>VWZN01016134.1:0-56540 GCA_013396955.1 Regulus satrapa
CCCCCTCCTCCTCTTCCTCCTCCAGAGTAACCACCACCTCCAATTCTCCCACCTCCCATGCCTCCTCCCATGCCTCCTCCCATTCCTCCTCCCATTCCTCCTGATGGGATTCTGCAAAGAGAGAGAAAGAAGAGGAAAAAAAAATAGTTACTCAATAGGCCTTTGCCACCCCGAGGCCCCTAAGCTGCAGCTGCTGCCCAGGAGCCAGCTCCTCTCTGGGCCGTGCTGCTGCTTAGAACCCAGCACTGCACAGCAAACAACTGAGGCACTGCCAAAAGTGATCCTCTCTTCCAACTTCGACTCGAATGCAAGAGCTTTTGTTTTTTTCCACATTGCGCCTGGGGATTCCTTGCAATGTTTGGCACATACATCAGGGTATGGCTCGAAATCAGAAAGAAGAGAATGAAAATTTAGCTGCTGTTTCTGGCATCATTTCCAAGAAGAAGCTAACACACTGCATGAGTGAGGCTGAAGCAGCTTGAACTTTCAGAAACTTTCATAAAGGCTTGGAAAACTTAGGTTGGTTTGTCTTTTGTTTGTTTGTTTGCTTACAGTATTTTCCTGCCTTTTCAGTTCCTGATTTTCCTAGTACCAGGCTCTCTTACATGGGTTTCCTTGTCAAGCCCCAAACTGGTAGTTCAGAATTTCTGCATTAATTTTTCTTCACCTGAGTTCTATTCTGAACAGAATGAAATATCTCAGGCTTGGGAGGCGATTGGCCAAGACAGCTGCATCAGCCTCATTTCAGTGCCAAATCTGGGTTTGCAAAACTCGACTGTCGCATTTCCTGCCGGTGACCGACCAGCAGTTGGGTGTCACACAGTGCGGGGTTCTGCCACTACGTACACAAGGTCCTGCTGCCCCTCCTCCAGGAGTGCCCGGTACTGCTGGATCTCCTGCTCCAGGCGGGTCTTGATGCCCAGGAGCATCTTGTACTCCTCGTTCTGGCTCTCCATCTCGCAGCGGATGCTGGCCAGCTCCTCCTCCAAGGGCCCGATCATGCCCTGGATCTGCTGCAGCTGCATGTTATAGCGACGTTCCGTGTCCTCCAGGTTGGATTGCAGAGAGTCAATCTGCAAAGGAGAAACAAAATGCAGGGTTTTATGGGAATGTGGTGATTTATTTTTTGTGGGAAAATAGGAGATCTTCAGAAATCTTCAGGGAAAAAGTGTGGCATTGAAGATAAATCATCCAGTATGCCATTCTGCTTGGATGGATTGTTTTCTGGCTGTAGCTCTTCTTCTCACATACAGACTCTGTCACTGGTGAAGCCAACTCCTTTCCTTACCATGCTGATCTGTGACTGCAGCTCAATTTCCAGACTCTGATATTCACGCCTGAGCTCAGAGATTTGCTGGTTGCTTGATTGTATCTCCTGGCCACTTGAGTGGACTTGTTGATTAACTTCTTCCATCTGAAAAATTAACATCCAAAATTGAGCCATTTTCGATAATTAGAAAATATTGTGGGGTTATCGTAAAAGCATCAGGAAATCAATTAATAAGAATAAAGATGCCATGCAGACTGTTTATTTCCCACAAGCCACTCTGCCAACACCCTGGTAATTCCCTGACTGCTGAAACACAGAGGCTCTACCTGTTTTACCACATAACTGATATCCCAGGACTGACCTGTTGGAGGAAACTGCCTAAAGTAATTGAAAGTTATCATCCCTTCAGTAACACATAAGTTGCCTTTCACCGGCTGTCAGTAGGTGCAGAACTTTGTGAAAGATTTCATTACCAAAGCCTGTGCCTTACCTTGGTTTCATACCAGCTTTCCACCTCCTTGCGGTTGTTCTCAATGAGCCTCTCGTACTCGCTGCGCATTTCATTCAATTTTTCCATTAAGTTGATGCCAGGAGTAGCATTGACCTCCACATTGACGCCTCCACCAGACTGGCCTTGCAGTCCTCTCATTTCCTGAAAAAAAAACCACAAAACCCCCATGAGGTTCTCAAAGGTTGAGGGTAAGGAGGGATGGAATCAGTTCAAATAAAGGGAAGGGAAAGGCCATAGATCCTCAGGCACAGAAGGGCCTTGCCTGCCCTTGCCATGGAACAGTTCTGCCATTCCTGAGGCTCCAGTGCTCACAGCCAGGCACTGTGTGCGTGGCAACCCTGGCACTGCCTCCACACGGCTGTGAGGAGTTCCGTGCAGTGAACCCTTTGTGGGAATCTTTTCTCCTCAGTGGGAGATCTCATTGAAGAGAGTAAAAATGCTTTTTTTTGACTCCTCCCTATAGTCTATCCTGTTTTCCTTCCATGAGTTCAGCAATCAAACTGTAATTTCTAATAAACATCTTTCATCCCCCTAGTCTCACCCCCTTGGTGCCTCATGACACCAGCTGAGGGCAGCTATGCCCTCTACACTCTCCTCAGCATCAAAGCTGGCTTGTGTCAAGTTGGATGATCAAAACCAGTGGCCAAAACCTGGTTACTTCTGGTGGAAAAAGAGGAGAAATTCTTTGAGTGTTGGGTTACCTTTAATTATTGAAGTGTGAAGAAACTTACCTCTTCATGGTTCTTTTTCAGGAAGATCAGTTCCTCTTTCAGGGACTCAAACTGTGTCTCCAAGTCAGATCTGGACAGAGTCAGTTGATCCAAAAGTGGGCGTAATCCATTGATATCACTTGCCACACTCTGGTGGAGAGTATATTCAGTCTCATACCTGAGTGACAGATAAGAAAGAGAGTAAAAGTCTTTGTTTGGTATCTGAGTTTTGGACAGTTCCCATCTTACATCTCTGGTCAGTTCTTAGAATAAAGGACCCCATTCTCTTTCTGTCTCCAGTAGCTGTGTTTGATTTTAGTAGAGTTTCTCTCTGTGAGATTTATACCATGAGGATTATGCTTATAAATCTTCATGCAAGGATGGAGAAACTTAGAATGGAGTCCCTTAAATATGTCTCTTCAAGAACTTGTCTGGAGAAAAATAATAATGAAAACACAAAGCAATCCTTCTCAGAATGCTTTTCCCAACAATTCTCTATTCTGTGATCGTAGCCAAAAGTCTCCAGCTTCTACAAAGATCAATTGGCAATGGAAACTCCTGGGGATAAAGGGAGGCAGAGTGGATGGAGCCAGGCAGGGAGTGACTCACTTCAGTCTGAAGTCATCCACAGTCATTCTGGTGTTGTCCATGTCAAGAAGCATCCTGTTAAGGTCCACATTTGCACCGACAATCTGAAAGGGAGGGGGCAGGGGTTATTCAGTCAGTTGTCTTTTCAGTCCGATGGCAGAGACAAGAAACACCTATGCACAAACACCTTGCAGAAGGAGTTTATGGCAGTGCCAAGCCTTCAAGACTGACTAGAGCTGTAGGAGCTATTGAGAGAGATGGATTTATTGCTTCCAGATAGAATAAAGTGTCTTTACTGTTAATTTTCATTTACAAATATACATTAAAAATACCTCGTTGGAAAGAACAACTAAATTAACTCCTCATGTTCAATAAAGAAAAACCAACAAACAGAAAACCCCAACCCAACCAACAAAAAACAGTGGGAAAGCAGAATTTCCACTACTTTTGAGAACACCCATGTTCTCACAAGAGATACATGACTGTGAAATGGCTGGGGGCTGGAATGAGACTAACTGCACATGCTGGCTCATCCTGTATATTCACAAAAACATCCAATTAATATGGCAATAACAGCATGACACAAGCAAGGATTAAAAATCTGCTGTGGAGGAGCGAAGAACGAGCGAGCAGCAGCCCAGCACTGAAGGGAGCATTGCTCAGGCCCTGTGATGGGGCACTGGTGCTGACGTTCCACTGCACCCAGCACTGCTCCCTGTGCCAAATACACCTGTGGCAGAACACGCACACAGGAGCAGGTCTCCACACCACTCTGCTCCCTGCCTAAAGCACAGGAAGGGAAATATCACCCAAAACAGGGGCCTTGTGCTGCGTGAGCAAAGTGGCATTCCAATAAGAACCTGTCCCAAGTTAGTCAAAGTACACCATACCTGGTTTTGCAGCTCTTCAATTGTCCTGTAATATTGGCTGTAATCCTTGCTCTGAGAGGGAGCTTGATTTTTGTACCACTCCCTGATCAGCTGCTCAAGTTGGGAATTTTCTTCCTCCAAGCGTCGCACTTTATCCATGTACGACGCCAGGCGGTCGTTGAGGTTCTGCATGGTCAGCTTCTCGTTTGTGGAGAGCAAGCCAGAATCGTCCCCAAAGCCCATCCCACCAAAACTGCCTCCGCCACCAAAGCCACCACTACCCCCGAAGCCGCTGAATCCACCTCCACCGTATCCACCACCTCCAAAACCGCCTCCCATTCCCCCAAATCCGCCCCCTCCCGATCCCCCCATGCTTCCACAGCTCATTCCTCCTCCATAACTGCCCCCGCTCATTCTGCCCCCGTAGCTGCTGCGGCTGATCCTGCCACAGCTGCCGCTGCTGAAGCCCCCTCCGTAGCTGCTCCTGGAGCCTCCTCCACCAAAGCTTCTCCCAGAAAAGCCCCCGCTGCCTCCAGAAGAGGTGTATTTTCTCGAGGACACCGAGGAGTATCCACCAGACCTACCCCCTCCACCACCTCCACCACCTCCACCGCTGCATCTTCCACCACCTCCTCCTCCTCCCCCTCCACTGCTAATTCTAATGGTGCTGGTCGAAGATTTGGTGCCACAGCTCATGGTGACAGCAGGCAAGAGTCAAACCGCAACCCCAAATTTAGCTGCACAGCCTGATAAGCTTCAGGACTGCAAATTTTCATCCCCAGCTCTCTCTATTTATGCATTTGACACTGGGTGTCACCATCAGGGTGTTTCCTTCTCTCAGGGCATTTACCAAACTTCTTGTTTGTGCCAAGAATAATTTGCTGAACAGTATTTTTGTGCAGCTATCTCAGGTAGTCCAGCCCACAGCTGGGCTTCTGAGGCTTGGTTAAGGTTGAACATCTCACTTCTTTGGGGTGGCATTCTTTTCCTTTAGCCATTTCTGGAATAGGTTCTTCCTCTGCTAAGGTTTTGAAGGTGCTGTTGCTAAAGACTGCTGTTAATTCTCTTTTGCTCTTTCCGACTTTGTGCATTTCAGATTTTCTACACAGCTTATATTCCATTTCTCACCATACGTGCTACTGCAAGAGTTTTATTAATAGGATTGTGTGACTTATATGTAAAGATTGTCCAACTCGTGTATCCCTGCCAGCACTTACAGAACATCTTATTTAATATGAACAGGTGATTTCGAGAAATGCAGAGGGATTCTCGTTTAAAAATCAAAATCTCTCCTCCGTGAATAAAATGCCAGGGCAGCACACAGCCAGCCAAGTCCTAGTATTCATAAAGAAAAATAATATTGCACTTTTTTTTTTTACCAAAGCAGTGCTGGTCTAAAATAGAAGGAAGATCAAAGATGCATTAATTCTATTATAAAGTCAATTGTATCCCAATTAGAAGTTGTTTTATTGCAGACAATGATTAAAAAACTAGTGTGTGGGAAGACTTTTTATCATTTAATTTAAAGCAACTCACTCTCTCTATTGTTAATGTGTCATATTGTGGGTGATAAAGTAATTATATCTACTGTTCGTAAAGCAAAGACCCTTGAGATGAAAAAAGCATCCTGAGAGAAAAGCTGAAAGACTTTTTTACACAAATCAGTAGAAATCAGGCTGTTGAGAGCCCAAAAGCAATGACCCCACGCTTCAGTGTTGCCCTGCTCGCCAGGAGCTGACCCCGGATGGGAGCGATTCCATCCTCAGCAGGCGGGTGGAGGCCAGAGCCGAGTGTCTGCGGGCAATAATAGCACAGCCCAACATTTGTGTCTTGCTCTAGATGGACCCAGACTGCCCCAGTTTGCCCGGGAGAACGTGCAGTCTCCCAGTGACACTTCTGTTCTGTCTGAAACGTCTTCATCAGCCCTCGTCTCTGTGGGGTTAAGGAGCCTTTAATGACTGCAGGTAGTTATGAAATGCAGCAATCTCCCCTAAAGCTCAGGTGCAGGAGCACAGGGCTGCCCCAAGCAGCTGCCACTGGTGCTCTGCTGTCCTTCTCCAGCCCAGGCCCCTTGGGGATGACAATGCAGCACAGCCCTTGCTTTCCACAGGCTGCCTTGGTGGGGTGTTGATTGTAAATTCAGGCTGATTTAAGATTTCCTGATCACATCCTTGTCCTGGCCTTTGTGCCATGCCTGCACCAGCGTTGCTCTGTTGTTTGCTTGTGCAATTGCTTTCAAAACCTCCCGATTTTATCTTGCTATTTGATCTCTCAATGGCTGAAAGATGATGAAAGATTCTGAGCAGTTTGGTGATGGAATAATTTCTCCTGATTCTCAGCTGGAGGCTGGTAGTGACACCTCAGCAGCACAAACAGTTTCTGGGCTTTAGCACAGTCTGTTATTGGTGCAGAAAGATGGAGTTTGTTATAGACAAAATATTTTATCTTTTTTTGTGCTGTTCTGCCTCTGGGTCTGGGTAATGCTGCTTTGGTCAGTGGGACCCTTTGTTACAAACTCTGCTGGGGTGAGTAAAATTGATGATAATGTTCAAATTCCCACCAGGGGTTCCAGGCTATCTTTTCAGAGCCAAGATAGAAGATCAGTGGGTTTGTTAGTGATAGTAAACACCACATTCCTGGGAATGATTAAAGAAAGAGTAAAAAAATTGCCGAAGTATTATCTTAACCTGTTTATTTCTATTCTGAGAACCCACATTATTTCATATTTTATTTACTGGTGTCTTCTCATATGTAACTTTTCACAGCAGGGATTTGTCCGTATGGGAGAATTCTTCTGATAAGGACAATTATTGCATGCTTGGAAAATACTTTAAAAAATAGCAACAATGAAAGGAAAGAAATATTGAAACCACTAAGGGTGGAGAACTTTCCCTCACCTTGGCATTTCATTTTAGCTTTGTATTGTTGCCACTCTTTGTATATAAAGGAGGATCATAAAGCACAGATTTTGCCTATGGATCTAAGGAAACTTCTAAATCACACGTGCATGTTTTGTGTTTAGCATTGCTGCTATTTCAGTTTAACTGTGAGTAGTTCCACCTTGGTGTGGAACAGCTTGGTTTTATAGGAACCCTGCTGGCCACAAGGCTGGGCCTTTTTCCTGTGTGCTCCTGGAGCTGAGAACTGCCCTTGGGATGTTTGGTTTCTGTCACAGTCCCTGTGTGTCTCTTTGGAGCTGGACAATGAAATGCCTGAAAACTACAGGTGAACTATGAATACTTCATCCTCCTGTAAATGTGCACACACTGAATTCCCTCCTGGCTGATTTTATTTTATTTTTTTTTTTTTTAATTATTGAAAATTTGACTGTAGAAATACTTGCAAACCAGAGCGGACAGAATGAATTTTTCATTTCTGAGCTTATTAAAAGAGCCTTTAAGATTTTTGTTCTCTGGTGAACTGGTGAACTCACTAATATATTATATGGATGATGTAAATTTATGGAATTTCCTGAAAAGGAACCATCAGGTTTAGGACCATCTCTCATCTCTTTCCCATATGTGATGCACAGTTGAATCATTAACGTTTCTGTGTTGATGCAGCACCCATACCTTATATAACATGGCTGTTTCCCAACGGGAGCAGAGTGAGGACCTTTGTTCCTCCAGCCACCAGCAGTGCCCAGCCTGCAGAGGGCTGGAATGTTCTGACTGCACGGCCTCTGCTCCAGCCCAGCACGGCCAAAGCTCCTTCACTCTCGCCCTGTTATTGTTCTCCTTTTAATCAGGCCTCCGTGATTGCTATCAGAGAAGTGACTCCCAGTCACCAGAGTGATGACAAACCCTAGGAGCAGCCCGTGCTGCAGAACTGGGAGACTTTTCCAACAGGCTGGAGCTGCTGCATTCCAGACCTGGAGAGAATGAGTTCTCCCTTCTGTGCCTGTGTGCTGAAAAACTGAAACATTTCCCCTTAACTCAAGGTCCTGCAGCTACTTCAGGCAACTACTAAAGTTTCTTGTCATCTGTTTCATGATCTCTTCCCATCGCTCTTATCAGAAATTTTGATAAGAGGAGAGGGTCTGTTTTCACTTCAGTGACGATGCTCACTCCTCATTCCTACCTCAGCTGAGAATGTTCTAGTGAAATCCCTTTCATTTCTGAAGAAATTTAGATTAGACTTAGCAAAGCCAACTAGAACCCCTAAGGCAACAGTGGGCTTGCCTGTGAAGTTTAAAACCTCCAGCACAACCTTTTGTTGTAACCCGGACCTTCCATGCAAGGAGGCTGATGGGAAGAACAGATCCTAAAAATGCACACTTGGGCTTTGCCACGGAGCTGTGAGAGCTGTGGGTCAGGGGGTGTGTGCCCCACAGCTGGGGACACTTTGCAGGCTGCTAATTCCTTCCTGCCAGCTTTTCTAGCAGTTTCTGAGCCACAGAGTGGTCCCGCAGTCATTACCCCAGTCTCCTACGGGATGAAGGCAATTAAATTGGAATAATTCGTTTTGTTAGTACCGAAACAGAACAGCTGCCAAGGTTCCTGCCCCTCTCTGAGGTTCAGACACCTCAGTCATGGGGGCTGTGCAGCCTCAGAGCCCCGGAGCCGTGGGCACCCACAGCTGCACGGCTCTGCAGAGCGGTGTCCTGTGAGCGGGGAAGGACATCCTGGGCTGAGCTCTGCAGAGGATTTACACACTCGGGACACCCAGGTGGGCTCTGCCTTCCCCCACAGCGCAGAGACACGTTGTACTTGGTGTACTCATTCTGCAGCCCATGAAGATGTCCTGGGTGGCATTTGGCAATTAACAGGACTGACAATAAATGCTCAACAAAAGAGACATCAGCACAATATACACACACAGGCAGTTTGGGAATTCCATGGATGGCTTGGGAGCTCTGAAGCCAAGCACGCAGGAGTGTGTGCACATTGCTCCTTGCCTAAGGTTGCTCTGAAGGTCTTGTTCCAACACGTACCTCAATTATCTTCTCAGAGCACTAATAGGAGCACCTGATAAGTATCCGAATTGCAACACTTTGTGCTCATAAAATTAAAGCCTATTATGCTGATTAATGACTAATGAGATGCATGCAAATAAAAAGTGCAAAGTTCTCCTCACTCCTCCTTATTGCTGCTGCCCCAATTTGAGCCTGCCTTAAGCTTTGACAGCTGACACTCCAATGTTTGTATTTTTTACTCCTTCTTTGCAATGGTTTGAGTTTTCCAGTTCTGTTCTTCTGTGTGAGCGTGTTTCTTGGTAAGCAAGTGGCAGTGATAACCCAAGTGCAGATTTTGTAGTTAACAAAAAAAAAAAAAAGTAAGAAAGCCTCCTTGAAATTGGCTTTCTCTTCTGCGGTCTGGTAAGAAATCATCTCATTTTAGTCTGCTTTTTGTCTGTAATAGGTGCTAATGCCATGATTAAGTAGGGGTTTTGTGAGTTTATTGGTGGTTTGTGTTTATTTTGTCACATATCATAGCATGCAATAAACCATATTATGAAGCTGATTGTAGAGGCAGATTCATTAAATGTAAAACCATTATAAAAACACCTTGTTAAGAAAGCCACAGAATTTAGATAAAGAAAATACAGTACAATCAATGCCGAGTAGCAAAAGTAGTAGTGGTAGTACATAATTTATCCTTATGGCTCAGAAATTGTTACTTATTGTAACACATCAATATAAGCATTTAAATCAGCAGCAGAAGCGCACGAGTGTTGCAACACGCTGCACCCTCTTACATGTCTGTGCTCAGCACTGGATTCTCAGCCCCTGAACTGCCTCACTGCCCTTCCCACGCTCCCAAATTCCAGTTTCTGCTTTGCTCCCCCAGCGATCAATTCAGGAGAATTCCTTCTGCAAGATCAAATGCAGAGATGCCTGAAAATGAGACAACCAGCAGTAAAATACTAAACATCAGTTATATTTTTGGAAAGGAGAGGAGCAAGAGGTGTCAGTGGTACTGCAGTGGCAGAGAGCAGTGGACTCCAGCATGGACAGGCTGCTCCTCTGGGTAAATCATATCCAAGCATCCCAGGAGCCTGCAGGGTGTCACTGGGAGGCCAGAGGCCAGGTGGTGGCCTGTAAATCACCCTGGGACAGCCAGGAAGCAGGCACTGAGCAGGAGCATTTCTGAGGTTGACTTGGCAGGCTCCTAGGGGAGGAATGAGAAGCAGGGCCCCTGGATTGGGAGTACTCCTTCATTCGGGCTGCTAGCTGAGTACCCTGAACAGAACAGGTCTGAGAAACAGCTGCCACCACCTGCCAGAGGTGGGAAATGAGCAGAGGAATTGGAGAAAGCAGGCTCAGGGGACAGGTAGCAAAACAAAAAAAAAAAAAAATCAGATTTTTTAAAAGAATTTAATTTTCCGATACTAATTCATGGCTGAGAGCCTGGTATAAGGCAACACGATGAATCACTGGCACAGATCTGCCTGGAACTCAGGCGTTTAGGATTCCCATTCCCACGCTCTCCCACTCAGTCTGTGTTTCCCAACATTCTCCCATGGGTGATGCCTTCCTCAGAGGGAAAAAAAACAAACCCTGTGATTGTAAAACAGACAGGGAAAGACTCAGAGAGTGATCGTTCTGTTTGGGCTTGAGCAGGTGAGGGGAGAAGTGCACAGGAGAAAGGATGGATCTGTGAGCAGCTGCGGTGTGAGAAACCCTCTGGGTTATTTTCAAGTGAAATTCCCAGCAGAGCTCATATTTTAAAGAGGTTTTATAGGGAATAGTCAGTTCCTTAAAGCCACCCTCTTGTCCCTGCTGGCAGTCAAGAGCAGAAGGGTTTTGACGGAGTTTTCCCAGCTCAGGGACCAGTAGAGCACTGATCCTGGCACTGCAGACTGCAAAGTTTTGCCCAGTGAGTCTGAAGTGGTGAATATGTCACTGAAAGCCTTGGGTTTTCTGGGTGATGTGACTTGTCATTGTGCATTCCACAGGTAGGGCTTGATAACTGTAACTGATTCAAACAAAAATCTCTGCTAAAGGAACTTGGAGCAGGCACAGCTTTCTGGTTGCATCAGAGAGAAGCAAAGATTTATTAGCATTTATTCCACAGGAACACCAATCACGGTAGAGATTAACTCAGTAACAGTGATTTGGAACAGAAACGCAGATGGAAGAAGCAGACAGGACATCCAGAGAGCTCTGACGAGCCCCTGGGGTGAGCAGTGTTGGGTGAGTTGGACAAGTGTTCTCTCCTGCTCGGGGCAGGGGGTGTTCAGGATGCTCAGTAGAGTCTTGCTTGGTCCAAAGGCTTCACTGGGAGGTGGTGCAGTGGAAGATGCTGGTCTTGCTGATCACTCTTCAACCTTTCGAAAACTCCCTGTTGAAAGATGGAGGAAAGCAAGAATTTCTTCAAATAATTCAGCATTTTAAACCTTCTGTTACTTCCTAAGTATCACCTGTGCAGTTCTCAGTGCACCAAGGTTGTTCCCAGCCTTCTGGAAAGGCCCAGACAATGTCAGACCTGAGTTTGTACAATGTGTGTGCAGATTTAGCAATTAACTACACGGATCTGCTTCTGTTCTCAGCCATGGGAGTGCAAATCACTTTAAATTTAGAGTGGCCACCACAGTACAAACCAAATACAGGTGAACTTTGATTCTGCGTTTGTGTGTGTACGGATATTTGCAGTAGATTTTTGTAAGTTAAACAGGGATGGCACGTAATCTGCTTTAACTTTGCCTACCAAGCATTAATATATGTTGGAGTGGTTCAGGGCAGAGGGGATGTTTGTTCAGAGGAACACATTTTTGCAGAGGAGTTTGCAAAGGCTATGTAGCAATTTTTTTAAAGACTAGAGGTCCTCTACACCAAATTTTACTAAATGATCTTCCCTGAGACACAAAATCCTCCTGAATTCACTGCCTTGTTTTCAGCATCAGGAGTGTCTGTGCAGTGTTGGTACTGATGGCTTCAGGCCCTTTGGGCGAGAGCCAGCTCTCATGTCATGACTGACTGTCAGTCTGCAACAGAAACTGTGCTTGGGACAGAGCCTGACTGAGTCTGCTCCTTGTAAGGGGTAAATGGAAACCTCAAAGCAGGACTGTTTTCCATATTTTCATAAAAAATCAAAAGCAGAATTGAATCTTCCTAAAAATTACGTCATCCTGCTCATTTTCACAATTTTCAGGCTTTTGCCTGGACTTGGACCTTTACCCCGTCTCATCTGTTTTATGGCTTCAGACACTTCCTCCATGGTTGCTCCTCTCTCCAATGTTTTGTTTCCTTCCAGGCAGAGCTTCATGTTTTCAGCACTTCCTGGAACCAGAGCCAGGAAATCAGATATGGATCAGACCCTTTGGTCACTCTCCATATTTTGATGCTTCCGTATTTTGCAGCCAGTGCCCCTTATACTTTAAATGTCTCGAGTGTTCCAATTATTCTACCCTGCTTTAACCAACCCCTGCTTAATGCCAGTCACATTTCTATCTTCTGACTTTCCTAGTTCCCTGCATACTTTGGATTTGGCACCATTTTCCCTTTTCCCCCTCCATTTCCTTGGCACAACTCTTCATGCCATCCTTCATGCTGCTCATGTTGATTTGTTGTTGTATAAGAACAAATGTCAGAGTGGCCTTAAAACAAGATTAGGAAAAAAATAGCAAAAATATTTCCAGGAAGAAAGTTGTTATATCCTTTCCTGCTGTTCAGAAAGAATTGCAGGATGCATTTTTAAATTCCATTTTTACCTGGGCTTTCACAAGAGCCACCAGACTGGGACTGGGAAGATGAAGAGCGGGAGAGGCAGGATTTACCCCCTCCTCCTCCACCACTGCCTCCTCCTCCACTTGAAGCTTTACCACAGCTTCCACCTCCTGCTTTTCCTCCACTCCCTCCTCCTCCACTTTCAGAAGAAGAAGATCTTCCATAGGATCCTCCACTTTTTCCTCCACTGCTTCCTCCACTGCTTCCTCCACCTGAGGACCAACAGCTTCCTCCTCCACTACTTCCTCCATGACCTCCTCCTGAAGATCCACCACCAGCTCCTCCCTGTGAAGTGCTGTAAGGAGAAAGGGTTGTGTTATTTCTTTCTGGCCTTTCATTTTCCCAAGTAATGGCACTTCCTGGTGGCACTTAGGGGAAGAAATGGCAAATTACAACTGTAAACACTTTTGTGAAAGTACAGCTTTGCATGCTGCCAGCTAAGATTTAGATTCCATGTGAATTCTCGTGCTTGTAGTAAATATGTTGATAATTAATCCCTTGCACCAGTTCCTAATACAACTATTGCTGCTCTCCTCTTCCTCTGATTGCATCGATAGAAAGTTAATTAACGGATGTCTGTACCTAATGCCCTGCTGCCCCTCCTGCAGCAGTGCCCGGTACTGCTGGATCTCCTGCTCCAGGCGGGTCTTGATGCCCAGGAGCATCTTGTACTCCTCGTTCTGGCTCTCCATCTCGCAGCGGATGCTGGCCAGCTCCTCCTCCAAGGGCCCGATCATGCCCTGGATCTGCTGCAGCTGCATGTTATAGCGACGTTCCGTGTCCTCCAGGTTGGATTGCAGAGAGTCAATCTGCAAAGGAGAAACAAAATGCAGGGTTTTATGGGAATGGGGCGGGATTAGATCATTCTTATGCCCAAGATGGGAGAAGCCCCAAATGGTTTTGGATGTGCCGAGGGTCCTCGCTGACTGTCACACTGACATCCTGGCATTCCAGCAGCTCCTGAGTTCTTTGTGTATCAGGGGATGAGGAGCAGTTGTTACCCACCAGACTGATCTGTGACTGCAGCTCAATTTCCAGGCTCTGAAATTCACGTCTCAGCACAGACATCTGTTGGTTGCTGGATTCTATTTCCTGGGTACTTGAGTGGACTTGTTGACTTACTTCCTCCATCTGAAAAATTAATGCAGGGAATTGGAGTTTCTGAGTTTTACTTACTGTGCCAACGTGTCTGTTTATCATGGGACCATCTAGAACAGAAAAATCTGCAGAAGGGCCACTGGTAGAATGGGGCTGTTTAAATTGTTAGAGCAATTCAAGTCCACTTGTGTACATAATTTTGACCAAAGGGACTCTACCGTTATTTTGTAAAAGCAATGGATGTTGTGCCATTCCTCTACAGGAAGTTCTTACTGAGAGTTGTCACCATTTACCTTGCTTTCGTACCACTTTTCAACCTCTGCACGGTTTCTCTGAATAATAGCTTCATATTCTTCCCTCATCTCATTCAATTTTTTCAGCAGATCCTCTCCTGGAGCAGCATTTATCTTCACATTCACATCCCCATTGGACTGGGATTGCAGCAGTTTCATTTCCTGCAGAGAAAACCCAGGCCCAAGGACAATGAATACAAATGGAGCATTGCAACAACAATATATATATTTTTTGGGGGGGGGAAGTTGTGTTGCAATTACTTAGCCTTGCCTTTGCAGTCACTGCTTGTTGAGGGGCTGAGCTCAGGGGCACCCTGAGGGCCCTGCCCCTTGGTCGCTATTTCGAGCACAGGATATCAGCTTCCCACATCCCCAGAGTTCCTTGCAGAGAGCTGCCTCTTACCTCCTCGTGGTTCTTCTTGAGGTCGATGATCTCCTCCTTCAGAGACTCAAACTGCATTTCCAGGTCGGAGCGGGTCAGGGTCAGGTTGTCCAGCAGGGGCCGCAGGCTGTTGAGGTCGCCCTCCACGTTCTGCCTGAGCCCGCTCTCCATCTCGTACCTGTGCCAGGGACAGTGCACAGGGTCAGCCCTGCTCCTGGCACCTCAGTCCTCCTCCCAGGTGACATTGTTTGTGGGAAATTCACCAATTCCACTCTCAGTGCCTGCTTTTGTGGCTGTACTTTGGAGCATGCAGCATCTCTCGGCCATCAGAATTAGGAAATCGTCAGCCAGCACTTAACATTTAATTAATAATATGACTTAATAGCATAAAGTTATTCTTTATACTAACTAAATGTTAAATTTAATGTTAATATCAAACTTTAATATTAAGATTGGTCTCTTTCATCATCTCTTCTTACCGCAACTTCATGCAGCTTCCATCTATCTGGTTAACCTGACTTTCAGTGACAGAAAATCCTAATTTTTATTTTCTTAAAAATAAAAATTTTTTTAAGCTCTGGCTCTGCAGCCATAGGCAGCATTCCTATCAAAGATCACTCTAGGAATACTGAAAAATTTGAAGTTTCACAAATTATTTCAGTTGCGCCGCCATGGAAGCAGGACAAAGCCAAGTCCCTGTGGATTGATATTTGTTTATGGAATGAATCTATGGAGCTAAGTTCAGGAAAGCAGGAGGAAAGAAGTCAGTGCCTGCAAAAGAGAAAGATATATTTACTTTATTCTAAAGTCTTCTGCAGTCATCTTTGTATTGTCCAGGTCCAAAAGTACCTTGTGGGTGTCCATAGCTGCAGCCACAATCTAGAAGAGAAACAACAAGTTAGGGAAGCATTCCCTGTGAATCTCTCAGTCTGCCAGTGCTTAAACTTCTCTGGGAAAGAGCATCCTACCTGTTTTTGAAGCTCTTCAATTTTTTCATAGTAGTGGCTGTAGTCCTTTGGGCCAACAGGACCTTGTTTCTGGTACCACTCCCTGATTAACTGTTCAAGCTGAGCATTTTCCTTTTCCAGATTCCTGACTGTCTCCATGTAGGAAGCCAGGCGTTCATTAAGGCTCTGCATGGTCAGCTTCTCATCGTAGGAGAGAATTCCCACATTCCCTCCATGAAAGCCACCGCTGCCAAAGCTGCCAGCACTGAAACCTCCACCACCTCCCCCAAATCCTCCTCCACAAACGCCCCCAAAGCCGCTCCCGCCGGACCTGAAGCCCGTTCCCATGCTGCTGTGGCCCATTCCCCCTCCATAGCATCCGCCACCCAGCCTTCCTCCGCAGCTGCTGCTGCTCATCCCTCCTCCTCCTCCTCCTCCTCCGTAGCTACTGCGCCTGCTGTAAGCACTGCCTCCCCCACCACAGCTGCTCCGGGAGCTTCCTCCGCCACAACTGCTGCCAGAAAAGGCTCCACCACCACCACCACCACCGCTGCTGCTCCTGGAGGTGACCGTCCTCGAGGAGGCCGAGGAGTGGGAGCTGCTCCCTCCGCCCCCTCCAGCGCTGCTCCCACGCAGGCAGCTCTTCAGGGGCTGCTTGGAGCCACAGCTCATAGCGGCAGCAGCGAATAACTCCGGTGAAAAGTCAAAGCTGCTCTTACAGTTGTTGTGGAATCATAGCTCCAAGTTGCAGCCGGCCTCCTCTGCATTTATAGCTGAGACGGTGGGTGTCGCCGTGGAAGGGAGTACCCGCTTTCCGTGAGTGGTTGCAAGCCCTAATTTGCCAAAAGGAGATGCTTGGCAGTGGCAGGAAGCTGAACCCTTCTCTAAGTGTTTGTGACCGTTTGTTTATTAACACAAAACATGTAATTTCTGTTGGGTGGCTCTGAATTAGGGAGATGTCTGTTGAGATCTAACGCACTGGCTGACAGTCATCCGAAACAAACTCATCCCACTCACCTCGTCCTGGTCACAGCCCTCTCGGCACAACAACAGGACAGGACAGCAGTGGATGTTCCTGTCTCTCTTCTAATGCTCAGATATTTGTCAGGGAATTCTGGCTGAATTTCTTACAACTAACTGATATTTTCATAGGTTTATCCTTATCCTGTGCTGTATGCTCCTGATTTGTAATCTTTTGTTGCTTTATGCCTTTGGAAAGCCTACTGCAGGATGCATGTTGTAGGTACACAGAAACACTCTGACTTCTTTGCAATATCTCATAAAAACTCAGTGAACAATGGCAAATGTCATGTGTTAGCAATTATTTCAATCACACCTCTCTAATTGGGTTTTATAAATAACACATTTATTAGGGAAAATGGTATCTCAACAGCTGCAGAACTGCTCTGTGTCAGGCTGAGGGAAGGCAGTGTGGCAGGTTGTTGCAGGGAAAAACCCCTCACGTGCTTGGACCATATGCAGGGACAGGGTTGTTGAGAGACCTGGGAAAGCTTTGAGGCTCGGCGTTGGTCTCTCCCAGCATGGCTGTGTCATTGGTCATGTTCCTGAAGAGGATCCAGAATTTTATCAAGGTGTTTTCCTTATGCAGCACAAATACAATACTTGGAGGTGAAAAGTAAAGTTCCTGGTTTGGAGATTAGGTCAATAAACTACATCACAACATTTTTCCTTCAGATTTGTTTTCCATCCACAGACACAGCATGACCCAAAGCAGGAAATATTTGCTATCTTCCATTTTCTTCTTTTAAGAGAGTGTCTTTTCCCAACGCAGTGGAAAGTTCAGCTGCACATCTGCCCTGTGAGCCCTCACAGCACCCTGAGCCTCAGACTGGGACATGTCTCCCCTGGGTGCCTCTCACCCCTTTCCTCCTGCCCAGGCACACGATCCAGGCAAATCCCGCTCTGTTACCTGGCTCACCTCGTAGGTGGAGCTCCTGTGATACCCAATTTCCTCTATTGATTTGGGATATTACTGTTTTCTCACTCAGCCTTTGTGTTGGTGGTTGTTGCTAATTAAGTTTTGTTTGTTACAGCAATTGTTTGTGGATACAGCTTTGGGTAGAGGCCCCTCCCAGCAGAGCCTGGCCCACGCAGAGGACATGCCTGGCGTTCCTCCTGCTGCTCCACTTCATCTCTGGAACATCCCAGGGAGCAAGGCCTCCCCTGCATTGGAGGAATTTAAATGGTTCACCACAACACTCAGTGGAGTCTGGGGGATCATTTTCTCCAGTGAGAAATCCTTTTCTCCCAAAGTGAATGAAATTCTCTTCTATACTTTCAGCTTCTGGCTCAAGGAGCAGCTGGGTTATGTCCCATTTAACTGTTGCTTTGATACCCCTGAGAGACATGGGAACAAATCTGGGTTGTTCTGTATAATTCTGCAGAAAGGTCTTGTTGGTTGTTTCTGGGTTAGTTTTTTTGGTTTTGTTTGTTTGTTTATTTCCTGGGAAGATGTTAATTACAACTTCTGTATCAGTCATTCCTTTGAGGAAGACCAACCTTCCTGTCTTCCCTTAAAAAAAAGAACATTTTTGGATGGTTTGAATATCAGTGAGGATGCTTGTGTGCAATTTCATAGCTTCATTTTTAATATATGAAAGGAAGATTTAATGCCATTTTCCCCCAGAACTTGTGCAGGCAAGGTACTTCAGGAGTGAAGCTTAGCTCCTTAAAACTGAAGAAGCCTGACAGATTCATTGTCTGGAAATCCTGGCCAGGATCAGAGATAGAAGTTACGGAACAAATGGCTCCCGAAAGGAATGTTTTATTTCAGAGCTGCTGTAAGGTGGAAGCTGGGTTATGAGGCAGTGGTTTTCTCTGCACTTCTGTCTCATAGTATTGTCCAGGCTCTTGCAACACACTGGGTTTCCTGGGTGATCTTAGATAATGTTTCCAGCAAAATCCAGATGCTGCTGAAGTGCAGCTGGAGGGCTGGGAAACCTTCACATAAAAGTGATTGAATAAACTTCAGGAAGTGGAAGGATCCCCAGCGGTACCTGTGAAATGGGACAGTGAAATATTAACAGAATCTGGTGCTGCTGGAGGCAGCAGAGCCAAAAACTGGGCAGAGCCAAACTGGGATGGGGGGTCTGGGGGTGTGGAGGAGGAGGAGGAGGCAGGTGGCTCCGCAGCTGTTTGCAAGGAGGCCTCTCCCTTTTCCTGTGATGAAACTGGTACCAGCTCCTGCCCAAAGAGGAGGATGGACTATTTAAGCCTGAGCTCAGCCAGTGCTGGCAGGAATTCTCCCAGGATGGGCAGGAACTCGCTCAGTATTTCAGTGGCAGGGTTCCCCCGTGCGCTGGCTGAAGCAGAGGCTGCAGGAGAATCCCCTTTTCCTCTGGGACTGTGGCAGCAGGAAGGGGCTGGGTGGGGGTGAGCTCCTCTCAGCCCCCAGGACCACCTTTCCCAGCTGCACCTCCACACCTCCCCACACTGCTGGGCTTGGGAGAAACCACCGAGGCTGCCGAGCACACCTGTGGGGTCACAGCTGCACTGTTGTCCCTCTTTTTGTGCCTCGCTGGGATCCTTTTCCAGCCCTCCTGCTTCTGGTCAGGTCTTGTTGGAAAACTCAGTTCTTGTACGTTGCTATACAGAGAAGAGCTATGAAATATTTACCTGGGGAATATGACTCATTCTCATAATTATATGTTATAAAATAAACTCCCATTATCATCAGGCAGTTTTATTAACAGCAGATTATCCCATAGATTTCTCCATACTAGAAAAGAAAGCCAGGCCTTGCAGTGTGACTGTGTTGGAGGGTGATCATTCTTGTTTGTACTCTGCTCTTCATTCCAGTGAGTTTCAGCTGCCTGACACTTAGCATGAAGCTGTTCTCTTCTCCAGTAAAATTTACATTATGAGGATCTTTTTCTTATCCAATAAAAAGCTAGATGTTTGAAAACAGCAAAATCTGATTTAGATCAATTGTAATGTATTAGAGCTCAATCATGTTTATTGTTTTAATAGTGGATTAAACGAGAGTTCTAAGCAAAATGTAATTCCTACCCAACAATTCATAATTGTTCACTCTGTAGTGAGGGCACAATGTGTTTGAAATCTTTTGTCCCCTCCACTAACACAGCAGTGGGTGCCTGGCAGCAGTTCCATCCTGAAATATTTGAGGTTGAAAATGCTGTCAGTTCCAATGATTTCCAGTGAAAAGTGTGATTTTCCATAAATTGTAATTAGAATTAATTCTGTCAAAAAATGGGGCCTTGTTCTTCTCCAGGCATGGGGCTCCTAACCAATGTGCTTGGGTTCGTTCCCACAAACACACAGCATTGTTTTAGGTCTCAGTGATATTCTGTGAAAATCATCTGCAAGTGGTGGCCTTGACAGTGCTGGGTGAAGGGCTGGACTCAAGGATCTTAGAGAGATTTTCCAACCTAAATGGTTCCGTGATTCCCTTATGCCAAAAACTATTTAGGCTTTTTTTTTTTAAGCGAAGGGTTTTAAAATATCTGTTTTGAAGTGAGAAAGCCCCTGTCCCTCCTGAACTACCCTGCAAGGCAGGCTGTAATCTCGGCGTGCACGCGGTCCCACAGCAGCGCAGGCCACAGGGAACGTCCCTGGCACCTGTCCCTGTGTGCTCTAATGCAGCACGTTCCCCCACCGGTCACTTACAGCTAGACTTGGCGTGGACAGGTGAGCTACTGCCCTCCGGGGAAGGGCACTCAGGAGTGTCCAGTCCAGCAAACATCCCTCCTTTAGGAAAAGCGTAATTCCTGCCTGCATTCTGCCTGATCTGTTACTCATTCGCTATTGCAGAGCCGAGTAGTGATGAAACATTAAAGAGCACCTTCAAAAGCTCCACCACCCAACAGAGCGATGGTGGTTGTGATAGGAGCAGTAATTAGGTGAGTCAGAGCCCTAAGAGACCTTCAGAGCACGAAGCTTCGGTTCGGAACTGCTTCCTTGCAGGTCTGAACAGCCCCTGGCCCAGCTGGGCTCTCTGGGCTCTCAGCTGCTGCTCCACCGGCGAGACCCTCGTTAGCCAAGGCTCATTACACACATTTACAGCCCCTGAGGAGAGCCCGGCTCTCACCGTGCTCCCACCTCACAACACGGTGTCGTTCGGAAAACAAACAGGTGTTAGCAAACCGGTGAGCGAGTTTCAGTGCGGCGCCCGTCCCACGCAGCCCCACGCGGGAGAACACCTGGCACAGGGACACAGCTGCACCGCCCCTGGAGCCCCGCGGGGGCCGCCTCACATCCACCTCCCTACGAGCGGGACCGTGAACCGGCGGCGGAGCTGCGGCAGGGTGCCGGGCTGGCAGCGATTCGCGGCGCTGCGGTGTCCCCAGCGCATCCCGCGGCCAGCGCTTCACCCGCCGGGCGAGCCAAGGAGGGGCGAGCCAGGCCCCCAGCGCTGGCCGTGCCCTCGCCTCTGCCGCTCGGTGCGAGCCGAGTGCCCTCTAGAGAGCACCTGCGGCCCAGGGCCGGGGATCGCTCATCCCGCATCTCCAAATCGTTCTCCGAACATGCCGAACGTGGGATGTGTCGGGATCCCTTGGCATGGTGGGCATGGGGTTCCGTGGCACAGAGGGGGCAGGGGGGCTGGACAGGGCTGAAATTGTGGATCAACGCATTTTAACATCATTTTCATCACATATTCTTGTACTTCTGTTGGATAGGCTAACAGCGACTACTTCCACTTAGCCACGGTCAGGATTAGCTCTCCATTAATTTAGGAAGATGGGAGCTCTGCTCTAAGCAGAGTCTCAGAGCTCGGTCTCAGGTGCTGCAGTGTTTGCACACCGGGGGCAGAGCAGGGACCGGCCGGGCCAGGCTCGGGACCAGGACAGTGACACGTCAGTGTTTCCTTCGGATCTGCCAGCTGGGAACAGCTGACACCTGATGGGGAGAGCTGGGAACTGCCAGGATTTCTCAGGCATTTTCTCCGTTTCCTTGTTCTTCAGCACAAGAAGCATCTGCAAGTCAGTCGGGATTACTAATTATTCCAGCTGCTCTTAAATTGTTACGTGACTTTAAATGCAGAAATACAGTGCTAATGGCACACCTCTGCTTCAGACTGAGTCCAAACTGGACAGGTTTTGCATGGGCCTGTATTCTCAGGCATGTTCAATGTCTCTGTGCTCTGGGGAAAACAAAACAAAATAAAACCAACCCAGTATGGGTATTTTAAATTTCTCTTTCCTTTGGGACAAACAATCAAGCCCTCCCCAGTGTAAGTATTTTCACAGGTGCTTCAGGTTGTTATTTTATCATGTGGTACAAGAGGGGCAGTGCCGATGGGGCAGAAGGTGAAAAATCAGGTGCCAGATTCCCAGGATTTTGGTTTTGATGAGCATCTGCCTCTCGCTCACAGAGGATCTGATTCATGCTGCTCTGCTGAGAGGAGCGAGCAGAAGCTCCGGGGTCTTGTTTGAGGGTTTGGGAAGCTGCAGGGAGAAATTTGAGTCTGGGAAGAGCAGGAGGAGACGCTGTCCCGGCCCCACGAAGGTGCAGCGCTGCCGGCAGGAGCCGCCGGTTCCTCCCCGCTGCCGGGAGGAGCATCTCTGGTCCCGGAGCGCCCGTCCCCAGCGCCTCCCGGCCACCAGGGATCACTCTTGCCCCTTCTCCGCCTCCTCCCAGCCAAAATTCCGCCCTCCCTCTGCCGCTTCCCGGCTTATTGCAGCGCAGGGACCGGCCAGAGCAGACACAGAAATGCTCTTGTGCATGCGTCAGGAGCAGGACTTGGGGAAATGAATTTTCCTTTATGTTTCAAATTTATTTTAATTTTTCAACGAAGGAGTCCAAAATACTTGACACGTGTTTAGGTGGGAGAAATCTTTGTACCACATCACATAAGGTACAAAACGGCTTCCAGGCCATCAGCTCTTTCCATCTTGTGGGTGTCTCTGCACAGCTGTGGATGTCCAAACGCCCCTTGGCCGTGTGAAGAGCAGTGGAGGTTGCTGAGAAATCTGCCGTGTCAGCACCTGCTGCCCTGCTGCCGGGCATGCAGAGGAAGGGGCACTGTCCTGGCAGGGTCCCCCTCCACGGGCAGTGGTTTGGCACAGAGGAGGTGGTTCTGCTCTCCGCTCGGACAGGAGCCAACAGGCAGGGCCAGGAGACACCTGCTGACACAGACAGCACAGCCCCAGCAGCAGCACAGCTCCCACTTTAACACCTGACACATCTGGAGAGCAGCTGGAGATGTGCACCAGAGGTACCCGTGTGCCTGAGCCTCGGGAATTCCTCTCACTGCTCTTTGGCTGATCAGCTCCAGCTCTGCTGGCCTGTCTGACTCCTCCCGTGCCACGCAGGAATGGGCAACGTCTGCCCCAGGCTGTGACAGCAGGGAGGAGCTGGACAAGGCCTGCCAGGTCAGCAAGGCCACTCTCTCCCGCTGGCAAAGCAGCTTTGTTGCCAGTGCAGGATGATCCTGACCAGTTTAGGTGCCCCTTGTTCACGGATCAGCACCTGGTGTTGGAAAGGAACTCACTTTCAGACACGGGCTCTTGATTGCATCAGGCAGAAGCAAAGTTTTATTAGAGACATTTTTCACCAGCAGGTACATAAGTGACCTGACTAACTCAGGTAACTTCTAGAGGTTACAGCATTGCAGAACAGAAGAGCAGAACAGAGGAGGTGGCTCCTGACACCCCCTTTAGCTACGTGGCCAAGCGTCGCTGAGTTACTTCTACTTTCTCTGCACAGAGGGTGCAGCGAGCACAGACTGTTCTTGGGTTGTCTGTGGGTTTCCCTGTGACCTTCCAGTCCGTTTCTCCTTAATCACAAATTCTCCTGCAGGTCACTGCACAGAAAACACAGCAGCGTTATTTGATTGGAACACAAGTAAAATCCTTCACATAACAGAAATAGGATCTCAGTGCTGCCCTTGTTTCTGGAATGCACTCCTAAGCTGGTGCAGCTGGCAGCAGCCTAGGAAGCTCCAGAAATTCCCCAAATAATTTTTCTTTAATAGGAATTTTCACTTGTCAAGTTATAGGTTCTTCTTTTCACTCTTTCCAGACTCTTGCTAAGCTTTGACTGTTGCCTTCTTCACTTCTTCCAGATCTTCCCATCATGCTTTATTCCCCTGGCTTTCTCCTCTGCTCCTTTTTGTCTCCCATTTGCTTCCTGCACCCCGTGTTCAGCCCAAGCTCCCTTTAAGCCCATTCCTCAGTGACACCAGCACTGTACCACATCCCCCCTGTAGCACAGTGACTCTGAGAAGATGCCTATGCCATGTCCTAGGGATGTCATGTCCATGTGCTGTCTCCTGGCCTCAGCGCACAAGGAAATGACCAAAGCCAGTTTTCCTTTTGTGAAAGCAGAGCCCTTACCTTGTATGTCTCCTGTCTTGCAGGGTGGGACTTGGGCCTGGCAGTGGGCAGCTGAAGTTGTTGTGTAGGTGTGGCTCGTCCTAATGACCCCTCCACCAGTTCCGATTCCTCCTCCGTGACTAGGGAGATGAATTTGGTGAGAGAAATAGGGAATTTTAGAACGTTACATGTTACTGCTGACTGACTACGTGGCACAAAGTCTCAAACTATGGCCTTTATATGCATTACATATTTTTACATTACAATTCCTTTCACTTTCAGAGTTGCTTTGCATTTGTGCTCCCCCTTGGCATGGACAGTTCTCACCCATCTCACTACAAAGAGGGGACTGTCACCAAGGCTGACATAATGCCAGGAGTGACAGTGTTGTCACCAGCAGTCAGCAGATCTGGTGTTCTGCTTTGCAGAGCCTGAGGACTGACATTTAGTTCTCATCGGAATGTTCATCACAAGGAAGTTGTTCATGAGGCAACTTTTTCATCTCCAGGAAAGCCTTAAGAAGAACTGAGGATCAGGTTGGATACCCAATCTCTAATACAGATCCTTGACATTTTCACTTATTCTCTAGTGGATCTGGAGAGGTACTTACATGAGGTCCTGCTGTCCTCCTTCCAACAAGCACCGGTAGGTCTGGATCTCCTGCTCCAGGCGGCACTTAACGTCCAGCAGGATCTTGTACTCTTGGTTCTGGCACTCAATTTCTGCTCTAATTTCAGCCAACTGCTGCTCCACACACGTGATCTGGTTCTGTAGCTCACCCAGGAGGGTGTTGTACTGGCACTCAGTTTCAGCCAGAGATGATTCCAAGTTATTTCTCTGATAAGATAAGCAAAAAAACAACAAAGCATTTAAGTGCTTGGTGCAATCTCACCCTCCAATCCAAAAGTGAACGAGCCATTCACCACCACTGTGCTGGTTGGTGGGTCTGGCTGTTCATGCTAAGAAGCCCAGCAGTGACCAGTTGGAGCTGTGAGTCAGCCCATCACCCACCTGGCTGAGCTGAGCTTGGAGATCGATTTCCAGGGCTTGCAATTGGCGTCTCAGTTCAGTCACCTGGTTGTTGCACGTCTCCACCTCCTGACCACTTGTAATAACCTCCCGATTCACCTCCTCAATCTGAAATCACCAATCCAGGATAAAGAGCTTCAGGGGATATCTGGGTATGCTGAACTTACTTTTACAGGAGCAGAACATGGTGAGTGTTCAGCAAAAGGAAACAGGGAGCAGGGCAGGTTCTCTGTGCACAGGGTGTTCCCTACCAGCTCCCCTGCTTGTTCATTTTACAAATACCATTAACCTCGTGGCTATTAAATCTCTTTAATCCCAATGTGGAATATCTCTGTTCCAACAACACACATTTGCCTTGTGGCAAATGCAGCTGTTCCACATGGCACATAACAAACTGGTCAGACAGGCCTGTGGCTCCTGTGGAACACAGGGTATAATGTGTGCTGCTCTCAGGCTTCACTGGGAAGTCAGAACTGCTTATTGTCTCCATGTCTGGTCTCTGAAAGGCTCCTGGGCCTGGGGCTGTGTGTGTCACTCTGGTTTGCAGTGTCAGTGTGTTGCTTACCTTGCACTCGTACCAATCCTCGACCTCCTTGCGGTTGCGCGCTATCAGTGTTTCATACTGGCATCTCAAATCCTCCAAGATTTGCCTGAGATCTGGTCCCGGGCAGGCGTTGACCTCCACACTCACATCTCCAGTTGATTGTTTCCTCAGGCAACTCATCTCCTGGAAATAAATCCCACGTCAGATCATACTGGCTTGTGGAAGGCAACACAGAAGAGCAAAGCTCAGTGGCAAGAACTGCCCTCCCTGTGAGACTGCCCTCCCTGTTGTGGCTGTGAAAGGCACTGAAGGATGGTGCAAGTGTTTTCCCAATGAATCTGTTGGCTAATTTATTTTTTTTATCCACTGGAGTCAGCAGCAGCTTTCCCCCTCTGGCACTCCCAGTGTGAGCACAGCCCTGGGACCAGCACTGCCCCTGCCAGAGCTCCCTTCCCTTCTGAGGCAGAGTGGTCTGAGCCCTGGCAAGTTTGGTGGGAAAGCTATGGCCTGAAAGTGGATCATCTTTTAAATTCCAAGCACCGTGGCAAAGTTTTCTGCCAGGGCCATGAGGTTTGTAGGCTCTGGACAGGACCTACCTCCTCGTGGTTCTTCTTCAGGCAGCAGAGCTCCTCCCGCAGCGACTCCAGCTGTGCCTCCAGGTCAGACCTGCACAGCGTCAGCTGGTCCAGCACCTGGCGCAGCCCGTTGATGTCGGCCTCCACGCTCTGGCGCAGGGCCAGCTCCGTCTCGTACCTGGGTTGTGGCAGAAAGATTCAGGATGGGGATGTCCCACATGGGTTCTGTTCATGTCAGGATCTCCTTCCCCAGCTCCATGTTTTGACCTGCATTTTGCTGTCCAATGTGAATGCACAATGCCTTGGGTTTCTGCACTACTTCATGTCTGTTATGTGAAAGCTTTTCTTCCTCACGTTTTGGTTGTTTTTTTCCTGCTCCTGCTCACTGTATGTTTGGTATCACTTATTCAGCTGCATTTCTGCTTTGTTGATCCCATCTGCTCTGGTCTGGGGTGAAAATGGGCCACTCCCTGAGGTGCCCGTCCCCAACCTCACCACGAACGCCGTTGCTAAATGTTTTACCCAAGAACACTAATTAAGGGAGGGCTGGTGACCAGGAGCAAAATGCCTTTCATCATCCTGCCCTACCCCAGTGGTGTGGGGAGACATGTCTGGAGCCTCTGTAATTAGTGCTCTGAGCCTCGCAGGGAGGTGGAAAGGAGCAGGGGCAGGCAGCAGGTTCATAGAGAGGCACTCACTTCACACGGAAGTCATCAGCAGCCATCCTGCTGTTATCAATGTCCAGGATGATCTTGTTGTTATCAATGGTTGCGCAGACAATCTGGAAAACAGCAAACCACAAGAGATGTCTCCTCTCTCCTGTCCTACTCTGTAGGTCTTTCTGCCTTGCAATTAGGTAGTAGCTCTTCACATTTCCCTTTTTCTGTTACCTTCTTACGTAAGAAGCCTTGTCCCTTTAGCAGAGAAGTTGAAGGAGGTGGCTTTGCCTCCTTTACTCACAGAAGAAAGGAGATCAGCCACATAGAGCTGGGAATTAAAGAGTTGTGGGATGCAGCTTCACAGTTTCAAAATGTGAAGGCAAGTTCCAAAGATCCTTCAAAAACTAACCTAAAGAACCTTCTTTAAGATACTAAATATCAATTGACATTCATGCTGGCATGTTCTGGACTTGAGCACTTTCAGGAAACATGGTGGGAATGTGTTTTAAAGCCCTAGGATTAGCAATAACTTCAATTGTGGATTTATTAATGTCAGGCTGTTTGTGTCACTGTGACAATCAGTTTCAACTCTCAGCTTTTCTCACCAAGAGATTTATAACATTTCATTTGATAAAATGTATGTTTTTGATTGTCCCATAGTTTGCTTCGCTCTTCCTCTGGGGCTGACGCCACTACATTTCCTCAGAGTACATTGGTAATGTTGCATTTACAATTGTATAGTCAAATACAATGTACCAGAGCATCCTTTTCCTCCTTCAGAGTATTCTCCCCCCATACCACCTTGCAGCACCCACACTCAACAATATCATAGGGGAATTTGCCAAAATTACTGTTTGCAAAGACATTAAAAAAGTTCCGTCCAACAACTGCGGTAGTTTCTAAACACAAATTCGGGAATAAGCTTTCAAAAGGGGAGGAAGAACCCAGAAATTCAGCAGTAAGCTTCGAAAGGGGGAGGAAGAACCCAGAAATTCAGCAGTAAGCTTTGAAAGGGGGAGGACCAACCCAGAAATTCAGCAGTAAGCTTTGAAAAGGGGAGGAAGAACCCAGAAATTCAGCAGTAAGCTTTCCAAAGGGGAGGAAGAAGCCGAGGGGAGATTACCTGGTTCTGGAGATCTTCGATCTCTTTGTAGTAGCAGCTGTAGTCGCGGGGCTCGCAGGAGAGGCCCTGTGTAGCGTACCACTCTCTGATCCTGCACTCCAGCTCAGCATTCTCCTTCTCCAAGCACTTCACCTTGTCCAGGTAGGAAGCCAGGCGGTCGTTGAGGTTTTGCATGGTGACCTTCTCATCGCAGGATGAAAGCAAGCAGTCGCCACCAAGACCCCCAACAACCACACCGCCTCCGAGGCCAAACCCGAGGCCATTGCCATAGCAGTTGCCACCTCCATAGCTCCCACCAGCCAAGCTCCCAACACTCAGACCCCCTCCATAATTCACTCCACCGCAGTAACTCCTTCCAGAAAAACCTCTGCCACTGCCCATGCCAAAGGAAGAAATCCGTGCTCCGCCACCACCACCAATGATGCAGCTGCCACCGCTGCTCCTGCCTTTGCTAGACACAGTGATAGTCTCCTTAATGTTGCAACTCATGGCGACAGCGGTTGGAAAGGCAAGCAGGAGCCCAAAGCAAGATGCACAGCTTGATACGAAATCAGACTGCGAGCTGCCCGTGGCCGCCGATCCCTATTTATACCTTCCACAGTGGGTGTCACCGCTGCTTCTTCTTCCCATAAGGCTGGCTACTCCAGCCATTGGTGCCAAGAATAATTTCTCAAAGGGAAGTTTCCTTTCAAGGAGCCCGGTAGACAAGGAAGATACTTTACATGTCTCTTGCTAATTTCAAAAATACATTAGCAATAATGTTTTATGAATCATCAGCTTTTTGTTTATGATGCAAACTTACAGCATTAAGCCAGGGAAAACACTGTCCTAAATTACATACCAGGAAGAAATCATTAAAGGTTATTGCATCAAAGAGGTCTTTATCTCTCATTAATTTATTTTCGTTTTATTTTGAGTTGAATAAGCAGTTTTCATGCAAGGTGCTGAGGTTGGAATATGTAAGATGAAAAAGAAAGAAGAAATACTAAGTTTGCTTTTCTAGTGATGTATGAAGAATGATGTAAGAACTCTGGAAAGATCAGAGACACAGAGATTAACCTTTAAATCTCTCTACTGGCAAAATGACAAATCTGAAACACTCTGCTGTGAGACAAGTGAGACCAAGGAGGGATCCCTTAATGGACACGGATGAAAGGTTCTTCATACATGATTGTGGCTCTCCAGCAATTCACAAAGGATTTATTTCATTATGTGGAGAGTGTAAAGGAAGGTAAAAGTGCTTTAAATATTTCCTGTTGTTCACTGAAAGATAATTTCTGCACTTCTCCTCATTATGGATTATAATTGTTGCTGGGAAAGGGTGGTTTTGAAACAGTGGATGGGAGTGGAAACGTCCAATGGCCAATTTCTCTGTCAATACATGCTGCATTTTAATCAGAGCTTTGGGATTGCTGTCCTGGGACATATAAAGGCAGAACTGCTGATAGAGCTGCAGAGCAGTCACTGCCCTCTGCAGTTCCACCTGGGCTGGAGAAGCTGGATTTGGTACAAACTAGAGGCTCTCTATCAGTAATGCTTCCTTAACTGAGCGAGGAAAATCTTAACTGAGCGAGGAAAACAAAAAGTATGAATCTTTTCACACTTTTGTAATCAAAATTCAGGCTAAGGTTCTTTTCATGGGATGTTTTACTGAGGCTCCAGAGCACTCAGAGCCTCCTCCCTGGGGAGACCTTTCCAGTGGCCATGGAGCAAGGGACTGCATTCCATGACTTTCTGAACCCTTGTAAGAAATCCTCCAAATCTCCTTCACCAGGGAAAAGTGAGTTAACTTGCTGAAATTCTCAGTCAGTGTCAGGACTGTGGATTGGAATAGCTATTGTTATGGCAGGTAAATGATCCATTTACTTAAGGACAGACTTATCCCAGTATTCATGGATTTACTCATCATTTCATTGCTCTAACTCTTATTCCTGTTGAAAATATGTCCCCTCTTTCCTTTGCCTCCTTGGGTGTTGGCAGAAGCGTTCTGGTGATTGTTCAGCGGGCGGCAGATGGCTGTGGAGAGGCTTCTCAAAGTGATTTACTCCAAGACAAAGCACTCCGCTGGCCGAGCTGCAGCTGGACCCAGCCACAGTGCCAATGTGTCAGCCTGCCCTGCCTGACACACTGGGCCTCCCTCTGGCCCAAAACACACAGAGAGAAAGCTCAGAATAGGAAAGAACTCTAATAAAGTTATTGTGTAGAGGAAGGAATCACCGAATTTCATTCCTGGGACTGGAGAACATAATTGGGAGTCAGGGTGTGGTGGCAGGAGCGAACCGAAACTGCTGTAAGCTGCTTCTCTGGAAGCTTTTGCCTTGTCTGCAGATGATTCCTCAGAAGTTTCCCAAGAGCTGTGTGCAGCAAGCATCTCTCCTGAGTGAGCACACATTCCTCCCCGGCCCCGCAGTTATCACGCAGGCACATCAGTGTAGCGCAGGCAGAAACACGGGATGACTTGTACTCCGTGGGAGTGGAGGTGTCTGCACGCCGGGGACGCTCCTGCTCCTCCGAGACATCTCAGTCCCCTCTGCCCCTCACGCCTCTGCGTGCCTGCAGCAGCCACCTGTGCCCGGGAGCTGCGCTCCGCACACGCTTCCCTCTGTCTTGTTGTTTTTCCTGTTCGTCTCCGGGAAATGAGGGCATTAGATAAACTGAGACAAAATTAAGTAATTGTTCTGAGACCTTAAAAAGATTAAATGAAGCTTTCCCTCATGTTTTCATTCAGTTACTTGAACTCATAAGCTTCCTGGGTTTGTCTCATCAGCACAAAGAAATAGGGAAATCTTATGGAAATGTAGTTTCCAAGGTTTGAAGCTCCATAATTTGCAACTCTTTAATAAATGAAGTGCTTCCAGGGTGTTTTCTGCTGGGGAACTGTTAATCACAACCTGCCTCTCCTCAACTGCCTTCCAGACTCATCCCAACTTGTAAGTCCACAAACAACATCACAGCGTCCCGGGAGCTGAGGCTGTACCCCCCAGGGACTTTCCAGAGGCATATTCATAATTTCTGGATCATTAGAGTCTTTCTGGCCATGTCATTAGGTCTCTTTCACCTCTCAGGAATTCAGGACAGCTCCTTTGTAAAAGTGTGTGCTTTGGACCTGCTGGACGTGGTGGGAAGGGTGGGAAGCTCTTTGATATGAGCCCAGGGAATCTGGAGGAGCAGCTAGATGTCAGTAGCAGTTTGCAAGAGGAGGAACCAGCCCAGAGCTGGTGGGAATCAGCTGGGGCTGTCAGGACAGACTGGGAGGCTTTTACGTACCGTAAGTGTTCCAGTGCTGCGTTTTCTTGTCTTGCCCATGGATGCTATTAAACTTAGTGTCTGGTAGGTGAAATAAAGAAATATCACTGAAATGTCTTCTCTCTCTGGGCTCTCACAGCAGGAGAAGGGCACCTTTCACCTGCTCCCTGAGACATTAGTGATTGAACTTCTTCAGGCACTTGCTGTATTTCTGTATCATCAGAGAAATTGGTGTCTCTATAAAAGAACTGGCAATAGAAAAGTGTGCCACACTATGCTGTATGTCCAGTCCTGACGTGGTTTTGTCTTTGTACCTGTTCTCCTCCTGCCATGAGTCAGGCTGCTCTGTAACCTCCAGCTTTTGATGGAAAAGGAATAAGTAGGAGTTTTGCTTTCTGGGTCATCTCACAGGTGAATGTGACTCTGTAACAGCCACACCACTCTCAAAACCACCACTGCTTGGCTTCCTGGACCAACAATTTAATCCTCAAAACACCCTCATAATACTTTGATCTGCCAGTTCTCCAAACCCAGAGTGCCTCTGCCAGCTCACTGTGGCCCACGGCTGCTCTGCCAGGTCAGCGCCAGGACAAAACCAGTCAGCACCAGCTGCTCAAGGCCAAGGAGGGACTGACCTGCCTTGTCTGGGTGGCTCTGGGTGTCCAAAGGCCCTACGTGGCTTTTTTTCTCTGTTCTGTTCTCTGCCAAGCTGCAGTTTTTCAGTTCCCACCCTGCCCTCTGCATCTGTCCAGACAAGGCATGTTTAACACAAAGATGTTCAGGTTGAAACTCCTGATGGTCAGGTTGAAACTCTTGGCAATCAGAGGATGACCAGTAAACGATTCAATCACTGTGTGAAAAGAGAGGAGATAAACCTTTTTCCTCCAGTTCTTTTCTCAGGATGAAGATTCCCATCAAATGAAAGGGATAGGTTTGAATATAAGCTATGTCAGCAGAAATTGGATCAGTTGTGGAGACCAAGATTTCATTCTCAACAGTCCCCAGGCTGGGAGATGGAACATGAGAGGGCTCAGCCCAGATGTGCCAGCACTAGACTGGGACCAAGGCAAACTGTCTCCAGATGTTCCATCACTGACTTTCAAAATTCTTCTAAAACTGTCTTTCAGCCCAGTGCTGTGTGAGAATTCTGGACACGGGCCTCTGCCTCAGCTGCCTGTCCATGGGGGTCAGGGCTGGTGTCACACAGAAAAGGGCAACGTCTGCCCCAGGCTGTGACAGCAGGGAGGAGCTGGACAAGGCCTGCCAGGTCAGCAAGGCCACTCTCTCCCGCTGGCAAAGCAGCTTTGTTGCCAGTGCAGGATGATCCTGACCAGTTTAGGTGCCCCTTGTTCACGGATCAGCACCTGGTGTTGGAAAGGAACTCACTTTCAGACACGGGCTCTTGATTGCATCAGGCAGAAGCAAAGTTTTATTAGAGACATTTTTCACCAGCAGGTACATAAGTGATCATAGCCCTGGCTGACTACAGCAATAGTCACGGTGCTGGGCCACACACAGCAACACAGACTGAAAAGCAATTAGCAAAATAAAGCAGAATGTGGCCCAATGCTCTGCTCATCCCTCTGACACATTGCTTAGCACGGCTGAGCGACGCAGATGAGCACGCTCGGTGCTCTCTGCAGACACATGCAGTAAATATTCTCTCTCTTCATCCATAGCTCTGCTTCAGGCTTCTCTTGTAGGATATTCTTGTTTCTCTGCTTAATCACAAATCCTTCGGCAAGGCACTGGAGAGATCAAAGGAAACATTACTGTGTTTGTAGCAAAATTAGATTCTTTCCCACACTGTCATTCCCTACACGTGATCGTTTCACAAGCCAATTCAATTAGAATTCCAGATAAATACTACCCCTTCCTGGGAAGATCTGATGGCTCCTGCCAGCCTGGCAGATGGATCTGTCACTGGCTGCAGCACAGGCTGCATCAAAATGCCAAGAGGTGGAAGCTGCAGACACTGCTCCAGCAGCGATCTGGATGAGGAAATGGCATTGGGGTCCATGCCAGATCAATGCCCCTGCTCACGTCATTCTGCTGGACCAACTGTCGCTATATTTCCTTCTTTCCTTTTCAGTTTGGCTGGAAGTTTCCCCTTGAATTAGGACTAGTAGTTATTTGCCAATATTTCCATGATTCCTGCCTTTTTTTTTTCCCCACCTGATTTCTGAGGTACTTTTCTTTCTCCTGCTCTTTCCTTTGTCCCATATTTCACGTCAGTCCTTTCTCCATGTTCTCCATGGCTTGCCTGCCTGCTGGCTCTGTCTGTCTCCCTTCTATCCCTCTTCCCTTTGGCAATTCTCATTTGTCCCAGCAGAGTCCCAGCTCCCAAAAGCTCTCCTCTCAGCACTCCAGTGGCTCCTGTCCTGGATTTCCCAGGGGTCCCACAATAAAACTTTTGACTGCAAGCTACGTGGGCAAGATCTTTCTTCCAGCCCACCAGTGTTTCACTAGAGCAGAGAAATGTTTAAAGTGGAACAGGTCTTACCTTGGATCTCCGCAGCTGCACAGGATGGGATCTGGGCAGATGAAGTGTAAGTGTGGCTTGTCCTAATGATGCCTCCTCCTCCTATCCCACTGCTTCTTGCAACTCCTCCTCCTAGACCCGAAGACTGACCAATTCCTCCTTGCTGGCTGAGGAGACAGGAAAATAACATTTTAGTGAGAGAAATGACAGATAAACTAGAGTTAGAGATTTTCAGCGTTCCTGCTGCTCTCAGTCTGCTTCCCTTTTTTGCAGAAAATTGGCAAAACATTGCAGTGACCATTCTCCTTGTGGCAGCAACTGGCACAGGGGAGGAAGCAGGTCACCACCATGACACCAGGCAGGCCAAAATAGGTCAGTAAGGGAGAAGGAGCTCAGCAGGTCCTTCACTTTGCTCTTATGTTGTAATCACCAGGACACAGGTATTTTATTGTATTTTTTTGGTGTGTCTCAAGCCCACTTACAGAAGGTCCTGCTGCCCGCCCTCCAGCAGGCAGCGGTACGTGTGGATCTCCTGCTCCAGGCGGCACTTAACGTCCAGCAGGATCTTGTACTCTTGGTTCTGGCACTCCATCTCTGCCCGCAGGTCAGCCAGCTGCTGCTCCACGCAGGTGATCTGGCTCTGCAGCTCAGCAAGGTGGTTGTTGTAGCGACATTCTGTCTCCGCCAGCGAGGACTCCAGATTGTCCCTCTGAGGAGTGACATGGGACATAAGACAAATACAGGCAGGAGAAACACTGCATTTAGCTATGACTTCTGTGAGATGAATGAGGTTTGCACCAGCTCATCACCCACCTGGCTGAGCTGAGCTTGGAGATCGATTTCCAGGGCTTGCAATTGGCGTCTCAGTTCAGTCACCTGGTTGTTGCACGTCTCCACCTCCTGACCACTTGTAATAACCTCCCGATTCACCTCCTCAATCTGAAATCACCAATCCAGGATAAAGAGCTTCAGGGAATGTGAAGTATAAGTTAGAGCAAGTATTAAGGAAAGAGTAAAGAGGTTATCAAAGACATGAAATGAGAAAGATTTGGGTGAAAACCCTCATTCTAACGGTAGCATAAATCTGGTTGGTCATTCCTCTTGCTCTTCTAATAGTGCTGCTTCCAGTTCTTCTCACCACTCACTGCTTTGTAGAGATTTTGTACCTCAAGTCCCACCAACATGCAGCACTTCCTTCAGCCCATGACGACGACACAGGGTGGCAGTGTCCCTCCCTTGCATCACTTGGTCAGTGTGAACAAATGCTAAATGTTCTTACAGTCTTTTGTGTGGGTTTTACATGCAACAAATCCCTGTGGGATGATTGCCTGGGTGTTAGCCAGGGAAAGTCCAGTGGGAATTTACTCACCTTGCACTCGTACCAATCCTCAACTTCTTTGCGGTTGCGTTCAATCAGCGTCTCGTACTGGCACCTCATCTCCTCCAGGATCTTCCTCAGGTCTGGGCCAGGGCAGGCATTGACCTCCACGCTCACATCTCCAGTCGATTGCTTCCTCAGACAGCACATTTCCTGCAAACACCATCCAGATCAGGTCAGGTTTAAAACAAAGGACTGAGGGAGCCAAGCCCCCTCACAGAGCAGGAGCAGAGCCCTGCAGAGCCCCTCTGCTGGACCTTCACAGCTCCTGGGTCTCCATCAACCACTGCCCTCCACAGCAGCACCCGCGGTGACGGATCCCACAGGAGCGAACGCTGCGCACAGGAGAGGGCAGGACCTACCTCCTCGTGGTTCTTCTTCAGGCAGCAGAGCTCCTCCCGCAGCGACTCCAGCTGTGCCTCCAGGTCAGACCTGCACAGCGTCAGCTGGTCCAGCACCTGGCGCAGCCCGTTGATGTCGGCCTCCACGCTCTGGCGCAGGGCCAGCTCCGTCTCGTACCTGCGAGGCAGGTGAGAGAGAAAGAGCACTCAGTGTGTAACACCGCCAGCATTTCTGAGCTCTGACAGGAAAATCAGAGCCTTCTCTGAAAGTGAAAGACAGCACATGCTGGAACAGCAGCTTGGCTGAGCCCTCACTGCTCCCTGGCTGCAGATCCCTTCTGCTTCCTTTACTCTCTGCTCAAAACCAGCTTGGCCTCCCAAACTTCTCCTCCTGGAACTGCCCCTAATTAGGGCAGCTCGAAAGACAATGGATGGAGAATTCTTATGCACAGCCTCCAGTCTGTCCTGGATCACAGGAGAGCGGCTGAGAGCCCTGAGGGTGGTGACAGAGGAGGGGACAGCCCCAGGTACTCACTTCACTCGGAAGTCGTCGGCTGTCATCCTGCTGTTATCGATGTTCAGAATGATCTTGTTGTTGTCTATGGTTGCACAGACAATCTGAAAAAAGAATATTTGCTCCTGGTCTCTGCTCCATGTTCTTGGGCTCAAGGCACCCATTGCTTGGTGCAACCAGACCCTCTTTCTCCCTCTCTTTTTTTAAAAAATCCTGGGTGTTAGCGATGGGCACCTGAGGGGTGCAGCACTCACAGGGATGTTCAGGGAAGGGCAGTGAAGGCATTACAATGATAGAATTCATGGTTCAGGTGCAGAGAGTTCAGGAGGTGTAATTACTGTCCAGCACCTGCTACAATCCATCTCAGCCTCTTAAATCTAAATCTTATGAGATTTAAAATTTATTTCAAGAATTAATGATGAACCTATCTTATTCAGTCCCTTTCCTGGATTCTTTTCTCTTTATTCTTTGTGCATTGACACCCTACATTTTAGCCAAACATTTTGCAAATGTTTGGAATTTTACACTATACATTAAATGTGTTATGGCAATATTCTCTTTTTTCTTAGTTTTAATTAGAGGTCTTATATTTCTCAATTCTACGTGAAAGAGAAAACTAATAAGAAAAAGGAAATAAAGTTTAACTGAAATTCTGCAAGACTGATGACAATAATATAAGTTCAGGTAAATTAATGGGATCCATTATTTATTTATCTTTTAGGTCTTTTCTTGCCATGTATCTGTCTGACCACCTTGGCACAAACTAAATTCAAAAAGACCACAGAGCCCATCCAGATGCATTCCATGAGATAACAATTTCCCCTTCAATATGTCTGATGAATAACAGAAACAGCCCAAACCCTCCAGTTTTACCTCTGAGCTCTGGGCTTTCCTCAGGCAGATGCTGTAATAGCTGTTTGCCAAAAAGCATTTTACAACAACGATTTGTAACTCCCGATAACGGACTGAGCTATGAACCAGCAACAGAGAGAGCCTTGCAAGGGAGAAAGCAGCTGGGAGGGAACGTTACCTGGTTCTGAAGATCTTCTATTTCTTTGTAATAGCAGCTGTAGTCCCGCGGCTCACAAAAAGGGCCCTGCTTGGCATACCACTCCCTGATCCTGCACTCCAGGTCAGCATTCTCTTGTTCCAGGCACCTCACCTTGTCCAGGTAAGAAGCCAGGCGGTCATTGAGGTTTTGCATGGTGACCTTCTCGTCACCAGAAAGAAGAATGCCATCACCAGCAAAACCACCTCCACCGAGACCCATACCCATGCCACCTCCCATGCCACCGCCAAAGCGAGCGCTGCCACCGCTGAATCCCATGCCTGGACATCCTCCGAGGACAGCGGCTCCTAAGCCACCTCCATAGTTTCCACCGACCAGACTGCCGGTGCTCAGTCCTCCTCCGTAATTCACACCACCACAGTAGCTTCTCCCAGAAAACCCTCGGCTACCGCCTATCCCGCAGGTCGTGTATCTTCCGGAGGAGACCGAGGAGATCCGCGCTCCGCCACCACCACCGCCACCAATCACGCAGCTGCCGCCGCTGGTCCTGCCCCTGAGAGAGCCAGTTGTCTGCTTAATACTACAGCTCATGGCCAGGCCCAGCTGCAGCGCCAACCCACAGCCCAAAGCAAGATGCAGAGCGTGATACTGAGTCCGACTGCAGGCTGGGGCTGCCGCAGGTCTCCATTTATACCTTCCAAAGGGGGTGTCACCTGTGGGGTGTTTCTTCTTCCCACGGGGCTGGCTAGTCTGGCTGTTTATGCCAAGATTAAATAGCCCATAGGCAGTTTCCCTCTAGAAATCCCAGTTCACAAGGAAGATACTTTACATGTCAGCAGCTTATTCCAAAAAGTAAAATAGTGTTTTATGAGTCATCAGCTTTTTGTATGATGCAAACTTTGCAACAAGTCAAGAAAAAAAGTTGCCCTAGATTATGTACAAAGAAGAAACATTGGTATTTATAACATCAAAGTGCCTTTTATCTTTCATTAATTTGTATTTATTTTATTCTTAGTCCAATAACCATTTTTACATTGCATGCTATGGTAGGGCTTGTGAAACAAAAAATGGAAAACTAATAGAATTTCTCTCTTCCGAAAAGTATGAACAGCTGGGACTGTAGTAGAGAACAGACCAGGGACACTGTGGTGTGGATGTTGGTTGCCTGGCACAGCTCTAATACCTGCTTTACTGTGGGATTTCCAAAATCACTGAGGTTAATCCCCCCTCAATTTAGTTCCCTATTTATGGCTTATATTTCTTCAGTCATGCAAACACAAGAAGTCAAGTTGCTCACGTTGCAGAGCTCAGCCTCGTGATGTCAACTGCGATGTGTGAAGGACCTTGCTGAAGTTATTTTCCAATTGCTTTAATTGCTGTCCGTACTTTCCCCGATTCTGGTGATGATAGATAAAGACAGAGATGACAGGAAGGGAGTATGCACAAGTGATATATGCAGATCCCTGGACTCAGATGCGACCCCACGGGTCTTTGCCATTCTGAAGATTGTGCTGCACACCAAGTAAGAAGGAGAAAAGGTTTCTGCATTTCTTACGGAGCTCGTCAGAACAGTAGCAGGCGTCAGCACAGCCTGGCTGGTCAGAGGAGCACAACCTCCCAACCAGGCAGGCAACAGCCAAGGGAGAATTCAGAGAACTGGCTCCACCAGTGCCAGTGTCCTTCTCCAGCCGACTCTGTAATGAGAGAATATTCTGCTCTCCAGGGGACGACAGCTTCTGTTCCCTACAGCGTGGAATTTCCACGCAACTCTTACTCACAAAGCAGCCTTTGACTCGAGGATGTCCATGTGTACAGGAGCAGTTGTGATAGATCCCTGTTGGCAGCGAGGGTGACACTGAGGAGCTCTGAGAGCAGCGTCACCTCTGGGAGAGCAGAGAAAACCAACACTCATACCCTCAGCCACTTTTACTGGTGGGAAGTTGGTGACTGCTGTCACCATGGTAGGAAAGTGTCCCCAAGCATGTTTAGATAGGATTGTCTTCACACCAGCATGAGTTAAAGCTTTCCACTCTCTAGTGGGATAATTTATTTCTTTGCTTAGATCAAAAATGATAAAAGCCGCCTACCCAAGGCTGGCGGCATCCAGGAATATTCATTATTCATATGGTGCAGGGAAATAACTTGCTTAAGGACAGAGCTGAAGTCTGTCGGAGCTCAGATTCCTCACTGAGACTGCAATGCCTGAAATACAAGTCCATCCTCCCCCAAGACATGGCCCCTGTGCTCCCCACACAGCCTAGACTCACAGTCGGGAAAATCATGAGCAAAAAGGAGGAGAGGGAGAAAATCTGGCTTTCATCCGTCATTTTGAGGAATATAATTGAAGACAGGGTGTGGCTGTTGGAGCCAACAGAAATTAATATAATGCTTGCTTGGAGCTTCGCTTCTGCTGGGGAGGTTTTCAGGAGTTACCCAAGAGCAACCTGCAGAGATGGGGCTGGGGGTGCCTTCCTTTCCCTTGCAGAGTGTTGGGTTTAGGAAGAGACACTGCAGATGTTGGGCATTTCTCTACAGGTGGGCATGGAGCACCCATCCCTGCTTCCTTCAGCAGTTCTCTGACAGAAAGAAGGAATAGGTCTTGCTCCACAAAACAAACAGCAGCAGCACTGTACAACCTTTCACTCACGTCCTGGTGGAATGGTCCATAGACTCTCAAATCCCAACTGACCAGGGAAGATTAGACATGGCCGTGCACTTCCTCCAAAGAACTCATATTTGGGATGCAGTTGCATTCTCTGGAGTTTTTCTGGGCTCCTGCCAATTTCGCTGGGACGTGGAACATGTGTTTGATACAGCAAATGCGCACAGAAGCCAGTCCCTGGCTAACCTGGCTGTATCTTAAAAAGAAACTGTGGTGTTGTCCCTCTCCTCACAGCCATGTCAGGGCTCTGGGGCTCAGCACAGGATGTGTTCCTCAGTACTGGCTTTTTTCCCTACTAAACTGATTTCTTTACCTCCACTTTTGTTATTATTGTATTCCTGTAGCCTTGGGACACAGCCTTGGGGCAGAGCAAAGGGAAAGGACTGTGCAAGTCTAAGACATAAATGTGTCCCAAAAGGATTTACAACCTGGAGGAAACAATTGGATTTGGGTGCAGGAAGCCACAGCAGGCCCTCGGCCAGGACAATCAGTAGCGCTCGCACACAGCATCGGTGCCAGTGCTGCTGAGGGGGCTTGATGGACAAGAGGAGAGAGAGAAAAGGGAGGAAGAGGGGATAAGGATGAACACTGGAGCACAGGGATGCAGGAGGCAGGAGGATGCCACATTCCCAAGGGGTGCTGTGGGCAGGACAGTCTGGTCCTGTGGGAGCTGTGGCTGTCGCTGTGCCCAGCCCGGCTCCACACGCTCACCTCGCTTTGCTTATCAAAGCTGATAATGTTTTCTTGTGTCAACTACAAGAAAGGTGTGTCTGCTTCCACAGAACTTTGCTTTCATAAGCATTGCCTCAGTGATGTTTGTGAAACCACACTGGAATATGATTTTATCTTGTCACTTGTAATTACCATTAATAATTTGCATAATGGCCATTAGGCATCACTTATTAAACACTTCTTTGATGTGATACTGAGCCGGCTCCAGGCCCCATACTCCCATCTTTCAAATGCAGACCACGACTTTTTCTTGGCTAGTGACTCATTGGTTTACACCACCATGTTTAGCCAAATCCTGTAAGGCAACTGAAATAATTACCACAGTGGGTTTGGTAACAGCACAGGCTTAAATACGCCTCAGAGACTGAGAGAATGATTCTGCTTCAGCTTCTTTCTTGCTGAGTATTCACATCTGCAGACTCCGAGCATTTGCAGTGCTGAAGAAGTTCAGCAGCACATGGAGGTAGACACAACCAGGTTTCTTCCTACCCAAGTTCAGTCTCTGAGTTCCCCTGACTCACTTGATGAGCCGCATTAGGTCCTTCCAGGACCTGCCAGGCACTGGCAGTGCAGTCAGGCCTCCAGCATGTGCATCTCTGCTGGCAATGCAGGTTCTCACAGCAGAGAAGAGTCCTGGAGAAATTCTTAGGACAGGTGGGAATAGTGATGGGTGATGAAAGTGCAGCAATTCCACTCAGCATGGAGAGCTGAGCACAGCACAGCACGGGAGGGAAACCAAGGTTTCAGCCTGTGGTTTCTGCTGCTGAGCCGTAGGATCAAGTCACAGCCTGACAAGCTGGAGTGTTCAGGTTCTTCCTGCACCCAGGAACTGTCCAGTGGTGCAACAGAGCCAGGCAGGCAAAGGTGCAGGACAGCCAGAACTCCCCAGACTGTCTCCTTTTATCTTCATATCACACTTGTACTAGAAAGTTTCTTAATTTCAATATACTTGCAATATGTGGCTAATACTGGCAGTTCAGATAATATTATTCAGTTACTGAGCTGAGAAATCTCCTGTTGGGTTGCAGCAGCAGTTTGCTCGTCTCTTGTAATTCTTTACAAATATTACACAAGCCAATAAACAAAAATCTAAACCCCACAAATAGTTACTGTGGGTGTTAGACTGTACCTGTCTGCATACTGTATAAAACAGATTTTGTAGAGAAATTACAGTTTATACATCACACTAGAATATGGCCTGCTTTTCCAAATGCACCGTGCCTATAATCAGAGATAATTGTCTGTGCTGTGCAGTCTGGAAGGCGTGGCTGATTTCCAGCATTGGTAATTTACAAAACTAATCGTTTTCTTCCCATTTCTTCACTGATCCCTTAAACCTCTGGCGTGTTAGTTCTTCAGGGGTTTTTCCTGATGGGAAAACACCATTCCTGATGGTGGTGTAATTCCCATGTTCCTGCTCTCTCACAGCTCAGACACATCTGCTGCAGCTGTCACGGTGCATTTCATTGTCTGAAATGAAACCAGCCCGAGTGCTGGGATCGCCCTGGCCTCTCTGGGGGCACCCACCCTTGCTCTTTGTGTCCTTGGGTTCCTCTCTCCTTCCTGTGCCTTCAGCCCAGTCTCTCTGTCTCGGAGATACTCGTTTGTTCTTGCTTTACAAGATTTGCAGGTTACAAGAGGGCAGAAGGAGCTCCTGTGAGCTGCACAGCCCGTGAGCTGCTGTGCCCTCCCCAGGTCACACTCCTGTTCTGTTCTTCCATGCGCTGAGCCCTCCCCATTTCATTTATCTTCCCTTCTCTGTCTCTTCTTGTGCTGTCTCTGCAGCTGTCACCATTTCCCATCTCTGTCCAGGTTATAAACCCTGGGCAGGGACACAGCACTGTATTTCTGCAGTGACCTCAGGGGTGCCGAGTCAGCACCGAGGTGGGTTAAATCACCCCGAAATGCTCAGCATAATTAGTGCTGCAGGAATGGGAGATGCAGAAATGAGCAGGGAAAGTAGCACAGAGCTTGTCTGGGAGCTCATTAGAGCAATTACTGTGCAGGGCTAACAAGTGTCCTGGACAGAGCCCAGGCAGAGGCCATTCCAGGGCCGTCTGAGCTGATTCTCTCTTTAGAAACAGGCACTAATTCAGACTCATCCTATCCCCCAAAGCCTTATTGTTAGAAACCTTCATGTCAGGCCTCTGTCTAGGGTCAGTCATCAAACCCCAGCCAAGGTTTCATGAGAGAAAGGCTGCCAGAGCCCCACAACGGGGAGGAAGGGTTGTGCCACCACTCCCAGCCCGTCCTACCCATCACTCGGTCGCTGCTGCCAGCGAAGAGGGACAGGCTGGATCCTGAGCCTTGGCTTGCACACACAGCAAAATGCAGTCGTGTTCCTAAATGTGTTTGTCATTCCTTTCTCTGGGCTAATAAAACACCAGCAGGGTTTTTTTTCTGTCTGTTTATTGTGTCTCACTTTAAAAAAAATTCTCTCCCACATATTAATTTGTCTCACTCTTTTATCTTCCCACATGTTGCCAGCTGGTTCTTCCTGTTTGCCTTTTTAACAAGTCCATTTAGAGGTTCTTTATTTAGTGTTTTCTCTGGGAATTGTTTTCCTCCACCAGAAGGGTGTGGAGAGTCCAGCAGAGCCTGGCTTTCAAAATTCCTGCTTTGGTGTTATTTGAGAAAACTTGTTCTTGATTTTATCCTAGTTAGTTAGTTAGTTAGTGTGCATCTGTAATAACTCAAAGGTGCTGTGTATTACATTATACTATGTGATATGATATATTATATTGTATTACATTAGCATATGCCTGCTTCAGTGAAGACTCCCTTTGCCTTCTGAGGTCTCTCCCTGTAGCAGACTGTCAGTCAGACAGCCCTGAGACTCCCTCCCTGCCCTCTGCCTCCCTGGGTGCTTCTTTCCTCACCACCTTCTGCTTCATGTCTTGGCTCGTGTTTCCTCCTCTGGTAGCAAATATCCCTTTCTATAACATCGGCTGGTCCTTCTCCTCCACCCTCCATCCCCATCCTCAGCCTCTGAGTTCAGCTGCAGCACCGATGGGAACACAGCTTGTTTTCCTTCTTCCCCTCTAGTCATTGCTGTGTGAATGGAGACTGAAGATGGATTCAAAATATAGGTTTTTAAAATCCTTGTACATTGATTTACTTGTAGAAATTATTTCTCAGGCTCAAGGCTGTGTCAGCAGGAAGAAAGTTTTATTGGAGACCAGCCTTGGTCACTGTTAGAGAACGGCCACAACCCAGGGGAGCCAGGAGGTGCCATCCTGCAGAGTTCTCTGACTGCTGCTGGAGCACAACTGGGAACTCCCAGGTTATTTTTGCCCGTTTTTCCAAAATAATTTTTCTTCAGAGAGCTCCTCAAGGGATGTGCAACGAGGCTGGCAGGGACTCTCTGGTCTGCAGTGACCTGAAAGAGAGTGGGAAGAATAATTTTTTCAGGGGGGTCTGCATCCTGTGCCTTTCTCTTACACCCCTCTGTTTTTTGTACTGACTTTTTTCTTTCCCTCTTCTCTCCAGCTTTGCTAAATTTTGTCCTCGTTGAAAGACCTGTGGCTGATTCCCTGCCAGTTCCTCATTCCCACGTTGTGCTGAAAGTCTTGTTTAAACACACATTTGCTGCTGGGCACCCCCCAGTGTCAAACACAATTTCTGCACAGAGGTTTATAAATAAATATCCCATAGCTGCATCCCTTATCACTGCTTCCCACCACAGCCCAGTTAACCCAGTGCCTTCCCACCAACAATCACTGCTGTGATCCTGAGCGTCTGACTCCAGCCCAGCCTCTCTCCAGGGAAAAGCCCGGGCTTGGAGCACCCAGAAAAGCCTGGACACCTCTCATCCTGCTGCTCTGCAGGTGCCAGCACTACAGCAGCAGCTCATGGTCCCACTTCCCTGGAGCCCCTCACCTGGCAGAGCCTGGCCCGCGGGGCTCAGGGCAGGCAGGGCTGGCACAGGCTGCCCTTCAGCCCCGTGCTCCTCCCAGCTGATGTGGCACCGACTCCTCTTCCCGCCGACCCTCTGAGGAAAAAGACAGCTGTGGACACCCAGCACTGCCACCCTGGAGGTCGGCCCTGCCCTCCTCACTGGATTTGGCTCCATCTCTTCAGTCACAGCCGCCGTTCCCCTCCCTCCTGTCTTTGGGCAGATGACGCTTTTCCATCTGACACTCGGGATTACCCCTGGCAAGCGCCAACAGTGCCACTTTAGCCCTTGCAATAGACATTTTGGAGCAAAACCTGATTTTTTAATGTAAATAATTTAGGACTGTAGAGTCCAGGGGAGCCCACATTAGGGCAGCACCATTCCAAAGCCTTCCAACAAAATAAAAGGAGTAGGTAGGTGCTCAGGGCAGTTTTGTGTGTGTGCAGCCGTGTCTGGAATTAACAGCCTGGCTGTTTCAAAACCTCAGTCAATAGACGGTAGGGCAGAGCCAACTGCTTTGCATACAAATTAAATTTTCTAAAACTTTAATTAAAATTGTTGTGTGAAACTGAAAATGTTTAGATAATTCATTGTTTCAGTTAATTTAGCTGCTAGTCCCTAATCCTGTCTCATTCTGGCAAGCCAGTAAAAGTCAGTTACATGACTGTTTTCCCAGATCCCGGTGAAATTGCCCTTAAAGAGCTGCTGAACTGTGCCAGGGGCTGGGACAGCTCTGGGGGCTGTCCTAGCCCATTTTCTGGCCCAGGAATGGCCTTTGATGTGCTCCCTGGACATTTATCAGACCCAAATCCTCAGATACCTTATGGTTTTCTAATCAACCCTGTCTGGTAACAGGTCAGCACTGGCTCCTCACCACAGTGTTGCTTTTCCTACCCGGATTATGAATTTTCATCTCCCTGTAAGGCAAAGCACAGAGATTTGGGGGTGTTTGCATACATGATGTCGTGTTGGCCACCCTCCAGCAGGCAGTGGTAGGTCTGGATCTCCTGCTCCAAGCGACACTTGACGTCCAGGAGGGTCTTGTATTCCTGGTTCTGGCACTCCATTTCCGCTCGGATCTCAGCCAGCCGCTGCTCCACGCAGGAGATCTGGTTCTGCAGCTCAGCCAGGTATTTGTTGTAGCGACATTCGGTCTCCGTCAAAGAGGATTCCAGGTTTTCTTTCTGAGAACGGAACAAACACACACAGGTCCCTGGGTTTGACCCAGGTACAACCCTGGTCGCGAGAGCTGGAGCTGTGAATCCTTGTGGCATCACTTACCATAGTGAGCTGGGCTTGGACATTGATTTCCAGGGCCTGCAGCTGACGTCTCAGCTCAGTGACCTGCTTGTTGCTTGACTCGATCTCCTGGCTGCTTGTGACGACCTCCAGATTCACCTCCTCCACCTGCAAGGTCAGAAAACAGCAGCCCTTTCCTCAGCTCCCCACTGCGTCTCGTGGTGTCCAGGACCTCCCCACACCCCGCACGTCCAAGGCTGACACCCTGTTCATTTATTTATTGTTTGTTTATTCTGTTCTGACACTGTGACTCCATGTGGTGGCCCCTCCGCCACGGACGGAACACAGAAATTGGGCAGAACAGTTAGATCTGAGCACATCTGTGACACGCTTGCTGTTATGATTTGGACACTTCCCAATCCCTCGTTTTCCCTTTCCCCCAGGGGCAGAGCTGGGTGCAGCCCTGCGGGTGGTGGTACCTTGCAGGCGTACCACTGCTCCGTCTCTTTGCGGTTGCGCTCCATCAGCGTCTCGTACTGGCACCGCAGATCCTCCAGGATCTTCCTCAGGTCTGGGCCAGGGCAGGCATTGACCTCCACACTCACATCTCCAGTCGCCTGTTTCCTCAGACAGCTCATTTCCTGCAGGAAATACGGGACTAGATCAGTAATGTCCATGCACCCGTGGAGGGACTTTCCTTCTTCTTAATTCCCTGAAGGAGCTGACCTCCTCGTGGTTGGTCTTTAGGCAGCACATCTCCTCTGTCAGAGCCTCACACTGCAGCTGCAGGTCGGTCTTGCAGCTGGCCAGCTGGTCCAGGACGGGCCGGAGGTTGCAAATGTCGGCGTCCACGTTCTGCCGGAGACCACACTCAGTCTCGTACCTTAAACCACGGGCAGCAAACAAAGGTCAGAATGTCAGCAAGGCAGGGCAAGGCCTGCAGTTGAGGTTGGGGGAAAATATTTAGGATCATTTCACTTCAGACGTGCAGTGGTATGAACTTTGCCAGTGGAATCAGAGATTCGTTTTACTACACGGTGTGACAGGGTCGGGATCTCCCCGCCACCACCCTTCACCTGCCCTTCCAAATACTCACTTCACTCTGAAGTCATCAGCAGTCATCCTGTTGTTATCGATGTTCAGAAGGATTTTGTTAGTCTCCATGGCTGCACACAGGATCTGGAAAAGACATCGTAAGAAGAATATGCGGGCTTGCAGCTGCCTCTGCCTCCAGAAGACCCTGGAGGAAACACCTACCTGAGGTATTTTATAATTATTCCACATATTGGGGGTATTAATCAGTTATGTGGCATGGCAGCAGGGAAACCCACGTGCCAGCTGGGTGGACCCAGCCTTGCTGAAGCGTCAGTGCTCAGTAAATGCAGAATCCCCCTCCCACAGGCCATCATTTCATATAAACCATCGCTTCAGCTGCCCCTCCAGAGCCTAGACGGGGCTCTGTGCACGTGTGAAAGCAAAGCCCAAAGAAATGTAAGAATTTCCTTGCCAAACAAAGGTTTACCTGGTTCTGAAGGTCTTCGATTTCCTTGTGGTAGCAGCTGTAGTCCCGTGGCTCACAGATGGGCCCTACCTTGGCGTACCACTCCCTGATCTTGCACTCCAGGTCGGCATTGTCCCCCTCCAGGAGCCGCACCTTGTCCAGGTACGAGGCCAAGCGGTCGTTGAGGTTCTGCATCGTCGCCTTCTCGTTGTTAGCAAACAGGATCCCATCCCCGCAGCCAGCGCCAGCCCTGGGGAAGCCACCAGCTCCTCGAGTGCAGATGCCTCCTCCGCTGAATCCCAGGGCAGAACAAGCCCTCTGGGTGGCTCCGAAGCTCCCACCAGCCGCGCTGCCGGCGCTCAGCTGCTTCCCAAGCAATCCCTCGCTCACGCTGCCGCCGGAGAAGCTGCCAACCACAGCACCCAAGTCATAGGCAGCGTGTCTCCCCGAGGAGGCAGAGGAGACCCTCCTGCCCGTGCCGGCCGCGTTGCTGCCCGTGCTGCCCCTGCCCTGGGTGCAGGTGGTGACGACCTGCCTGACAGCGCAGCTCATGGTGTGGGTGCGGAGCCAACAGAGCCCAAGGCAAGTGCTCAGGTCGCTGCAGGATCCAACTGTGATCCCTCTGTCCCCTGGTCCTCTATTTATACCAGTCCCTGTGGATCGTGCTGCTGGAGAAGGGCTGTTTATTCTTCCTCCTTGTGACCTGGCTAGGAGGTGTTTTCTTTTTTTTCAGCCGGAAATAATTCCCCAAAGGCGTTTGTCTCCAGAAATCCCACAACAGAAAGATGCTTTGGTTAACAGAAGCGTGTTTCAAAACTACATCAAAAATGTTACTTCCTGAATCATCAGGTCTGACTTGTGATGACAACTCAACAACAGTGACACAAAAACCCGACGATACCCAAGAGTGCCCGGGGAATGAAACACCACAGCAATTATCCATCCCCGGCGTGGGCGAGTCTACCCGGAAAGTGAAAGCTGTGGGAAAAGCATCCTATCTGACAGAGCCTGTTCGACCCCTTCGTGACCAGAAGCAAGGGTGTCCCCTCACTCAGCTGGCCTCAGTCCCTGGCACCAGGGTCAGGAGACCACCCTGGGCTGTGCACTGGTCTGTTCCATTCCACGTGGCCATGGGTGGGGTGAGCCCCAGGTCTGGGTCTTTAGGAGAGCACAGAGGAATATTGCACTGGAATGTACCAGGGCTGGTTTATCCATTCTCTCTATTCTACACCCATCAAAACATCCCCTTGCAGAGGTCTGGGTTGTTTTGCTGCTTTCAGAGGTGGACAAAATAGTCAAATATTTATCCAGAATATGAAAGGATATTTCCTGGACACCAAACATGCAGTTCATTGAATAGTCACTGCCACACAGGATGTTTCATAAGATTTCTGAAAAAGTAGTGTGGAGAATTTCAGGAGATGCATGACCCTGCAGAGGTCTGATCCAGTTCCAGCACCATGAAAACTCTCCAATACAATCTAGGTGTTAAATTTAGAAAGGACAATAGAAAAGATCTTTTTTAAAGTTTATTAAACTAATTTTTTAGTTCTGGAATGCTGAATTGAGGAAGAAGGGAAATAATTAAAATGTTTTGTCATCTGAATCTTTCATTTTATTAATAACATTAATATAGCAATGCTAATAGTGGCTGGCTCTCACCCACGTGTGGTTCAGCTTTGGGTTTGGCATCCAGGTCACCTGGACACGTGGCATAAAGAATGTGTCAGGTGCAGCCTGGCTCTCAAATATTGCTTCTGCCATTTAGGCAAATTCATTAAGCTCAGTTTTATCTTGGCACTGCAAATCCAACACTCCTGAACTGTGGGGTTGTTCTGGGGGTGCCCATCCTTTGTTAGAACTGCCATGAGGAAGCTAAACCAGGGTGCTCTGGTGCCCCAGGGGTGGTCAGACCCTGCCTGGAGCCCACCTGCAGCCTGATCACAATCGTTCTTTTGCCAAATAATTACAAAATTACTGCTGAGCAAACATTTAATTTCATTTAATCAAGATTTATACAGGCCTTCATTTTTCAAGGCCAGGTTGGATGGGGCTTGGAGCAACCTGGTCTGGTGGGAGGTGTCCCTGCCCATGGCAGGGGACTGGAATGAGATGATTGTTAAGGTCCTTCCCAACCCAAACCATCCTGTGACTGTGATCTTTTTCAATTAAGAAAACACCCACAATGAGTAGAGGGTTGGGTTTTTTTTTTCAATTACTGCAAACTAAGCAGAGATGTCCTTCCTTCCTTCCTTCCTTCCTTCCTTCCTTCCTTCCTTCCTTCCCAAAGGTGATCAGAATTTCTACAGTTTTTGTAAAGGAGATCAGTAATTTCAGTCATTATTTTCCTGGAATTGTGTGTTCTTTGTGGTCGCTTTTTTCCTTTCCAATTTTTTTTTTTTTTTTTAAACCAGCTCTTGCTTTTACATGAGAACAAACTTCAAGTCCTACCAGCAGTCACAGCCCTCATTTTATTAAAGCGATTTTCACTTTGTGATGAGGAGATCTGCTAATGATGGGATCTCCATGCCTAATGGAAGGCTCTTTCCAGAGCCAGCTTTGATTGACTTCCTGGCTGGAGTCTACAGACGGAAATTTGCTCCCCACATCCTCGCAGGCAGCCGGGGGCGATGCTCTGATGAGCTGTCCTGGGCTGACTTGGGAGCCCCTCGCAGGCAATGCTGCACCCCAAGGGAGGAGGAGGAGCAGAGGAATGACAGGGGAGCAGAGGAATGACAGGGGAGCAGAGGAATGACGGCACACGGGGATCTCCCGTGGGCATTTCAGGAACAGCAGCGCAGGTCTGACCAGGAAAAATTACTACTTCAAGTAACAAATGAGCAGAAGAGCCTCCCCCAGGCAAAGGTGTTGCTCCCACGTAATGAGCTCTATAAAAAATAGAAAGGAAGGGATAATATTTCAGGTTTCCATCAGCGTCCTGGGCTGTGTGACGGAGAGTGGGGTGGTGGCAGAGGATGGACGTGCTGGAGTGATACCCAGCAGTTCTCCACAGCACAATTATCAGCCTCAACAGGGCAGTGGAAATGAGAAAAATTAGATTTCCCTGGAGGGAAATCCTTTGGGAGTTTCAGGATATTTTTTAAGGCTTAAGACTGTTTCTTAGGCAGATGAAGTTTGATGTGCCCCCAAGAAGGAGATCCAGCATTTCACCTTACTACAAATACTCCCTGAATCACCAGCTGTTTTCACATCCAAGAGGATTTCCTTGGGGACTCAATGACTCCGACACGGCACCAAACCCCAAGTTCCTGCTGGTGCCCAGGCACAGGAGAGCCAGGAGAGGAGCTGGGGCCAGGCACTGCCAGCTCCGGCCAGCCTGGCCAGGGTGAGGCTCATCCAGAGGCAGCCCGAGCTCCTCTCTGCTCACTGTCAGCTGAATTTCCGTGTTACACCTATGGAAAATCCTGATGCTCTCAACTCACAAAATATTTACAAAGTATTTACAAAGTATTTGCTTATCTGCCTAATGATGTACCTGTCACACCACTTTCTGTCCGCCTGTTATTGCTCTAGTGACGCTGGTCTCCAATCTTGCTGGTGACACCAGGTGCTCCAGGGTCTGATCCCAGCTTTGCAAGTCACCCCAGGCAAATCGTTCAGCTCCTCCAAGTCTCAATTTCATGCTTTGTAGGATGGAAACAACAATAACAACTATCCTCCTCCTCGAGGGCATTGTAAAGACAACTGTCTGAGGAGCACATGGGGCTTTGGAGATTGGAAAGACAACACTTAACTCAGTATTATTCATTGCCAGTGTTCTTGCTATTTCATATTACTTTTGATACAGGCACATCCCATAGATTTCTCTCTGTGTCTCCATCATGAAATGCCTTTCAAGGACATTCATAGTTTCCCTTTTTTTGTTTTGTTGTCTATAAAGTTTCACCATGATTCACTGAGGACTTGCCTCTATAATTCTCAGCTGAATCCTAACAAGGGTTTTCTTCTTGTGCTTGCAGCTTGCAGCAAATCTGAAAAATGCTCTCCAAAACCAGTGTTTGTCCACCTGTTGGAAAGACAATTTGTCCATGTTTCACAGACACAAATGTGGGTAGTGAAGAGTCAATAATATATTGTAATATAGTATACAGTATGTATATAGTATACAGTATGTATATTGTAGTGAAGAGTCAATAACAAGTAATATATTACCTTGCAGTTCTGTAGTATTTTCCTTCTTCAGAGCACTGTAATGTCACACAGAGATCACTTGTGCTGAGCTTGGACTTTGCTCTTGCCTGTGATAACAGGGTTACACTAAGCTGTATGCAGAATTAAAGCCTTTTTCATTGATGCAAATATATGTTGATGAATATCCCCTGGAAAGATCCTCCCAGGGGAACCAAATCCACTGATTACAAACCAGGCTCTTCCATCAGCTCTCCCAGCTCTCCTCAGGATTTCTTCTCAGGCTGGTCCTGCTGGCAGATGTAAATATCTCAGCACAGGATATATCTGACAGGTACCAGAGATGCCTGAATGCTCTGCTGGATCAATCTCTCCCCAGTGCCCTTTTGGCTGCAGAAGGGGCCACGTCTCTCTGTGCTGCCAGCAGAGCAAATTACTCTTGGACTGACATCTTATTTTAGTCTTCTTATATTTAATCAGTTATATTTGTGGTTTGCACAAAGCTCTTCTGTACTGATACACTTGGGGCATTCTGCAGATGGTTCAAGGCTTAAAAAGCCATTTACAACTAAAGTAGAACAACTCTCTTCTGATGACAAAAAAACCAATATAGCACATGAGCAGTTTGCTCAGGATTTCCAGCCTGCAGCTTTGCCTGCTGGCAGAGTCTGAGACAACTTGAGGTTCAGGTACATTTTCCCTTGATCTGATTATCATTTTTGAAGTAGCTCTGGTTTTCTTTGCCTGGAAGACTTTCTCCAAAGAAGGTCTGTCATTCCAGCAAAGGGAGAAGCACAGTACAGTCCGTGAACTCTGCACTCTGCTGTGTCTCCTTTCCTGCCCTTTTCTGTAGCTGCTGAATGATAATATCTCACACTTCCCTTTCTGGAAAGACCTGGCAGGTTCCCCACCTCGATCTCCTTTCCTCTCCCTTGCCTGTCCTGTCATGCCCAGCGTGACATCATCAGCTCTTTCCAGACCTGCTGGGGCCAGGGAGCACCTGGGGAGGGCTCAGGGGGACGGCAGCGCCGTGGGGAGACCGAGGGGCAATGCCAGAACCACTGGCCACCCAAAGGATGAGCGAGCTGAGCCTCAGCTGCAGGAGCCTCTCGTCCATTGCTCGAAGGGAAGCTGATTTAATGCAAACTCTGCCTTTGGTCTGAGCCCCAGATCTGTATCCTTGAGGTGTGGGATCAACACAAACCCATGCACAGGGCTCCCAGCTACCACGGACTGGAAAGCACAAACTTGGATCAAAATTATTCCAATCAGGCTTCTGGCTCTAAACCAGTGTCCTCTCCTCTCTGGCCATCCCTCGGTCCCTCCCCAGCAGGTGAGTGGGCACAGGCACAGCCAGCACCTGCTGCTGCCCAGCTGCGTCACTAATCCTGAGCGGCAGCTCAGCCTCAGGCGTCGTTTCTACCTCCGTGTTGCAGGAAGGGTTTGAGCAGCGATCTGCTACACGTGACGGCGATAAAAATTATTGCTGCTCATCCTTGTGCAGATTAAGCAATGGTTACTTTAGTTCCTCTTAAGTGCAGCCCTGGGGCAACATGAATAGCCCTGTAAAAAGATTTTGTGACAGTGTGGTTTAAAGACAGTCAAAAAAGACAGCAGGCCTGGATTGGTGAGGTTTGCCAACTGGGCAGATGCTGGGCTCAAGTCTCACAGAGAACACCTAACAGCACCAGCCTTGCTGAAGCCATCTAAGTTCAGCTTACAGGAGAAAGTGACTTTTTTATGACCCAAAGAGTTAGAAAACTGAGCTTTATTTTGTTGGCTTTAATTATCAGTCGTGTGGTATGTTGACCTCACCCCCCATGGTTCCATAAATGCTTTAATTTTGTATCACTTACACAGTTTATGGCTTTGCCGGTCCCCTGTATTTACAAGCACTGAGTTCATTAGAAAAAGCTGTCTCCCATTATGTTTGTCCCAGGCAGGACCCCTGTCCCTCCATTCCCCTCCTCTCACTGGCTTCTTGTGGTTTCTTAGGACTTTCCCTGGCATGAGCACAGAACGCAGAGACTTTGAGGGATCGTGTGTCAGTGACAGACAAGTCTGCAGTTGCATGAGCAAGGAGAAAAAGCTTTATTAAATGTGTCCAGAGACACCTGCATGGAATGAGGGCAACACAGGCAGGGGCGGCAGGCAAAGGGAGCATTCTAGGACACAACCAGACCACGTATGGCCTCAGGCACTTCTTGGCTCAGTTCACTGCTCTCCTGAGGCAGGGGCTGTCCTAGCGAGTGGTGAGGGCAACCTGCTCCCGGGAGGAGACCACCTTCCCGTCCTGCACCTCCTCAACGATCGTGCGCACCTGGCGGGACGATGTCATGACTGCAAAGGAAAGGGGGACAATTACTCACGGCAGGAAGGAGAGAAATTCCTTAAAACATGATCAGATACCGCACATGCTTCAAGAGCTGGTGGAAATTCCACAAGGGAATGGAAAATGCTCCTTTAAACAACCCTGCTTTGAGTGGGAAGGGGAAAGAACCAGGCTGAGGGGAAAGGCGGGTTCTTACCATCTCTGCCAGAATGTGAGGACATGGCGGAGGAGTACTGGGAGGAGATGCTGCAAGAGAAGCACAAAACCAAAGAGGCCTTAGGGACGAGCATTGGTTGTTGTTGCTACACAGGCTCGGTGTTCAGACAGGAGAAAAACAGAGAAGGCTCATGGAGATGAAAGTGTTGCTTCACTTGGCCTCTCCTGAGGGACAGAGGAACCACAGCCCTTTCCAGCAAGGAAAGGGACCCAGTGCAGCAACCCACTACAGCCAGGGAGGGAGCACTGGGCATCCCCAGCTGGTGGGAACAGAGAAACCAGCCCTGAAAGCTGACTGGGCTGAGGCCCAGGGCATTTCGTGTCTATGACCCATCTCCTCCCAGCCCCTGGCAGCAAAGCCCCTCACGCACTGGGCGTCCTCGCCCTCCAGCAGCCGGCGGTACGTGGCGATCTCCTGCTCCAGGCGGCTCTTGACATCCAGCAGGGCCCTGTACTCGTGGTTCTGGCGCTCCATGTCGCAGCGCAGCTCGGCCAGCTGCTCCTCCACGCCCGTGATCAGCATCTGCAGCTGGGCCAGCTGGGTGCCGTAGCGCGCCTCGGTGTCGGCCAGGGTGCCCTCCAGGGCCGCTTTCTGGGGGACGGGCACGGGCCGGGCTCAGGGGGGCGGCCNCAGCGTCCATCTCCACGCTGATCTCCCCACCCACCTGCCCGCGCAGGGCAGTCATTTCCTGCCACAAAAAGAGACACAATGCACATCAGAGTGACGTGGCATCTCCCATGGTGAGAAATTTCTTATTTGCACCCAGCACGGGAGCCCCACAGACCTCTTGGAGGTTCTGCCTGAATGGATTATTTCTCTTCCCCTTCCTGCCGGAGTGTCTCCTGACAGCCCTAATTGCACAGACTCCTGTGTGTTTGGCCTGACTCTTTCCCTGTTGTACAAGGAATGTTTGTAGGTCCCAGTTTGAGCCCAACTCTGTGCTCACCTCCTCATGGTTCTTCTTCAGATAAGCCAGCTCCTCCTTCAGGTTCTCAATCTGCATCTCCAGGTCGGCTCTGGACAGGGTCAGCTCATCCAGGACCCGGCGCAGGCCGTTGATGTCGGCCTCCACGCTCATGCGCAGAGCCTGCTCCGACTCAAACCTGCAGACACACACACAGTTGCATACACCCACCTGATACAGCATTTTTCTTGTCTTTTCCTTCCCCAGCTCAGTGTATTTTTGCCAAGAATCTTTAATTCAACATGTGCGAACAACTCTCTTGTGCCCAGGAAGAGATGAGCTATTCCCAAATGTCCCCTTCCAGTGGATCAATCCCAGGTACAGAAAAAAAGCACCTTGACCAGTCAGGCTTTTCCCCGTTTTTCACAAAAACTCTCAGAGCTGTTGGACTCACTTGGTTCGGAAGTCATCTGCTGCCAGCCTGGCATTGTCGATCTGCAGGACGATGTTGGCATTTTCAACAGTTGCAGAAAGAATCTGGTAGGGGGATAAGTGAAAGAGTTAAAAAGTCATTTCAAACATTGAGCGATCCCATCCAGGGAAGGACTGGAGCAGCACTGGGTTGGACTTCCATGTGGGCTCTGCAAAGAGGGAGATGAGGTGCCCACTGCCATCTCCCATCAGCAGAGACTTGGTCCCCTGGGAACACTGCCATGGGCACGTGGCCCTCCCCAGGTGGCACCTCCAGGTGCCATGCTGAGCCTGGGCAGCACTCCAGGCTTTGGGAATGGGAGCAGCCCAGCCAAGAAGGAAAAAAAGGTTGAGGAAGGAAGGAAGGAAAGAAAGAAAGAGTGCCCTGTGCCTGCCTCATTTGGCTTTCATAATTGCACCTCAGGTGCAAGTATTTGATCTGAGATTATGAAAATGATTGGCCATTTAGTGAGCAGGAATTTCTGTAACCACAAGCTAATGAAGAGTTCTGAGTTCTCCTGCTTGAGGGGATATCCAAGGAATAATCCAGGAATATTGATGTGGTCATTTCCCAGCTGGAAATGAGGGGAGAGAATGAAGGAAGGATCTGCCTTCTCCTAGATCAGGAGCAGAAGGTTTCTGGGAGACCCAGCATTTCATCACTCAAATCCAGAGACAGCTCCTGCTTCCACATGTTTCTGTGACCCATCTAGGCACACAGACATGCTGGAATCTGCAGAGGATTCCTGCATCAAGGCAAGCCCTTTCCCCCAGGGTGAAGCCCAAAAAAATTTTAGGAATGTGAGTTGCCACCAGGAGCTGACCCTGCCCCATTTCCCAGGAATTTACTCTCACAGACCAGGTATGTCATTGCCCAACTGCTCACACCTCATTCCCTCAGTGAACCTGAGTTCATCCAGGATGAGTGATAAGGGCTAAGGGGGGGGCAAGCAATGGCAGGGCAGGGAGGGGTGGGCAAATTCTGGTGTTTTGGCTGAAGGACTTTTGTTTAAAATCGTTCAGGGAGCTGCTAAGAATAAAGAAATTACCTGGGCCATGATTTCAACTTCTGTGTTTTAGAGCAGGACACACACCTGATTTCAGCACCTACCACAGCCCAGTGTGTTCCAACCCTGGATTGGACTCATGTCTGTGTCTGCAACTCCCAAAAGTCAACCATCCCATCAACCATAGGACAGTTCCTTTCTATTTTAATCTCTACCTTTAGCCCCCTCAAGGGGTAGGAGGAAAAATCTGGTTTGTAGGGTATTGGTAAGAATGACTATTCATCATCAGTGATCTGCATATCACTCAGCAGGGAGCAGGGCCAGGAGATAACAAGTCCCTGCCTGCTGAGAGCTCCATAGGAGCCTAACAGGGAGCAACTATGGGGCACAAATAGTGAGAAAGAAGGCAGCAAGTAGCATCAGGTAACCTGAATCACTGTGTGACTCCTTTCCTGCCCCGTCTTTCTCCCTACACTGCAACGGTCAACAAAAAGCCCCATTCTGGTGCCTGGTGACCTGCTGTTCATAGGGACTGTTATTCCAAAGGTCTGGTTTTCATTTCAGACTAATGAGCTGCTATTTGACAAGCCTCTTCCCTCCATCCGTTAGGAGCAAGGTCATCTCTTTACAAGTGACTGATGAAGGTGCCACTGTGCTAATCCCAGCATCCTACCTTGTTCCTGAGCTCCTCGATGGTCCTGTAGTAGGGGCTGTAGTCACGCTCAGGACCAGGTCCCTGCTTCTTGTACCACTCCCTGATCTTCACCTCCAGGTCGGTGTTGGCCTCCTCCAGGGCTCGCACCTTGTCCAGGTAGCTGGCCAGGCGGTCGTTGAGGTTCTGCATGGTCTCCTTCTCCCCCGCCGGCAGGATGCCATCGCCGCCTCCAAAGCCTCCTCCAAA
>VWZN01016134.1:71946-82198 GCA_013396955.1 Regulus satrapa
CGGGCCCGCGGACGGAGCCGCCGCACGGCCGGGGCGGGTGCTGAGCCCGCAGCTGAGAGCCGGGCGGAGGGGGGAGCAGGGGAGCGTGAGCAGGGGTGTAAGGTGAGCACTCCCGTGTGCTCGCCTGGCTTGCGCAGTTCCGAGGCGCCCCCGAGGCTGCTCCGCACACACAGGTACGGGGAGAGCCCCGCTGGCACCGGGCACTGCCGGGGAACACGGGCCTGGGCAGTGTGGACTCCGCTCTGCTCCAGCCCCGTGCCTGTGACCCACCCCCGGGTGCACAGCACAGCGGTGAGAGCCCGGCTCCCCTGGGAGCTGTGCAGGGCTCCTTCCGAGTGATTCCTCCCGGGGATACCCCCAGCAGGCTCACCCCAGGCCCCTGGCCCGAGATGCCACTGAGCACTGCTCCATCTCCAGCTCCCGCTCCAGCTGCACAGGTGCCCCAGAGATCGGTCACAGGTCGGACCCTGTCAGTCCAGTGCAGTGGCCCTCAGTTTCGATAGCCCCATGAGCCAAGACCCTTTGGAGTCTGCTGGCCCGCAGCTGCCAGGAAAATGCCCACTGGCCCGGTGACAATGTCCCAGGGATGATGCCCGGGGAACTGGTCAGGGTGAGGGACACTGGGGGCACAGACAGAGCAGTGCCCTGCATGGTCAGACCCCTCCCAGGGCCAGGGTTCTCTCTGGGTCTGGGACGCTGCTGGGTTGCCAGCACAGGCAAGGCTGTGTCCCCTGGGGGAGAGCAGTGTGTGGCTGTTCAGTCATCCCATGGGATGTCCATGCTGGGGAACACAGGATCCACACCAGCATAAGCCCAGGGGTGTGCACCCACCCAGCACCCCTCAGCCTGACCCCGACTGTGGGTGCACCCCTGCACACCGTCTGCCTTGCTGCCCCCGCGGTGAGTCGTGGGATGCATTCCTGGGGCAGGAGGGGACATGTGTGCTGCAGGGACAGGCCGGTGCGTCATCCCCTCGCTCCCACGCCCGCGGCTGGGGCGGCCCAGCTCCAAGCTGAAACTTGTCTGACAGTAATTACAGGGGAGATGAGGACTTCAGAGGATTTACATTCCTTTTGAGCCACACCCGGGAAAGAACTTTCACCATCAGCCAGCTCCTGAGAAATAACTTTCCACCTGCGTGGCCCAGCCTCAGCCCTGCCCAGAGAGCCCAGTAGGATTGGGGGGGCTTCTCCCAGTCCCAGCCCCATTTTGGCTTTGTCTTTCTGCAGAGAGCCCCAAACTCTTTCCTGCTGACCCCAGAGCCCCCACAGGCCACAGTGCTGGTGCCTTCTTTCCCTGTGTGGGGTCAGTGCAGCCCAGTGCCCAGCATGGTCGGGGTCTGACCACCCTTCCCTGCGGGTCAGAGTGGGTGGTTGTGGTGGCTGGAAGCTGGGGGGAGAAGGGGGGGATTCCATCAGTGTCCCCAAGAGACTGGAGCCACATGGGTGGCCAGTCAGGCCCTTCAACCGGAGCCTTACCGGGCCCTTCACCTTTGCTTTGGCTGCTCCCCAGTGACTGCCTGGGACCCAGGGCTTCAGCCCAGGGCATTGTGAGGAATTGGGGAACATGTGAGACTCACTGGGTGAGGGGCCATGTCTGCTCAGGGCATTTCTGTCACCCCCAGCTGGCACACAGCCTTCGCAAATTACAGAAAGGGCTGAACCCAGTGATACCCTTAGACACATTCTGTTCATCCCAGATGCTTAGCCAGATGGGAAAGACCTGAGATCCCCCTGTCCCTGAGCCTCTCCCTGTCACCCATGAGCATGAGGAGCCACAGGCAGCCAGTTCCTGAGCCAGCTTTGCCAGAGCCTCCTGCCTGCTCCTCCAGCCACTGCTGTGTTTCCCACCCTGTGCTGTGACCCCGCTCTGGGATCTCTGGGAGGCTGGAACTGCTGCCCTGCCCCGGCCCTGGCCCAGCTGTGCTGCAGCTGCATGGCAGCGGCTGTGGCAGGGATGTGAGCCTTGACCACAGTGCAGCTCAGTGCCTGGTGCTGCTGCGGGGCTCGTTGGCAGCACCAGGCGGGGCACAGAGCCCAGCCAGGCCGGGGTGGCACCATCACTGCCAGCCAGGCAGCAGCTGCTTCATGGCCTGGGAGCTGAGCTCCGTGCAGGGGTGTGAGTCCAGGGCTGCCCCACATTCCCACTGTGGCTGTGTCCCCTCTCCGTGTCCCTCACCCTGCTGCTGGGACACCAGCACACCAGTCCTGGGGGGGTTCAGAGCGTTGTCTTTGCAGGGTCTCGGGGCTATCAGCTGCAGCCCAGCAAGGGGAAGAGGGGCCACTGCAGCCTCCAGCACATCCCAGGAGCTGCTGGGAACAGGCAGCGTCAGCAAAGCACCGAGTCCAAAGTGTTTTGCAAGCAGAAGGGCACGGACGGTTTCCTTATTTGGCACGGCGGCGGCGGGGCGGCACACCTGGCCGGGGCACACCTGGCCGGGCACACCTGGCAGCGCCCACGAGGGCGGCGGCGCTGACGCGGAGATGGGAACGCGGGCAGGACCCGCCTCGCTAATCACAGCCCAGCGCTGGGCGTGGGGACAAGCCACGGCAGGGACGCGGCCCTGGCAGCCAAAACAACGCCGGTGACATGCCTGCAACTCTGCCCAGCACCCCCAGCCCGGGGGTCTCCTGCTCTGGGGCAGCGTTCTGGGGGCTGCTGGGCAGCCCCTGTTCCTCGTGTCGTGTTTGTTTCCACGAGGCTGACAGAATCAGAAAAAGCCCTTGAGCAGGGGAAGCTGTGGTGGGGAATTTAATTCCTGTTCCTGGTTCAGGAGTGAGGGAAAGAAGAGAAAGGCAACCAGAGTTTGCCCTGGAGCAGGGGGACAGTAGGGGAGCAAGGCAGTGCCCACTTCTGATCTCAAGCCCACAGGGTTTGAACACCTGGCCTAGCCTGGAGGGAACCTGCTGGTTTAGGGTTCAATATTAGCCCTGGCACCCCAACCCTGGGCTTCCATGTGCCCCCAAAATCCACTTGATCTGCCAGCCCCTCCTGCCCCGTGCCAGTTCAGCCACTGTGGCTCTGCTTCTGGCAAGTGCAGGACTGAGCCTGTGGCACAAGTGCAGCAAAGCCTGCAGCAGGTGGAAAGGCTCCATCTTGACCTGCTTTTCCCAGGAAGCTCCGTGCCAGGGGGTGAGTGCAGCGGGAAGGCCACGAACGACGCGGCAGCTGAGCAGTGCTGTTACATGGAAATGTCTCTGCTTAGGGGTCCCTGACATCTCATAACCAAAAGAAGGGGCTGTCGCCGAGCGGTTTTACAGCAGCAGCCCCAAGGCAGTGCCTGCTGAGGTTTCCCTGTCCCCTGCCAGGCTGGTGGCTGAGATAAGGTGACCAAGCAGCTCTGGGATAAATACACTGCTCCACATCTTTGGGGTGCCAGGGGAGCCCCAGGAGTGTGAACAGGCACAGGGGCCTGCACAGCATGGCAGCAAACACAAACTGTGGCTCTGAAGGACCTTGAGCTTCCCAGGGGCTGGTGTCCCCTCGAGTGTCCTCTGTCACTGCAGCCTGTGCCCCTCCTGGGCCCGCTTGCTGGTGTCTGTCTGGCTTTGGCATCGGGGGCCCTGGGACCCCAGAGTGTGCCCATCGCAGCCCCCAGCTCTAACTCCCCTCCTGGCAAGGGAGTGCCGTGGCCAAGTGTTTTGTAAGAGGCAAATCCCTGCAGTGCCAGCATCATGCCGGGACGGGCAGCTGGGCTGGGCTGGGGCTGGCAGAGTGCGGGAAGGAGCGCTGGCCCACGGCCAGTGTTTGGCCCTCGGGGAGTTGGTGTAGGCAGGGATGAGTGTGCCTGGCCGCGGGGCAGGGAAGGGGCCGGGCTGCGGCTGGAGCTGCGTGGGGACCTGCTCACACCCCGCACAGGTTTTGCCTCGTAAGGGAAATATGAACTGGAGTGAGGCAGGTGCTGACCAAGGTGTTTAGCCAGACGTGGCCCTCTCTCTCCTCAAGTCAGCAGAGTGGGGACAGCTTTGCCCTGTGCTCACCATTTCTGCTGCTGTTACCCCAAAAATCTCCTGGCCCTTACCCCCAGATCAGCAAGAGGTGGATCCAGCCTGGTGTCCGTGCCCTGTCCCACCAGGGCAGGACCAAATGCCTGAGTTGTTTGGCAGCCAGGCTGGTTCCTCCCCTGGCTGGAGCTGAGAGGCACAGGGGCAGTGCACAGTGATTCTCCGGGGAGGGCAGGGGCTGCCCTTCCCACGGCCTCAGAGCCCCCGCGCATGAAGAGCTGCTCAGAAAGGCTTGTCCCCTCTGCCCCTGTTGTGCCAGGACAGGGCACTCTGCTGGGATCCCCATTGTGCCAGGCAGCGTTGGCAGCACAGGGCACCTGGGAGGAGAGTCTCACTGTGCCTCCCAGCGCAGGTTATTCCCATTGCTGGGCACCCACCATGGCAGGAAAGGGCCCAGATGCACCCATCTTGTGTCCAAAGACATTGCCAATGCTGGTGCTGGCGCTGAGTTGGCACATACCAGCAGCCCAGCTCAGAAGGGCCCTGCCTGGCACACAAGATTCCAGCAAAAGTTCATCCCAGGGTCTCTCCATAGCCCAAACTCTCTCCATGGCACGGAGCAGGGAATTCCCTCCATAAAGGAGAGGAGCTGCCTGGCTCAGGCAGAATGGAAGGGCAAGATGAAAGCAGGGGGCTGCAGGGCAGGACAGCTGTATTGCCCTGCCCAGATGGATCACAGAATAATGGAATTGCAGAAGGGTTTTGGTTGGAAGGGACCTTGAAGCTCATGCAGCTCCACCCCCTGCCATGGACAGAGACACCTTCCACCAGGTGAGGTTGCTCTCAGCTCCATCCAACCTGGCCTTGAACACTTGCAGGGATGGGGCATTGAGTGGGTGCAGGGGGGCTGAAGCCGTGCAGAGCAGCAGTGGGAGATGAGTTCTGTCTCCAGCAGGACCCCATGTCCCAGTCTGCTCCCTGGCTGTGCTGGCCAGCCCAGCCCTGCTGGAGTGAAGGAGCTGTGAGAGCCGAGCCTGGTTCCTTTGCCCCTTTCTGTGTCCCATGGCCCAGGTGTGACACGCTACAGCAAAGCAGGACGTGTCTGGCAGGAGCAGCTTCGCTGGCAAACAGGCTGTGTGGGGCTGACAGGCAGAGCTGCCGGGCAGGGATGATTGGTGCTCCCGGCACAGCCCAGGCTCTGAGTCAGCCCCGTGCTGGCTGCGCCTGGTGCCGACAGCTCCTGAATCCATCAGGAGACAGAATGAAAATCCTATCTGCCCCTCTCCCAGCTGCTCAAGCTGCCCTCAGTGCCTGGTCTGGGCCCTTCCACTGCAGAAAACCCTGCTGCCTGTCAGCAGGCAGGGGTCAGCGCTCCCCAGGGCTCCCGGCGGTTCTGAGCGTGTCTGATGGAGAGCAGAGCCGCTGCCCTGAGCTGCTCCCAGCCTGCCTGGTCTTTGGAATCCTTGTTCCTGTGTCAGGTTTGATGCCGAGGCCCCAGATAAGGGCTGGGGCTTTCAGACCCCAGTGGCCCCCACAAGGTGGATGTTTATTCAATACATTCCCGGCGATGTGAGCATGGAGTGATCTCTGCACAGGGCATCGCCCTCGGCCAGGGGAACCCCCATGGGGGGAGGCTCCATGGGAATGACCCAGGAACTGGCCGGGGCTGCACCACCTTTTCTCTGCAGGACACCCATGGCATCTTCCAGGTCCTGGAGGACCCTCCCTGAGAGAATTCCCCAGCAGCGGCCTGGAGGGACAGAGCCAAGTCGCTCTGAGGCGGCGGGAGCGGCTGCGCGGGCTGAGCCGGGTCCCTCCCGCTCACCTGGCCCAGGTCTGTCCCGGCTCACCTGCAGCAGCAGCGCGGGCGGGCTCAGCCCGTGCTTGGAGCTCTCCTGGCACCTCGCGGAGAGCAGCGGTGTCACAGCAGGGAGGGAGGGAGGGCGGGGACCCTGCCAGGGAAGCGGGAGCTGAGCAGTGCGAGGGAGGGTGAATAAATACCCTTAAACGCTGGGACTGTAACACACCGGGGCCACGTCGGTGCCTGGAGGTCACTGGGTCGACAGGATGTGCCCACGGCCGGACCTTGCTGTCCCACAGCGTGTGGGACCCTCTGAATGTGTCACACCATGTCCAGTGCCTCCATCCCGACAGCTGGGACCACAGCGAGCATCCCGCAGGCCCCTCTAGGGCTGGGCAGCGGCCAGTTCATGCAACACCTCGGGGTCTGCAAATCTGGGGTGTGAATGCCAGGAATAGCTGTGTAAGGAAAGGGAACATAGGACTCCATCAGGGAATCCCTGCACTGCCTCTGGCTCCGTGACAACCGGGCTCACCCTGCTGCTCTTTCCAGGAGCAGGTTAATCACCAGGGCTGACGCCTGTCAGTGCTGCCCGCACTGATTAATGGGATCAAACATCCATCAGACATCCAGCTCATCCTGAATCCCCGTCCTGCAGTCACACAGAGGCTGCAGGAAGGATGTTGGAGGAGAAAAGCTGGTTTCTAGGAATGTCCCAGCCCGGAGGGCATTGCTGAGCTGCGGGAGAAGCAGTAATGCCAGGATGATTCCTTCCACTCTGCTGCACTTCCCAGGTGGACTGGGGGTGGCACCGAGACCCCCCCACCTCAGGGCACAGGGGGAAATGGCCTTGCAGGACCCAACAAGGAGAGAGACTGCAGCAAGCACAGGCTGGTCACCCACCAAGAGCCCCCAGGAGCTGCAGGGCCGCTGCTGCAGGACCCCCACGCAGTCTCGGGCTGCACCACACTGGGCCTGTTTGCACAGACACTGGGGCACAAGGGAGCGCTCCCAGTGAGATTCTCCAGCACTGGCAGGGCCCCGCTAGTGCCACTCGCTGCCAAGGAGCACGGCGGTCCCCAGGAGCACCCCCGGGTGCCCCTACGACACCCTCCAGGGAGCAGTGGCAGCGCAGGTGTCGCAGGGCGCAGGCGGGTCTGGGCTCCCTCTGCTCCTCCTGAACAGCCTCTGCCGGCTCCCCTGGCAGAGGGGCAGTGAAGGAGTGCCCCACAGCCCCGAGCCCCCGGGGAGACAGACTGGATTGTCTGGGTACGAGGAGAGGGCTCGGAGCTGCCCAGCTGCTCCTGCAGAGACCGGCATTGCCACCTCGTGGGGAGCCGGGAGCGGCACCTCCCCGGGCAGGGCAGGTATACAGCAGCACCCAAAGCCGGGCAGAGCGCAGGAGGGCGCAGGGGCTCAGCCGCTCCTGACTGCAGGTGCCGGCTCTGAACCCTGCTCACAGCAAAAATCGGATGTTGACACTTCCCCGACAGCTCTCGGGCCTCAGCAGTGATGGGTTCAAGCGTGTGTGACACACGCTTGCCTCTTCTGGTGTGGGACCGAAGGCTCCGGGGGTGAGGACACAATCAGGATGCGTCGTGTGGACTGTGCAGATCAGAAGTGACACTGGTAAATCGACTCTCGGGGATATCCTGGCTCAGCAGCAGGGCCACTCTGCCCAGAGCTGACATCAGGCTGAAGGTACTGCTCGAGTGTTTGGTGTTGAATATGAATAGAGCCCTTTGGCTGCAGTGAGGACTTGGAAATGCCTCCAGCAGAGAGATGGGAGTGCAAACCTCTAATTGCTTCTGCTGTCTGGCTACTCCACCATGCGGCTGCTAGAGATAGCTCCTTCTCTGGGAGAGGAGGAAAATCTGATCAGAAAAAGAGGAGAGAGAAGAACCATCTGCTTGTTCATGGTGGTCATGGAGAAAATTAATATTCTAATGGAAATTTCAGCCAGCTCTCCAGCTGATCTGTCACACGCAGAAGAGACAAATGCTTCAGAAACACCAGAGAAACACAAATACAGCAACGCAAACAACTCCCTCTGCCCGGTGCAAGAGAAATCATTCGCCTTTATCTTAAATAAAACCCCCAAGAATGATGCAACATCCGAGCCACGTGGCGTCTGCCGGAGCCGCAGATGGCAGCACCCCCGGCTGCCAATAACCTCTCAAACCCACGTCGTGCTTCAGAGATGGCTCCGGAGCAGGAACACCTACACAGGGAGCCGGGGCTGCAGGGATCCAAAGGGAGCTGAGGAGCTCCAGATACAGGAGCTCCAGCTCCTAGCACTGCGGCCTCCCCAGGGCGATGCTCCTGCTCCGCGTGCAGCTCTAACCCGCTCCCAGCTCTGTCGAGATCTGCGTGGCTTTTGGCCCCGTTAATTGTCAGAGATTTACTGTTCTTCGAATCTGGAGTCTCGGGGTATTTTTAGCACCCGCAGCACTCTCCGGGCGGGATGTGATGTTCCTGTGCCAGCAGCTCCTGTGCTGGCTGAGCCACAGCGGGGAGACACCCGCCAGGTTGGGGGAGTATCCACCGTAGCACTGGGGCCGTGTTTAGCAGTCCTAGCACTGCGAGCCAGGCTACAGGCCCTAAAATTAGGACTCAGGAACAGAATTAAACCTGAGATCACCAACTCCCACTGGTTCAGGCCCCTTTGGGCTCACCGCCCTCCTGAGCTGACTCCCAAGAACACCTTTGTCTCTCAAAGGACAGGGACCGTCCCTTCCCAAGCACCCTGGCTGGGGTTACTGGGATGTGCTGGGCCAGCCTGGGAGCCCCCAGGGTGGGATGGGCCAGCACTCAGACAGCAAAAGGAACCGAGCTCGCCCTGCACAGGCTGAGCTTTGCCAAGGCCCGCCAGACTGAGCTGAGGTGCAGCAAGTGCCAGGGAATTCATTTCACTCATTTAAAGAGAAAAACAAAAGCCTTCCTTTCCCGTCAGGTTCTGGTGACACCTTCAGCGCTTCCCTGTGGCAGCAGAGCCCCAGGCCCACTCCAGAGCTGCGTGTGTGCTCTGATCCCCTCCCTGCCATCAGCCTGGGAGCAGCACCCTCCTCTCTGCCAGCTCCCTGCAGGTGCGGTGCCCCCGCGGGGACGGCCGGTGACAGAGCGCGGTGACAGAGCCCGGTGACAGAGNTCTCGTGCTGGATGGCCTGAGGGACGTGGGGCTGGGAATGGGCAAACTGGGTCCACGTTAAGTGTGGGACAGCGATTCTCTACGAGCCAAGTGGAGAGGACCCTTCCAAGTTCTGCTGACCACCCTCCCTGCAAAGTTGTTGGCAAAGGACCCTGGATCCACTACTCCAGAGGGAAGGAAGCTTCTACTCCTGAAACAACGGCAAAAACAGACAGTGATGCAGACGAAAACCTGCTTTAAATCANACATCCGCGGGCGAGCTCCGAGCGTTCCCAGCTCCGGATCGCACGCACCATCGCTCCGTGCCCGGAGCCCCACAGCTGCAGGGGGGGCACCGGGCCGGGCCAGGCTCGGCGAGGCCGCCCCGGGCCGGGCACAGCGGTGTCAGCCCAGGCTGGGATGGCTGCGTGTCCTGGCACCGGGACATGGACACAGGGAAACACCCGGAGAGCCGCCCCGGGGGAGCCCCGGGGGAGCCCCAGGGGAGCCCCGGAGGAGCCCCAGAGGAGCCCCGGAGGAGCCCCAGAGGAGCCCCGGAGGAGCCCCGGAGGAGCCCCAGAGGAGCCCCGGGGGAGCCCCAGAGGAGCCCCGGAGGGCTCCGGGCAGGGCTGGGCTCTCGTGCTGGATGGCCTGAGGGACGTGGGGCTGGGAATGGGCAAACTGGGTCCACGTTAAGTGTGGGACAGCGATTCTCTANTGGGTCCAGGTTAGGTGTGGGACAGCGATTCTCTACGAGCCAAGTGGAGAGGACCCTTCCAAGTTCTGCTGACCGCCCTCCCTGCAAAGTTGCTGGCAAAGGACCCTGGATCCACTACTCCAGAGGGAAGGAAGCTTCCACTCCTGAAACAACGGTAAAAACAGACAGTGATGCAGACGAAAACCTGCTTTAAATCATTCCCCTTCTGTACCTAAAGAACTGTTCACAAAAATCATTGTTCTGCTTTGAATGATACCTGAGCAAGACATCACTGCTATGCGATTATTATTGTTTTCTATTGTTTATTATTATTTTGTCACATTATTTTGTCACACACCTGTTATAGATATATACTATTAGACATTTCTATCTAATAAATACTATTTATTTTTTGAAATAAATAATGTGGCTCCGGTGGCTTCCTGCAGCCACTCAGAGGGTGATGGCCACCGCTGAGGAAAGGGGGATCAGTGCCTTGAGGGTCCCAAGGGAATACTGGAATGGGCTACACGGCCCCAAGGAGATTTTAGGATGGTGGAAGAGAGGGTGGGGGGGACTGGGCACTCCCGGGAAGGTCGGGGGTCCCGCAAAGCTTCTGGGGGGCGTAACGAGGGTGTTTTGCGGAGGGTTGGAGGGTCCCAGTAAAATCTGCGAGCGCCGGG
>VWZN01016135.1:14550-33129 GCA_013396955.1 Regulus satrapa
ATATTTTTCAACCATCACTGTGAACAGTGAAATATTACAAATTTTCAAGCCATATTTCTTAAATTGCTTTCAAATTTTCAATTTTGTATCCTGTCAACTGATTAGCATATTAAAGGCAGTAATCTGTTGATTTTGGGTGTACTTGTGCATCAAGTGTTAATTTTCTGTGCTTCAAGGAGAAAGAATAAAAGACAGCCAGGGGTTAATCAATAAAAATATTCAGTCATGTCACCATGCAAAAGCAGTAGTCAGATTTGAAGATGAAGAGAATTAAGTCCCAGTGGCTCAGCTCCAGAGGGAAGCCCTTACACTGCTGCAGATGATGCACATAAAAGGAGCATATGCAAAAACAGAGCAAATGAACAAAAAGCCTGAGGGATTTCAGCAGATAAATCAGGTTGTTATAGGACTATGACTGGGAAATGGAGGTGCAGCTCCAACCATCTGTGCACATGACAAAGATGCTTTCAGCCAAAGGTACATACCACAAAAGACACAGGCTGCAGAAGAGGTTTCATATTTCCTGCTAAAGACAAAGAGGCAAAGGAAAGCCTAGAAGGAAATGAAATAGTTAAAGGGAAAACATATTTTTTGCTTTGCAAAAAGATACATTTTGCAAAGCAGAAATACGCTAGAAGCCATGTAAGCCTTGGCTTACATTTTGCTTCTCCTTTCATCAGTTTCCCATAATTAATCTCTTGCTTCTCTGCTTTTATTGTTTATATGGCTTTTCTGTCTCATGCACTATGCCTCTTTGGGTTGTGCAAGCACTACATTGTGAACTACTAATTTCCTTGCTGGTAAATTATAAAAGAGCAATTTTTAAAAATTTTTATAGTAGTATTTGTAGTAAAGGAAGTAAAAATATTTCATGGGGAAACATTAAGCTGTGTAGCAAAAGTAACCTCTTTGTCTATAGGAGACAGAAGCTGGATTGTATGTGCTTCTCATTTGCAAATGCCTGTGTTGGTATTTTTTAAATTGGGTCATTGCAATAAAATATAGCAGGGAAATGAGACACTATAGAATAACCTGAAGTGAAAGAATTACTTCTTTCTGGGAATGACAGGAGCAGTTATCAAACAAGATTGCACAGATTGTGGGACAAAATAAGAAGTTATTTTTGTTGAAAATTTATTTAAATGAGCCTCTACTGTTGGTGTCATCACTGTTGGGGTCTCTACTCTTGGTGTCAACCAATCACAGCATCATCGAAATCTACTCAAAGTACATTGACTAACCCAACAAACAGCTCAGTACTTTTGAGAAGACTCCAGCTTATTCCCTTCCTTTGATGAAGATATCTTTGCATCAGATATATCCACTTGCTCTTTTTCTCCTTACCTAAATTATCTATAGTAGTTCTGTCTGATAAATGTATTTGGCAAAGTGAATTGCATTTAGGCAGAATGCAAATGACCTTTGTCATAGTCTGAGTCCCCTCTGTATCTCATACTCTTGTCCAAACAGTGACATTTTAGTGCTGAAAAATTGTGTTTTCTATAAGAAGTGAAAATAAACACTAATATGCTGCCACTTGTTGAGTCTTCTGGAGAGGACTCTAGCAGCTTTGCCTAAAAAGGGAAAGGAATGGGTCCAAAGTGAGAAATGTGTGTTTGCTTTAACACAGATGGTTTTTGCAAGTGTGCAGAAATTGAAGGGGTGGGAATCGAAGGGAAAGAAATTGCTGAACAAATCCAAGAATAGCTTGTCCAGAGGAAGATGATAACGTGAGACAGATTTCTCATATTTCCTTATTTGCTGTTGTGCAAAAATAACTGAATGTTGATAATTGTTTTTTGTACTGGCCTCACAGAGAAATTCCTTCCAAAAAATTTCCATTCACTCTTCATTCCACATAGTGCTTGGAAAATAGATATTGTTTAGGTCCATCATCTCTGAGCAGTGTTAAAAATGCCTTAGACTTTTACTTAACTAATGCTGTTGTTTTCCAAGGAAGTAAGGTTCAGATGAGTAATTAGGCCATTTAATAGTTGTGTGAAAGGTATATGCATGGTATTGAAAGCCAGATTTAGCTTTATTATTTAATATTATTTAAATATTACAAGGTAAATGAGTTTAGCTGAGGGCAACACTTCTTGCACCCATGGGATAAACTAATTGCTGAGTCATAGTGCAACAAAATGTACATTTAAAATCAAAACAAATTACAGGCTGGAATGCAAATCTCTGTGAACACAAAACACAAGATTTGACTCAGACTGTGGTATTTTATGTCAAGGAGGCTACCCAAGCTTAGTTCTACTTTTGTAATGTAGGTATGACCTAATGAAAAAACAGATTGAGCATTTAATGAACTGTCCAATACTTAGCACATCCAACTACTTCTCTTTGTTTTGTAAGGACTTGAATACATTTTCTGTATGTTCCTTTACGTCTTCATTATTTTAATTTTAGTTTGGAACATGAAGTGACTGTATATTGCCTGTATTTGGAATAAAATATAAACAAACTAAAAATGGATTGAGTACCACAGTGGAGGGGTTTATATCCAACAGTTGCATGCATAAAAATTGGCATAAATACTTTTTCTGCCCTTGGTGCCATGGGATTTAAAGGAAATAGATTTAATGGGCAGCTGCAAACAATTACTAAACTTTTAAATGGAACTCAACAATGTTATGATTCTGCTGTGCTTCTTGAAAAGCACAGATTTTTATTATTTGGAAATAATCCCTCCCTCTTCTTATAAATAAATCCTGTGTACCCAATTTTCTTAGAGACCAGAGACCACAGCTTCTTTCTCCAAGGCTGGACTTGTCAGAAGACACCATCATGTTCAGACTTTTTCTTAGAGGCAAGGAAATAAGGGAAGGAAGAAACTGTTCTTCAGTATGTTTTCATTTCTTCTCTCCATACACATTTTCTATTTTTCTAGGTTTACCTCAGCGTTCATAATTTCAAAGCAGTGGAAACTGGCTGCTTCTGGGGAAAGAAGGAGAATTGTGTACTTTCAGCAGGAAAAACTCTATTCGTACAAACAACATGGTCCTTTCCACCTGAAAGGAACTGATTGAGAAATGCTGTCTCTAAGTGGTCTTCTGATCATTGGGCTGGGGAATCTATGGTTAAAACTGAGTTCACAGCATGATTTCCAGAAAATGTTTAACCCCTTGCAAAGGTTTGTAAACTCCCGGACTTGGGAAATGGATCTGTGAACAACGAATCAAAACAAAGTAGAAAGGTCAGCATAAACTATCAAGAGATAAAGAGTGTTTTGGGGGGAACACGAACAGCAGTAGTCTGAATCCTCACAGAGCCATTAATGACTTCGTGAAAGAGAAGAGAGGAACTTACTGCATTCCAGACATGTCTGTAAATATTACACTAGTCTATTTATTACTCAGTGGCCTAAAGTCACATTATATAGACTATTGAAGGTCAACAATTATAAAGACTCCTAGTCACTTGTTAACTGTTTGCTTTTCTTTCATTGCTACAGTAAAAGAGTAACTCAGACTACTGATTAAACCATGTTATGCACAGGGGTCTGACAGACCAGAAACGACCACATTACCAGGGAGAGCAGATTGCAAAATGCAGACAGAGGAGGGACTGGGAAACAGAAAACATTAGGCAGCCTCTTTCTTCTCCTAAATCTCCCTCTACAGCTGAGCTGCGAAACTTACCAACTTCTGCTTGTCTACCCCTTGTAGAAATTTTGTTTCCTAGCTCTCTCAGAGAAAATTTCCAAAACATCTAGGCTTTATTTCACTGAAGAAACAAAACCCTTCAAACATCTACCAAAACATCATGTTTTCTATGAAGCTGATATCTATATTATGGCTAGTCATGCAATACAAAATGATTAGCCAGTATACCACATAAATAAAAGACAGCAAACACACTATCAAATAAAGCACCAGAAATTCTTAGACAGGAAGGATTCTGTTTTTCAACTAGAGTGGATTCAGCATTAAATGGTGATATACACTGAAGGCCTTTGTATACTTTTGCAAATATTAATGCAATGTTAAGTAAAAATACACAAGGATGACAGGACAAGAAGTGGTGTGTTTCAGGGCTTCATCATATGCCCCTTTTTGTTATGAGACAGGTCATAGATGCAATATATATATGATTATTTTCATATAACATCACCTTCCTACGTCTGCCTTATATCACAGTCTCTTTATTTTCAGATGATGGTAAATAATCACCATCCCACCAGAGCTTTTTGAGACATCAGGCAAGCTCCTCTCTAACTAAGATTTAAAAAGATAAAAGTATCTCTTCAGCAGTTTGTGCCATCCCGTTTTTAGTTAATCATCTGTTCACATTGTAAATGACCAGCTTGTGTGTAGTAACTGTAGATCCAATCTCTTTGAAAACCTGTGCTCCTGTTTGAGTTCTAGTATCCAATTACAGTGTGTGCTCACAGAAGAGAATATAAATTAGAAAAGCCAAAAAACTCACGATAGTTGTTTATTTATAGACACCATTGTCCCATATTGATTGTGACACAGCAGCTTCCTTTAGTCAGAGTATATGGAAAAATCAATCTGTCTGGGTATGTTTGTGGTCTCTGATACACAATCTCTTTCAGATATCTATCAAATGGATCAGGCATGTCCATACTGCAGCAATGAAAAACTGCGTCTTAATAGCACAACTGCCCCAGAGAACTTGGTGTCACATTGTTACTACCTGGGCTAGTCTGTATTTAGAGAAGTCTTTTTATTACTCAGAGTAGAAGTGCTTATGCATACAAGACTGACTTATAAAAAGCTTTAAGAATTTGAAAATACTAAGTTTTCTTCTACGGGGCCAAATTTGATAAGGTAAAATTATAAAGAGGTATATAATATATTATATATCACGTATAATATAAAAAGAATAATTTATAGAAAATGAAAGCAACTTCAATTCTAAAAATGAAATTTTCATCTTTGTCTCAATATTTTTTTTCTGTGAATGCCTCAGATCTCTTTTGACAAAAGTGAAACTCTCTGAAACTTTAAATTTCGGTGTGTAGACTATTCCTCTGTCTAGAGAGGATTCTAACTTACAAAGTAAAAGAGAAGTTCAAATTAGTGTTATGTTTCCACTGACAGGTGTAATAGGTAGACAAAAGTCCATTTTGGGGTTGCAATCAATATTTTGCCAAAGAACCATGTCTGAATAGGGACAGTGCAGAGGTTCTTGAGAGACAACTATCTTTAAGCAGTGACAGAATAGTGCTCCCAGAGTGACACTTAGACAAGTGGAACAGGCCTGAAAGCTCTTTGCTTCTGGGCTCCCTCAGGACCAGAAAGAATTTGTCTCCACTGTGCTCTTTTGTGTTAACTTGCTTTTTCCCCTGGAAGTAGCCTTAATATATCTAATGAAGTTAAAACATGTGAAGTGATGTTTCAGTAAATCACTTGGGTCTAAAATACTCAAGAACTGAATGAACAAATTTCTTTAGGGCATAATTAGTTAACTTGTGCTGTATTGCAACAAAGATCCTCCCCTCACTTGGAATTGCCTTGGTATTCCCATCACACATATTAGGTGCTTACAGACTTTCTTCAGAAAAGATATAAAGCTCTTCTATTTTCTGTTTGGTGGGTTGCATTGCTTTCTTTATTTTTTATAAAATGTCCCTGGAAAGGAGATAGCCTCAGCCATTCTCCCTCAAATAAGGCAGCATTTTCACCCAGGTGTTAGACATGCAAGTAGGAGATCCTCTGGTTTTCAGGCATCAGCCACCTCTCTTGTTGCAGGAATATGTTTTCAGTAGAGGGTTAGAGACTGTTCAGTGGAGAAAAAGGGAGATCAGGTTGAAAGCCTTCTAGTGAAATTCTTCCACACACTGTGGAAACATGAAATTCCTGGGAGAAAAGGTGGCACTTGAATCACTGGGCTGGCAGAAAGGGTCTCTGTCTGCTGTGAAAAATATGGGTTTAATATTTTGACTTTCCAGGTCTAGAAGAGGAATCTGATGACAGGCTCTTTCCAGATCATTCTACCTTGATCCTCTGGCTGAAAGTGAAACTCTGTCCCATCACTTTCTGACCATGTTTTAGGCAGATTCTGATTTTCTGCTGTGTTTGGAGGTTACTAACTTACTGTCTATGTGTGAAAGAAATGTATGTTCACGAGGAAGGTGGAGTGCTGAATTTCTTGGATTGGTTGAGATAAGTGTTTTTAGACATGCTGGAAAGAAGAACTCTAATTGCCTGGAGTGCATCAGTGTGAGGAACTAGACTAACTACAGATTTTAGATGGTTCTTATTTTGACAGCAGCTAACTAGGGATTTTGAGGAAACCAGTTTTGGCATTGGAGATCCTCTCTGCAGAGAAGATAGAGCAAAACAGACTTCCTGCACATTTGCTAGTGCCTCCACTCTGACTTCTCAGATAGATACAGCTGGCACATTGGAAGCTGACTCAAAAGTTTTTAAACAGGGCTGCCACACTCTCTCTGGAAGTTTCCAAATTGGTTGTTGTTTATGGGCACAGTAGAATGTGCACAGTGAGCCCCACATTTTGTGAAGACCCTTGCAAAGCCACAGGAAGAAACAAGAAGGGGAAGTGGCACTTTTTAGTTTTGTTGGTTTCCTGTCAAACTTCTCTTATTGCTGCCCTTGTCTTGGGACACCAAGCTCCTGCCAAGTTGTGTGGGCAGTACAGAGATGGTCTGGCACCTTCTGGAAGAAAGATCCATACACAGGGCTATTGTTGGTGTGTGAAAGGTAGCTCAGGTGTCAGCTGTGGCTCTTGCTTGCAGCCTGGGTCATCTGCACAAGCTGTGTGTGTGCATCCAGGGCTTACATGTCATGCAGACAAGTACAAAAAACCTGCAGATTCTTTCAGTCAAGCTGCCAGCTGCAGAGGTAATTCAGGCATTTGAAATTCACTTTGGAACAAAGGTGCTACAAATCTACAAATGTTTGCAGTTGTCATGAACTAACAATCTTGTCTTTGGCGAGGCTGAAGTTCACTTCAGTACACAGTTTCACGACATTTTTCCATTCAAGTTATTCCATAGAGAAATACACTGCTGGGCTATTTTAAGGCTGGCTGCTACACTCAAACTACTAAAACCATCTAATAATTAGAACATGGTATGATGCACTCATTCCTTCCAGTTAGCATTATCATAAACAAAATATAATCAGTGAGGTCTGAATCAATTAAGTGGGTTTGGACTCAGCAAATTCCTCCCAAAAGTAAAACCATGAATTCTGAATTCAGCTCAGAATTTATTGTCTGTTAGGATAAATAAACATTAATTAATGGTTATGTGCATAGGTGCCTAAGCTGCCTGAATTTCTAGACACAAATACAAACTACTTAAACTTTTGTGATTTAAGAAAAAACCCAACAAACTCTTTCACAATTGCTTGCAATTTTAAATGTGCCATTTTCAAACAAAATTATTCCTGATTCAGCAAAAATAAATTATATGTGAGAAGTAATCAAACTACTAAAGGAACACATTTTCATTAGGTGACTTATATTTGCAGTAAACACCTTTAAAAAACCCTTCCAAAACAAAATGCATTCTGTAGAAAGAAAAAAGCAAAGTATCCTGTGTTTCTCAACTTCAGCAACACTCATTGCCAACACCAATATCATATACTTTCAGAACTATGTTTTTCTCATTCTTATGCTGTGCCTTTTCAGGTTACATCGGGCAAACTAGTTTGGTGTCAAAGTCCCCCATACACGTTGGTGATGTGAATTTCGATGTTTTTTCTTCCTTGTTTGTCCTTGAAAAAGCGATTGCTAAACCGTTATCAGTATCACATGTAAAGAAAGGGACATAATAAACCCTCTTTTACATCTTTTCAGGAACTGAGGAGAGCACCATGACATTTAGGTAGTAGAATAACAGTGTAAGAAATAATTTACAAACAGAAATGCCTAATGGCTGAGAAGTGACAATAAAATGGTTCTGCCATGTGTGTCCTGCTTGTTTTGATGAGAACATATTTTGAAACGCTTTAAAGATCCCTCAAGGATGGATTTGTTTTTGATGTTGCAAGAATCCTCCGTGGCTGCCCTTTGCACAAGAACCTGATGTATTGGTGATGGGAAATCCTTGCTTCTGAGAAAGTCTTTAAAGGACATTTAAAGTGTTTGTTTGGGGTTTTTTTCAGCTTTATTTTGTTTTGTGAAATTAGAGTTTTGATCACATGACCTGGAGAATGTTTCTGGCAGAAAAATTAAACTTCAGAAAAGTGTTGAGCTTGCTTCATTTGCAGTGGCATTTTTCCACTGGTTTGCTGGTTTAATTCTGTTGAAATCATCCATATGGCCTTGAAATAATAAAATAGATAATCAGATTAGGTAATCATAACAGATCCAGATTTCTACTATATGCAAATAAAAATTATCACTAATCATAAGATGGAAAAGACCAGATGGAAAACTCTTTAAAATTAAAATTCTACATTGTTTTACATGAGCTTGCTGGGATTATTCTCGAGGCAGAATCATATCAGAATACAATACAAGTTTTATATATTCAAACTATTGAGTTTTCTTATGTTATTTGGGCTACAAGTTAACATACTTCATTTTGGCTGCCATCTCAGAATTGAAAAAAGAAATTTCATTGCATTTATTCTTCAGTCATGTCACATGACAATAGATCTACTTCCATATTTTCTCTTTCTATTTGACGATACCTGCTCTAAGACTAAGGATTTTAATAGTCTTCAAAATTACACCCATTATATCAGGCAATTGTTTTGAGGAAAATGAGAAAATGCATTAAGACTAACATGAGTTTCTTTCCAAACTGGTACAACTCTGTTCCTGTTTACTTCACAGAATGGTAATGTAGTAATACCACTAACCTGGAGGTGTTAGATGCCTTGGCTAAGTTGAAATTCTGTCAGTCACCAAAATTCATTGTCCCTTGGGGCAAAAATTAAGCCTGTCTTCCTCCTGCCCCAATATTTACTTTTTATATTTATAAACTTTGATGTTTAGTCACTCCTGTTAAGCTGATGTCTGTTCTGTATCTCCTACAACAAACCATTACAGACAAGAGTAAGTTTAAAATCTCCTTTCTATTGAAATTCTGTGGTGAGGTGTTTTTCTGCAATGTTAATGAATGTTTGGAGAGCTTATTTGCAATTGTTACAGGTTTATAATATGAAAGTTTCATTAGTGATCTGAATTATTGTTCTGCCAGGTTTATTTCTCTACAAGTGATGGAGATGTAGCACACTGTAAAGATAGCTAGAGAGGACTCTGGCTGTGCTCTAGTGTTTTTCAGCTCTGAGTGCATGTCTGGGGGGCACTTTGTAAGGCCAACTTCCCTGTAGTGTCTGCAGCCTCCATGAGTTTCTGCAGGCTCTGGAGGCTGACACTCCTTAGGGTGGGGAGCTGAACCCTAACTGTAGGACTTGGATGGAGCCACAGCAGCTTTGCTCTCACTCGTGGGTCTGGAGGGCACAGGGTGGGCTGAGCACCCCAGGCTATCCCTAGTCTCTGGAGCACCCCCTCCCTGGGGACACCATCATGGATACCCACTCTAACACCCCTGCTAGCCAAAGAAGGACCCAGCTCTGCTAAAGATCCATGTCCGTGCATCACGTGTGCAAGCAGCTGCATTCAGCCATCAGCCCTGTTGCCCTTAATTGTGTGTAATTAAAAAAAAAAAAGAGTCTATGAAAGATGGGAACTGAGAAAGCAGTCACAGTTTAGGTTAACAGCAGGACATAATTGATAAACACAACAGGAATTAAGGCACTTATAGGAATGTAAATATGAAAGAAAACTGGTTGGAGACTTGCACAGAAATGTAAATATGCATTAGCCTTTAGAGTCCACTCTGCTTTATCTCCTTTGGGATCTGTGTATCACTCTCTTAAGTACAGAACAAAGAAGCTAACACAACAATTTAACATTTTTTACAGTTCCCTACTATTGTATGTTTGGTATTTTATGTTTGGGGACAAAAATCTGTCAATATAAAGCACATTTTAATGAGAAATATCGCACAATATTGTTATATATAGATATAACAAATATTTTTTCAACCACAGATACCACTGGAAAGGGTTTATTTTGTGACAGTACTAATGGAAACATATGGGGCCACACTTGCAGTGTGAATCAGCTTTCACTCAGCCATGGATTTCTATAAAATCTGCTGCAATTTCTGCCCCGGTGAAAATTGTATTTTTATTCACAGTGCAGAGAAGAAGCCAGTTGAAATCGGGTATACAGTCTTCATATTTAAAGTCTGAAATGATATCTGAAAGGAGAGTATAATCTGAAAGCATAATTATTTCCATTTCATAAATGGGAAAGTGGAGGAAGACCAATTAAATTAACCTAAGACTCATGTAAGCACATCACTGAGAACATTTCCTGCCTTCCAGACCAAAGCCCGACATAGTCACAGAACATTACTATGATCATTTTTCTGTTTGAGGCATCAGCCTTGTTTTTCTCAGGTCTTGAACCATTTCTTTCCTGTTTTAAAATTATTTCTACTGAAATGTGAAAGATTTGTGTCCTAAAATGTCTATATCCAAGGTCACTTTTTCAACATCATGTTAGTGAGAAGCACTCTAAAAGATGAAAAATCCCACAATATTTGGGTAATCTGAAGCAATCTTGTGCTTATTTAATTGTTTTTCCTGCTTTTATTATTTTCTTACTTTTATTTTTAATTTTCTATTCTTTTTTCTTTCATCTTTACCTCTTTCCCCTTTTTGCTCTCTCCTCTGTTGAGGCTAGCTTAACTACAGCTGGTAATAATACAAGATTTGTTCTTCTAAATATTTAAACAGGGATTCTTTCCAGTAGACAGGAGGAAGAACACTGCCTACAGGGCATGTTGTGCCAGTTCTCCTAAGACATTCCTTGTTATTTTTCAGCAGCCAGCATAATGATGTGGCTGAATAACATCAAATGAAGTAAGACAAATATCCCTGTCTCTCACGCCTTTGGCTGAGTCACAGGATCCTTTTCATGACAGCAAAAGCATTTTATAAAAGTTCTTTTACTAATTTAAAATAATGTGCATAATTGAAACCTGATAACAGGTGGATATCTGTATTTTCTGCTAGTTTTTTCTAATGTTAGCTATTTATTAATTCTTAAGGATTCTGGACATAAATTTAAAAATTCCTTGCAGAATCAGCAAACAGAAAAAGCAGCAAAATAACAAGGTGCAAACTGCTATTTTTAAGAGGAAATGACTGCAGATATCAATGCAAATTTTTTTCAGTATTAGAAAGAAACTAATAATCTCCCTTAATAATATATCTGCTTAAGGCTTCCAGTACCTATAGTTCTCTTCTGTTAAGTTACTACAGGTGAACAGAAGAAAGTCCTGGGAACTTTTGAATCCTGGGTCTTTTAACACCAACACATGATTAAACAATGGTGTCCTGGGGAGATATGTGGATTCATTCCTCATTGTAGAGCCTCCAGCTAGCATTCCAGCTTTAACCTCCTGACTGCCTTTGCTTCGTCAATACCATGCTAAACTGGGATCTCACCCTGCTGTGACAGACGTCTCTTGAGGTAATGTCTGTGTCTTCTCTTACCAGGAAGGAAGAGGAGCAAAGCACTTGCTCCTTTGTGTGCCTTGCAGTGTGCTGGGAGAGTGCTGTGTACTGCAAGGGTGGCCACATGCTGCCAAGCTGAACAACATTCCTTCATCCTGTCTCCATCACAACAGGGAGATATGCTAGCTCCAGGGCTGCTCTCACACTTCACTTTGCAGGCACAAAATGGAAATGCCTTCCCCTTTCTGCTCTCTGTGTTTCGTGACTCAGGATTTATTCTGGCTCATCACAAATGCTAAAATCTCCTTTGTTTTATGACATCTAAGGATGTTTCAGGTATTTCATGCCTGTTGTAATAACACTCCCTTTGCAGAAAACTGTGAAAATATTTCTGTCAACATAAGTGAGAGTAGGTTTGGGACAGTGGCTTTCCTCCTGCACTTCTGTATTGTTATTTTGGCCAGTTAATTTTCTGCCTACTGAAAATGTTCCAGATTGCTGTAGTAACCTCAAAACCTTTTTCAGCAAAAGGTGGTACCAGTACCTGCTTTCTGTATCTGTCACTTTAAATGAGAATGTTATTTAGCAGAAAGGAAGCATGATTGCCTCTTCATTCCTGTCATTTTCCACTGATTGGAGGACTGCAGTGTGAAGTCCTGGAAGTGTTGCAACTTCCTGGTTACATCTGGCTTGTTTGCCAGCAGTGAAGAAGGTGAAAGGCGAGTTTGATGACTCAGTGTTGGGGTGGATTGGACAGTGAGGGACTGGTGAGGAGTGAAAATGATGGCTCTGGCTCCAGCCTCATCCTTTGGATGGAGCTGACTTTATATTTCACTGCAATTAGCCCTAGGGAGGTGGGATTGGGTAACACTTCCCATCTTAGCACCACTACAAGTTCTCTCCAGGTCCTCCAGAACCCTGAGGGAATTTCAGCATCGATTTCCATGGCATGTTCACATATGTCAATGAGTGTCTCCAAAACTAACAAAAGAGGAGTCAGGGCAGGGAAGCGGAGGAGGAAAAGACAAGAAAGACAGCCAGCTGAATATTCCTGCCAAGTTTTGCTGGAGCTGTGTGAGTGGCTCTGTTATTCAGGTCTCATGGTATTTGCTGGTGGGCTGTAAGAATACAGGGGTTTAATTATTAGCACCATGGGCATATGGTTATTGGATGACCAGCTGGGAAATGCAAATGAAATACTAAAAAGATATCATTTAATACTTTTTCTCACTATGGAGTTCTCTGACAGTTACAGCTTCTACTGTGGACTGGAATCAGAGCACACTGTGATGTTCTCAGTAAGAGAAAGACAAGGAAGGAGAAAAGTGTGGGAAAGTAGTGGCCATATTATTCAGTGCTCAGCATTTGGGTTCCGTAAAAATAGCCACGTTCACCAAAGAAGAGAGGTGATGAGTATCAGAAAATCTATCTGAGCTGTCTATTTCCCCTGCCATCATCCAAGGTGATGGCAGTGGAGCCTATGGGGATAGTGGCTGGATGAAGTAAATGCCAGGCAATGGGCAGGAGCTGGGCAATAGGAGAGTCCTCAGGAACTAGAAGGAGCCCAGGAGACACAGAAGCCTGGAAGGGCTATGTTCTGCGCTGGGAGAACGGGCTATGAATGAATTTAAGCTCTGAAAGTAGTCTCACAGTCCATCCTCTCTCACCACATTCCCTACATAAGCAGGTAGCAGCCTACTTTTCCTCTGTCCTGAACTCCTTTTCTTGGCTGGATATACCTGTGCATGGTCAGTACTCCCAGACTGCCTGGGCTCTGGGGGTGGATTTCTAGTGCATAGGCTTTTCTCAGCCCCTGTTACAAGGTCATTATATTTTGACTGTGGTGCCTTGGCACATGTCTTACCTTGGTTTGCAAATTTCTGATAGATATGCATTTAACAAATGAAAGAAAAGATTTTTTTTTTTTTTTAATCTAGATCTGTGCAGAATTTTTTGTGTAATACTTTTCCTATGTCTGGAAAAATATTTTTCTCCATATCCTAGTTTCTTTTAATAATCTTCATTTACTTTATAATTTAAAAGCAGAAGTACTAGAATGCAAGCAGAAGGATGTCATGGCAGGGGAGGAGACTTCAGGTTTTGACAACTTCTGCAATAATATTGATCCTGCCTAGACCATTTTTCTCATCAGAACTCACCACATACTAGTTGTTCCTCCATGCAATAGCTCCCTTGCCTTGAAGTATAATGCTACACTTGAAACTTGCTAAAGATCAGTGTCTGCATCTTACAAAAATCAAAAGCCTCCAGCATGAAGTTTGAATGACTGCAAATAATTGCATGTGGGCCAACTTGCTAACCTGACTCCTTCCAGGAATGATTCCATCCTGGTGCACACAGCAGCACAGATTTCCTTGCTGCTGCCCTCTGAAGCTCTGGGTTTCCAGGCAGAAGTACCATAAGCCATCAACCTCCACTCCACGGTCCACCAGTCTGTCCTGCTATCTCAGCCCTTCAGCCAACAGACCCCCCCAATTGAAGGCCCTCCAGAAAGACTGGTTAGTGTGGTCTTCATCTCTTCCCATTCCCTGCACTTCAAAATTATCTCCCAGTTGGAATCACTATGTGGTAATGTAATGGACTAGCAGCTGAGAAGTGCACCTAATTCCATGTGCTTTTGTTTCCAAGATCACATCACTGCCAAATAGACTCAAGAAAAAAGCAAAGAAACGAGGACCCTTGATAGGTCCTTGCTGCACTGCAATATTGCATGTAATTTTCCTTTGTGGCCTGGTAATTTAATCATTCTCTTGTCCTTTTCCATATTAGCGCTGATCAAACAAAACAACTCAGACTGTCAGTAAGAGAAAGCCAACATTATTTACATTAAATTTTGACCAAGTGAACACCCTGATAAATCAGGTCACAGAAGACATAGAGCCTCCTAACTTTTTCTTGCAGATTGCTTTTTTTTGCTGTACAGAATATTTAGAAATATGCCAGCTTTTCTATGTGCAAATGACATATTAAACACCCAGAAAAGTTCAAATTAATGTCTGAAATTATTTTAAGAAGAAATATTTGGTACCAAAGAAGGAGATGGTAAAAATTTAAGTGTTACTTCTTAGTAACCATTGGCTGTTAATGATGTTGTGGCTTAATCCAAACAATTGCAAGAAAAAACAGCAAACGTGATGGGGGCTTCCTAGAATGGCAATGGTATTTACTCCAGGAATAATGGGCCTTGTTGTGGCAAAATTAGGTCCTGCAGATTTTGCAATTAAATATCTTGTGAAGTTCTTTTCTTTAAACGTAAAATTGCTCCATGTATGTTCTGTACTAATACTCAAATCCATCCTAATTACATTTTTGCATCTTGAATTAATTTAGTTTTTTAAAAAAGAAATAATTCATATTGCATGGTTGCTAAACTTGCACCACATTTTCACCTCTGTTGAGCAAAACTAAGAGCAAGTACCATAGAAGGGCTGGCACCAGCTGTATAATCATGGACCTGCTTGAAGTCTCAAAATCATTACAGCTCACACAACTGAGCTGAGGGTCTTACTGACTTCCCTTTCCTTTACTGACAGAACCTTGATGGACAGCAGTGTGTATGTAAACAGCACCCCTGCCCCTCTTAGGAGGGCCTGTTGTAGAGGACTACCTTATGACCGGGCTGGAGAAATTAGAGCTGGACTTAGTATATTCCATGGTGAAGGGTTAGTCACAGGATGTCTCCCCAGTAGTCTGTGACAAACTGCCCCTTAAATTATGTTATGCAACATATAGACATTGTCCATATTCAGTGGAGAATTATCTTTTTCCTCCTTGCACTCTCTTAGTGCTTGGGAAAGACTTTGGCTTTGGCCAAAGATGAGGTAACAAGTAAAATCCCAATCCTCAGTAAGAGATGGGACAGTGTGGGATCCTGAGAGATTTCATCTTGAGGCAGTCCACAAATCTCAGGACTACCACAGGCTAGATAGACTGTGACTTTTCCAGGTTTCCTTGTGATTAAAGAGACCTCTGGCTACTGAATCCAAAATACAATGAAAAATTTTTCAAGCAGTGACATGCAGGACTTAAAATAAGCAAGTATTTTAAAGTGAGAGATCAGCTGAAACCATAGCCAGAAATCTAAAATACAGAGCTTTGTGTGTACAGTCTGTATACACGAAAAAGCATTCTAAGTCTTTTCTGTAATTACATAAGAATAACTTTGTTTTCATCTTCTCTCTACAAAAATTGCTTTTTAAGGAGTAATCTAAAAAATGCTCATTGCTGTCCTTGAGTGAGTAGATAGCTGAACAAAAAACCTCCTTGTGATTAAGCTTTTTTCCACTGTGCCTAACTCTTGAACATCATAAATCCAAACAATTTGCAATCACATCATCATTTGGATAGCAAATCTCATAGCAATCTTTGCTTTCGAAATGTAGATTGTTCAAATAAACTGATGAGATTTTATTTTTCTTCTAAGAACTAGTGTCCTGATAAAATGCGGAACAGATTCAAAAGTAACTTCAAATTTATTCCTAAAACTTTTCTAAGCAGAATAATTCTGAAGGGGCGATGGCAGCAGAGGCAGAAGAACTAACTGAAAATAAGCATTTGCTACTCGTTTGGTTTAATGAGGTCAGAGGAACCATTGTTTAGTCCTAACTTTAATCCTTAAACCATTGTTCAGTCCTAAATTTAATTCTAGGATAATCTCTATATTTATTTTTCTTGACATTGCAAGATTTTCTGTATACTGCATTTCTTGGTGATCAGTGATTCAGAGGAGGTATCCTTTCTAAGCCCTGTGTTTCTGCTGCAACAGGAGTCTTGTCTTTCAGAACTTTTCAGAAAGCAGTGACAGTACAATAAAATACATGACAGTAAAATAGTTATTGCTTATATGTAGAATGCTCTATATTTTGGTTTAGTAATTTCCAGACAGCTCTCAAATGAGAAATTCCAATAAGTTTCTTAGGAGAAAAAAAACTTATGATACACATAGAAAGCAGATTGTGACTTCAGAAAATGAAGTCTTTGGCAATTATCCTCATTTCATTATACCAGTTAATACATCACCCCTTCTGATGTTCCAACAGTGTAGTTTGTTCAGCTGTTGATGAATCAGACTGAGGACATCATTACCTTCAGAAAACACAGGGTTTTGGAAGAGTTTCTAAAATTGGGATCTGTTTAATAGTGCCTTATGGCATTGCTGCACAAACAGCTGTGCCAGCACAACTGAGGAGAGTGGCAAAGGGTGAGAATGAGAAATGTATGGGAAGGATGTGAATATCTTAAATTGGCAGTGAAAAAGACTTTGTCTTTTAAAAGATAAAATTTTGACTTTGTCCTTTCTAATCACACAGTAAATTGTATGAGGCACTGCAAGGTAGAATGCAGAATGTAAAGAAGATCTTACAAACAAAAATCTGTTGGACTGCCAATTAATTGTTTTTTCTATTTTCCCTCTTCCAGTTTGTAGCTGTTGTGTGTATTTAAATATATTGTTTCAACATCATTTATACCTTTGTACTTCAGCAGAAATGATTACATCCCCCACTGATCTTCGTCCAGTGCTGGTGTCTTATTTTTGACAGCATGTCCCAGACAAGTTCTATTTGTCATTATAAACTGCTAGGATCTTGCAAAGTTGTTTTTGGGGTTTTTTTTTGTTGTGTTTTTTTTTTTTTTTTTTTTTTGGTTGGGGTTTTTTTGTTGTTTTTTTGTTTTTGTTTCTTTTGTGTGAGCCATTCAGTCTACTGCAGGCATGCAGTCTATTATTTCCTCCTTATAGCACTTCATGTAGGACCAAGCATAACATTAATGAAAGCTGTTTTCAACAAGTGAGCCTAGAGGTGTGACACTAATATAGTAGTGCAACAGTGGCATAGATTTTGAAGTCCAGTTTGCTCTTTCAGTTACATATATTCCTGCATTAAATTGTTGCCTGTGTGTACTCAGACTTGCACACAAATATGTGCTTCATTCACTACATTCTTACTGTATTTGCAGTCCAAGTAGCTTGGGAAAGAAATTATGTCACATAGGGCCTGTGATAATTACATACCTGATTTCCACATCAGCTACTGAGTATGTCTAATAACTACTGCCCCCAAATTCAGATCTTGATGAACCCTCCTGAGTCATGAATCCTGCATTGCCTTTCATCATGTACTCAGAGACACAGAATATCTTTCATCCATATATCTGTTCTCCTCACTCTTTTCTCTCCCCTCTCTTTGGCTTAATGTTAGATACTTAATTTTGTCTGGGTTATATACACAGAATAAGTGTGGAAGGTCAGGAAGTTTCTCCTTTCAAGTCAACAAATGCATTGTAATTACTTTCTTTATTTGCTTCTGCATGAAGCAGAAGAAAGCATTATTTGACTTCACCATGGGAAATAAGAGGCTGCAGTACTAAACTGGTACTTTGTTTCTCAATCTACTCAAGTGCCTTGTCTTTAACATGTAAAAAAAATTTAGCAGAATTATACTTCTTTCCAGCTTTCCAGAATGTTTTGACCTGAGAGTAGTATATGAAGAGAGAAATAAAAAATTTCCAATAATAAAAAGAGATAGAAAACTGGGGTTTTTGTCTTTGAAAAAATATTAGAATATTTCATTATTAAAAAAAAAAAAAAGTGTTTGTTTTCCATCCTGCATGAACTCATAATATATAGTTTAATCACAGGAAATATGTGTTTGATGCATGGTCATAAATATTTTTGTTTTTGCTCTGAATGAAGTGCTTAGCTCTCTAACAAATTATTTTTTCTCTAGATACTGTTGGACAGGCTCTTGTTTGCCTGGACTCACTGTGTGTGGGAGGCTCAGCCACTCAGGTGGTGTTTAACTTCTTGCAAGACAGGGGCCCCAGCTTCTGCTTTGGGTGATATGTGTGAGCTACTTTAAACAATATTTTTATTTTTATGCAGAGCATTCTTTCTGTGAGTCCAGATACATGTCAGCTTCATTCCCACACACCTCAGACACAAATTACCAGGGCAGCAAATACATATTCAAATTCCAAATATGCTTTAATAAAGCACAATGGTTACGAATGTTTTTCTTTTCTTTTTTTTTTTTTTTTTTTTTTTTTTTTTTTTTTAATTTTTTTTTTGCGTTTTTGT
>VWZN01016138.1:0-22207 GCA_013396955.1 Regulus satrapa
GCCACAGGTAAAGTGTGGTCAGTTCGTGCCTTTGACAATAGTTGGGTAAACTTACAAATTATTAGGCTTCTACCGCCAATATCCTGGCCAATCAGACCCCACCCAATTCTTACAGCGAGCAGGCCCAATAGGGAGATCACAGCTAGCACCAATATTACTCTTCATGAGCAGACAGCAAAATCTACCCCTTCCCCATCTAGTCCCTTAGATGCTTCAGCTTTTCATGATCCATTTTTTAGTGTATTGAATGCTACCTTTTTTTCACTGAACCAGTCTAACCCGAACATCATGAAATCATGTTGGTTGTGCTATGATGCAAACCCCCCTTTTTATGAAGGTGTTGCCCTTAATGTCCCCTTTAACTATTCAGTGGCAGAGAATCCACACCAGTGTAGGTGGGACTCCCCCTGGAGAAGAATCACTTTAAGTCAAGTTACTGGCCAAGGCAAGTGCTTTGGCAATGCAACTTTAGCAAGACAGACAGGCAATGTCTGCTCTGAATTTATTGAACCTAACAGAAAAACAGGTAAGTGGGTGATCCCATCTGCATCAGGGATGTGGGTCTGTCAGCAATCCAGCAAAAGTCCCTGTGTACTCCTTGATAAATTCAATAACTCTGTTGATTTTTGTGTCCAAGTCCTAATTGTTCCTAGAGTGCTGTATCACCAAGAAGGAGAGATGCATCACCTTTTAGAGGAACCCAACTGGCTCCACAAAAGAGAAGTAATAACGGGCATAACCATTGCAATGCTCCTCAGCCTAGGAGCTACCAGTGCAGCAACAGGTATTTCGGCCATTGCAACTCAACACCAAGGACTTTCTCAACTGCAGATGACCATCAATGAGGACTTACAAAGAATTGAGAAGTCCATCTCCTTTCTAGAGAAATCCCTCTCCTCGCTTTCAGAAGCTGTCCTGCAGAACAGGTGAGGATTTGACCTCTTATTCATGCAGCAAGAAGGCCTGTGTGCCACCTTGAAAGAAGAATGCTGTTTTTATGCAGATCATACCAGAGTCATGAGAGACTCCATGGCCAAACTGAGAGATAGGTTAGCACAGAGAAAAGCTGAGAGAGAAGTCCAACAAGAATGGGCTTCTGGTGGAGGTTTGAGTCCTGGTTTAATCACTCCCCTGGCTAACTACATTGTTATCAACAATTGCAGGACCAGTAATCTTGCTAGTTCTAGGATTAAAATTTGGACCATGTATATTCAATAAACTAATCGAAATAGTAAAAAGTAGATTAGAAGCAGCGCACTTGATGCTCATCCGAGCCAAATATGAGCCAATTGAAAATGAACATATACAGGCCAGAGCTCTGATTCTGAGCCAGCAAGAGTTGCAGTGGTTCAGTGAAGAAAATGAGAAAAAGGGGGAATTGTAATAAATTACCATCAGTAATTGTTCACTGAACTGTGTTATGGGAAACACCTGGTGATCTCATTAAAGCTATCCCTTCAAACATCTGGCAAAGCAAACAAAAGATTAGCAAACCTAAAAGCAGAGTAACTAGGGGTTTTTTTGCAGTGATCAGCTACAAGGCTCCATTCCCATGACCACTGACTACCAGGAAGTGGATAAAGACCCCGCAGCAACACCTTGCGCAAACACAAAAGAAACAGAAAGATATACGTGTCACAGGAAGCTGCAAAGTATAAAAAGCAGAGACTCTCGGGTGGTGGTCGTGAGCTGTGGGGTCGTGCTGCTGGTGGGGCAGCAGGTCCACCCTGGCCCCCCAGCGCGCTGTTTTGCTTACTGTCACTTGCTTAATAAATTCCAATATTATTTAATTGGGCTTGTGTCCAGTTAATTATCGGGACACACTTATAACAGCTACGAGATGAACCAATTAAATTTTTAATTATGCCTCAGCATTATCTGGCTTTTGTGTTATAGACCGATTTTCTGACATCGAGTGGAAGACTTCTATATGGGCTGAGCCCTAACACGTGGCATGGGCAGAAGGTGGCTAGCACACGACGGGGTGGAGGTCGCTGATATTACAGTCCCTAAGCGGGCAATTCCTTTAGAGAACGAAGACTTCGCCCGACAGACAATCAGGGCAGACAAAACTTTCACCACTGCGTTCCAAGAGACTCCCTCTGCAGGCGGGGAAACCTCTGCTACCCAGAAAAAATCCGCTGATAAACCAATGGTCGTCCTCAAAGGAGCGGATTATGGGAGAAGCCTGAGCACATAAAAGCATTTGACCGCAGCACAACCATTCCCACCGCTCAGTTTCTGGGCCGGGGGAGTTCATCTGGAGATTTGGTCCACTGGCTGCCTGCTCCCTGCGGTGCTGCCTCTTCCCTGACTGTCACCCCTGTCCGCACCTGTTCCGTGTACTCTGCTTTGTCTCTTCCCGGCAGCAGCCTGCCCCCTTCTCCGTCCGAGCGCCGGCTCCCCGCGCATCGCGCCGCGTCCTGACACCCGGCCGCGGTGGCTGTGGCCATGGCAGCCGCGCTCTCGCGAGAGCTGCACAGTCTCCCCCCCGGCAGGGACCGCATGCGCCACCTGCTGAGGGATGACGGATGGGCACGCCGCGATTCTGGTTGTAGCATTCTGACCCTGGCCTCGTTTCTCCCTCTCGTTCTTTCTTTTCCCTTCTCTGTTTAACTTTCTATCCCTCTCCAGTAGGGACACATATCCTTCTTTACCAATAAATAGTTCTGAGATATAATATTTGCCTCGTCTGAACTTGATTTTGTCCAAGAAATCTTTTAAAAAGAATCCCCTGCAGTTTCCCGAGTGGGATGCTAAAAGATATAACATTTTGTTTGGATTGTTTCTGACTAGCTGAGATTAAATGGAAATTCAGTATTTATATATGAACTCTAAATATCACTGTGTCTTGGTAAGTCTCACTGGTTTACATTTCAAGCTTTTCTACACATCTGTATTAGAAATAAAATTATGGCAGAAAGGGTACATTTGTTAAAAGCAGAAAATTAGAAATACAGTACTGGCATCCACTGACCTTAAGAAAGCATCATCTGATTTTAAACTCCTTTTGGTTTTGCGTGTTAAAACAAGATTTTGCTTGCAAGTCTTTATGGTATTTGTGACATTCTCTTTATTTCAGCTTTTCTGCTTTTATGATGCACTCTCAGATCTTAACTTTTCCCCATAAGTAGAAGAGAAAAAAGCTGACATTCAGAGGTTGGGATTCTCACCTAATAATAGGAGCTAAAAACATATCTCGATATTTCGAGTCTAAACAAATGAGAGCAACATTGCTGTAAGCTAAGAATCTAAGAATAAACGAGCTATACACTTCCTGCAGATGATGTGACAGTCTACAATGAACTTGGCTAAACTGAAACAACCTTCATTCTTTTTTAGAAAGGAATTTCTAGAAAAATAGTCAGTGAAGAAGGAAGCTTTGCATCTTTACTCCTGTTGAGAAATTCACCCCAGATACCTTAATCTACCATCCTGAACAAATAATGCCTGTTACCATGTTGTGTAGCAACCACTACACACGGTGTAGGTGACTACTGAAACCCACAAAACCTACAGAAATGCAATTCATTAGAAGGCAATAAATTCACCTTGGTGCCCCTTGAATGGTGAAGGCCTTGTCTGCATGCTGATCCCCCAACTTTGTCATGACTTCATATAGTTTGTGACATAACTGTGAAAACAAAACAGTTGTCTGAGTTTTTGTGAACAACTATAGTCATGATTAAGAACACAGGTGATAAATCTGGTCTGATAAGTGATAACCTGATAACTTTATGTTACAGTAGAAAGCCTTCCAAAAATTCTCAGTGCCATGCATAGCAAAAGCCTAAACAGAAACCCATCAAAATCCATAGAATCAAAGATAATAGCAGATTAGGTAATAGTCTTCAAAATAGTATTAGATAATATATAATCAAATATTAGATAATATTCTTCAAAAACATGAGCTGTTTTTAGAGAGCAAGTTCACAAGTGTGACTGACTGCTATGTGAGCTCTGATGAAGAAGGTCATCTGAAGTTTAAAGCAAAATGGGCAGCCAAGAAAGATCCGTGTTTTCCCCTGAAAAATCTAATCCAAATTTTCAGAGCTTCAGTAAAGCAAGTTTTCAAAAAAATTTTGGTTCAAATTTGAAGGTTGCTATAGATAATTTGCTACTATTCAAAAAGATCCTCAATGAAGCTGCTTGATTTGCCTAACAGTCACAAATAAAATACTGTATTACTGACAATGCATATAGCAGACTTGGAGGAAATGTTTGACATGATTTTCTTGTCGAGATTAAAGCAAAGAGGTGCTTAGCAATTGGACACAGCAAAATTACCGAAGGCAACAATAAACTATCAAAATATAAAGTGAATTTAGTGCTACAACGGATAAGGCACTGTAATCCAAAATTGTAGCATCTGCTTCTTCCTTACAGAGAGGACAAATATGGCAAGTAGAAATGAATATGATGATTATACCATGAATCTGAATCTATGGCAAATTCTCATGTATGCCTCTGCTAGATTTTTACTATGAGACATTTTTTAGCTGTAATGCATATCATAATCCATTATACATTGATATAATCAGTTTTACTCACTAAAGCTATTTCCTTGTGAAACTTGGCTTCAAGGCTGGATACATTTTTGAAGGTGTTCACATAGAAGCCAATTCGTCTATGAAGGATGGCACAAAGAAAGGAAAAAGAATAAAAAATATGTGTGGGAAGACCACAAAGGCAGATTAATTAACTGTTTTCTGGACTACCAGCAACATTCTTGACTATTGCTCTCAGCAAGCAAATGATGAAATGTCAAAATTTTAGACTAGTTTGTTCATTATTATTTCTGTTAGTTTTAAGGTATGTATTTCACACTGTCCAGTCAACCAAGTTGAGACTACTTCACATCAGATGTCTTCAGCTTTTTTTAAAGAAGAATGGAAAAGGATGGTCACTAGTGCAGCACAAGCACAGGAAGGCAAGATGCTCTGAGCATCCATTTCCCACCAGACAGCATGCAACTATTTCTTAAAAGGAGAAAGGTACCATTCCAGCACTGTATGCCCAAATCTTATCACAGCATCAAGGTGATGCAGTTGTGTCTGGGGTCAGCTTCAAGATATACAGCTCAGTACAGCCCAGGCATGGGTGTCCCAAGCTCAGCTCTGAAACACATGCACATGTATATAACAGAAAATAATTTAATACAGGCTAGACATTTCTGTAAATATAGTCAAGAATCTGCTTATTTGGGGTGAATGATTACATATTTCTGCATTTCAAAAGTAGAAGCTGTTTTTTTAGGTTTTATTATTTTTCTATTTAAAACTTAATGTACAATTTTTCCAAAATTGTATTAACAGAAATTATCTTTGGAATAAGAATAAGCCTGTAAAATTTCAATTCAATAGATAATTTTTTTTTTCAGAAGAATTGTAATAAGTAAAATAAAGGGCTCCAAAAGCAATTGCTTTCTAAATTATGTGTATTGCTCAAATTAAATTCTACCTTTCCCTGACACTAACTACTGCTTTTTTGTACAAAATTTACTGAAGTAAAAGGGCCGTTACTCTGTGTCATTCATATGTAGCTTTACTTTTAGTAGACCCACAAAACAGCTAAGAAGGTTTACCCTGAAACAGGCAGAAACACAACAGGAAAATCCTCTACTGGTCTGAAATCTAACAGGATTTAATTTAGAAGGCAGAGAAGACAGAGGATATTTCACATTTCTCTGTTCACTCTGAACTGTCAATTGTTAAAAGAATGTAACAGACTAATGAGATGCTTGTTTTTCTCCTGCTTTTGTTCTCCCATTCATATTTTCTATATAAACAGAATTCTGCCAGCATTTTCTGTATAAACACTATTCATGATTAAACATTTTGGCTGAATGACTAATGCCATCAAATCATTTAACATCACAACATAATCAGTGCAAAACTATAAAATGTGTCTTCTGGTATAGTTATAATAAAAATTACCTGTAAGGAGGCCCAAATCACCACAGCCTACTCTGTGCTCTAGTATAATTATTTACTCACAAAATGGAAATTTTTTTGCACCTCAGAATGAAGATATCATAATGAACTTTAAATGCCAACATAGATTGAAAGAAATAAGCATAAGTATACTTACATATATTTTTGGAGCACTTGCTTACATTTTTCCTTTTACTATTTGAAAAAGGTAATGGATGGAATTTTCAAGAACACAGCAATCCATCTTCTATCAGCTCATTAAAATCCCCTGATTCCCCTTCCTTACTCTCTATTTAAGATCTTGCATATAGTATCTGTCTAGGCTTACCGTGACCACAGAGATGGCAACTCTTCTTGCAAGTCAGTGTTAAACTCTTCAAACACTTTCTGTGCTTTTTGAAATTCTTCTTCTGCCTAAACCAAAATGCAACAGGTGACTTATGAAATCACTATGACATAAAAACAACAAAAATATTTTTGTGTGGTTTTCTTGGTGGGTCTTTTATAATTTTTTTCAACAAAAGATGTAACTCAGTCCCACACCATGGCTGCCAATACAGGATTTGCTGTCCCCTCAGTTTCATCAAGAGAGCAAGTTAGCTCTCAAATAGAACTCCTTTGTGAAAGAAGATGAGCATGCCTACCACATGACCAAAGTACTCTATACACATTTATGAATAAATATATAATTATTTCTGAGAGAGCAAAACGAAGAGAAATATTGTCCTCTGTCTCTATACAGAAAGAAATTCCACTCAAACTCCCCAAGTCTTCTGCCAGGATGTTTCTGGTTGTTCTACCTTGGTGATTCTGCCCTCATCTTTTCTTTTTGAGCTCTGCAGTGCTTCTAGATGATGCCTTGCACTGTCGTAGTCCACTAGCTTTCTGCTTCGTTTTGCAATGCGAGTCTGTACAGGGGAAGAAATTAAGGTAAATATGAGGAATGGTTTTTAAAAAGCAGTTTTATTTATGTTGTAAATTTAGTTTTTGACATATTTTTATTCTTCCTTCTCTGTTGTTCATATCTGAATTATTATACCATGTCGGAGGAAGATGGAAATGGTAAAAAAGACAAACTAATCACTTTTTAAAAAATAAAGAATCAATTTACAAATAGTTTGGAAAGATGTTTCATGGGTGTAGGGCTTACAGGCCTTAGAGTTGAGGTATCAGTGTTACATAAGACTTGTCACATTCTCTAGAATCAGTGAACTTGCTAAACTCATGGTAACACTGTCTTTTCCCCTTAGATATAGTGTGAAAAATCAGCAGTTAATGCTTTTTTTCTAGAGTTGGAAAAATACTAAAACATACTTCACCATGTAGTTGTTCTGACACAAACCTAAAATATTTGAGTTCAAGATATAGATATAATTTACTTCCAGAACAATATCTTGTACATTACTGGACAGCATGACTTTCACCTCCCATCCTTTTTCATTTTTTTTTGCTTGTAATCTCATTTTCAATTTATTTTGCAATCTCTACATAACCTTAAACTTGCCCTTTATAGAAAATCATTACTCTACTTTGATATCAGGAAATTGTCCTAGATAAGTATCCAGTGTTAACAAAGATCCATCCACCAGTTTTTGATGGAAGTCTTCCCAAAGTTCATCACATTTCTGAAAAGGTAGAAAGGAGAAAAATGCACTTAGTAGTTTAATGCCACACTAAACTTAAGAGAAATACAAATGTAATTGGCAAAGATTAATCTTCCTGAAGTTTTAAAATATTCTTTATGGAAATAAACCAGACCATAAACATAAAGTGAATGAAAAGGAATACTTTGATATTACAAGTTCAAGTCACAACAAACAAAGATTAAACTTAATTATACAACTTTATATAACAAACTTAGCTTGTGTTATCATTATTTCAAATAGTAAATGCTATATGAAAATAAGGATGTAATGGATTCAAGGTGTTCCTCAGGCTTTCAAGTCTCTGAGGGTCAGTAGCGCAGAATCTGAACCTCGCCTAGTTCTTGTGTCTAAGTATGTTCATTGATAATAAACCTCACTCACAGAGAAAGAAGTAGAACAAAAAGTAGAAAATAAAGGGAAAGGTCTTTCCATCTCATTCTTTTTCTGCCATTAAGTTACATTTGATGAAATGACTGATGCAGACAAGAGCTCTACCTTGTGCTGCTGGAGAACTAGAATGACAGATAGAAAACATCCCAATATCAGCTGGCAATATGAAGAAAATCCACACCCCCACCACCCTCCTCTGCCCTCAAAGTACAGTACTTTTCCCCAGTCCTTTTTTGGAGCCCTGTGGTAGTCACCAGGAGAAACCCCCTGTATTTTTCTGATTTTTATGAACATATTAATGCATGTGACAAAGACTAAGTGGGTGAGATTCCTTGTTAGAAGCAAATCCTATTACATAGACATAGTGTGTGAGGTCCCGGGTTCTCCACTGAACAAATCATTAGCACATGTTAAATATCCTGATTTCCACTTTGTTTGCACATTTCAAAAAAATCACTTAATATCCTTCCCTTTGATGGAAGGGAGGCCAATGGGTGTAAGCACTGCTCTGCAGGGCTATTATCCTCACTGACAAGTCTGGAAAACTATTTCCTAGTGTTTGTTTTCTCATAACCTATTATACATATTATAAATGCTGTGTGATGTCAGCTTTCAGTTCATTCATTTCCTATTCTAACAGAGTCACTAATGAATTATTAGAATCTATTAAACATGTTTAAAATAAATACTTCATTTATTAACACTGCACTTCATCACAGTGGTCTACAAAGTACCACAGCATTAGATCATAGCAAGCAACTGCCAATCTTGTGTGTTTGCCTTTATATCTTGCTGATATGTATTTTGAACAAATTAAAATAATAGATATTTTCCGAAAGCTAATGGACTCAAACAACATTGCTGAAGAATTCTTTAAGCCATCATATTTCCTACCTTACAGAATAAGGTGGATCCCTCTTGGAATGATAATTTATATCCTAAACTGAACAGATACATAGCTCTTTTTTACTTTAGGCTGAGATCACAGAATCACAGAATTAAGGTTGGAAAAGACCTTTGAGATCATCAAGTCTTAACTGATGACCTAACCACTATAGACCTTATCAACTACAACATGGCACTAGGTGCCACATCCAGTCTTTTCTTAAACATCCCCAGGGATGGTGACATCACCATCTCCCAGGGTAGCCCATTTCAATGCCCAATCACTCCTTCTGTGAAAACATTCTTCCTAATGTCCAGCCTAAACTTCCTCTACTACAGTTTAAGGCTGTGTCCTCTTGTCCTGTTGCTGGTTTCTTGGCAGAAGAGACTGGAAGAAGAGCCCCACCTGGCTACAACCTCCTTTCAGGCAGCTGTAGAGAGTGAGAAGGTCTCCCCTGAGTCTCCTTTTCTCCAGCTCCCCCAGCCACCTCTCATAGGACTTGTGTTCCAGACCCTTCACCAGCCTCGTTGCCCTTCTCTGGACATGCTCCAGCATCTCAACACCCTTCCTAAGTAGAGGGACCCAGAGCTGGACACAGTACTGAAGGTGTGGCCTCCCAAGTGCTGACTATAGACAAAGAATCATTTTCCTGGTCCTGCTGGCCACACTATTGCTGGTACAGGCCGGGTTGCCATTGGCCTTCTTGGCTGTGTGGGCACAATGCTGGGTCATGCTCAGTCTGCCATCAATCAGTACCCCCAGGTCCCTTTCTGCCTGGCCTCTGTTCAGCCATGCTGTCTGCACAGGGTGGTTGTGGCCAACATGCAGACCTGACACTTGGTCTTGTTAAACCTCATATTGTTAGATTCAGCCCATTGACCCAGCCAGTCCAGGTCCCCTCTGCAGAGCTCTCCTACCCCCCAGCAGATTAACACTTGTACCCAGCTTGGTATCATCTGCAAATCTGCTAATCTGAGTAGTAGACTCAGTCCCTTCATCAAGATCATCAATAAATATTATGTTAGGGGTTGTTGACTGGAGACAGAAAATGCACAAATTCACCAAGGGTTATCAACAAACAGCACTGAGTTTATTATGACTGCCCCTTTTATAGGGTGTTTGAATTTCCTGGGCTTAGACAGCTGATTGGTTGGGATCTTGGACTGCCCAGCTCTCTAACCAGTGAGATATCTGCAGCTTAAGATGGAATGTGATTGGGTGAAGTCCCCTATCCTTGTTTCCCTAGGGACTTGTTCTATTTCTTTTCCAGAATGAACCAGGCCAATCGGGCTGGATTTATGTTATGGTCAGATTTGTCTTGTCCAGCTACACCTGGGTGTGCTGTGACAAATAAAGATCTTAAACAGGACTGGGCCCAACACAGAGATCCCTGGGAGACACCAGTAGCGACTGGCCACTAACAGCAGTGGGTGCAGCACCATTCACTACCACTCTTTGGGCCTGGCCATCCAGACAGTTCTTAACCCAGCAAAGAGTGCACCTCTCAAGGAGAACACTGTAGGATATGGTCTCAAAGACCTTGCTTAAGTCCAGGTAGACGATATCTACAGCCTTCCCCATAGCCACCAGGCAGGTTACCTGGTCATAAAAGAGGATCAGCTTGGTTAGGCAGGACCTGCCTCTCCTAAATTCATGCTGGCTGGGTCTGATCCCCAGGCTGTCCTGTAGGTCCTGCACTCAAAATTATCTGTTCCATAACCATGCCAGGCATCGAAGTCAGGCTAACAGATCTGTAGTTTCCTCGATCCTCCTTTCAGTCTTTATGGATGGTCATCACATTGGCCAGCTTCCAGTTATCTGGGACCTCCTGAATACCCAAGACTGATGATAAATTATGAAAAGCAGCTTGGTGAGCTCTTCTGACAGCTCCCTCATCACTCTATGATGGATTCCATCTGGTCCCACAGGCTTGTGAACATCAAAGTGGCTCAGCAGGTCACTAACTGCTTCCTTCTGGATTACAGGGGATCTATTCTGCTCTCTGGCCCTATCTACCAAGTTAAGAGGCCATCTGTCCCATATCTTATTGTTGACAATTGAGGCAAAGAAGGTGGTAAGTACTTCAGTCTTTTTATCATTTTTGGTAACTATATTCCCCACCATGTCCAATAAAGAACAGAGGTTTTGCTCGGCCCTTCCTTTGATATTAATGTATTTATAAAACCACTTTTTATTATCCTTTACAGAAGTGGCCAGGTTAAGTTCTAACTGAGCTTTTTCCACTCTAATTGATGCATAAATCTACCTTTGTGATTATGCACAAAAAAAAAAAATCAGGAGATTTTGCAATACTGCCCATGAGCCTCTTATTAAGAAAAGACACCTATCTTTACATCTAACAGAGCTTAAGAGCCGACCTTTGGTCCTTTCACACTCAACTACAAATTTCTGAATGTAGAATCTAATAGTCTACAGATAAAAGATAAGGTGCTACAGCAAGATGCAACATGAGATTGTCCTGCTGTTTAACCTAAAACAATATAAAAACCTAAACCAATCAAACAAAAAATTATGACTCTTAAATTAGGCCATTTGAAAGTTGAGTACTTTTAAAATCAAAACCCTTTCAAGCAGGGAAGGGTAGGAGACGGCTGCCATAGAGAAGAAAAGCAATTGCAATCTGTATCCTGCTCTGTATTCAGGTTTACTGTTAACTGTTAAGTTAAGGAGACCTTGCAGACTGAATGCCAGGTGGTTAAAACCTTCATTGACAACCGTTTGCACTTTCTTGTCACCACCATCACATTTGCTGACAAACTTCCCCTTTTTTTTCTCTTTAAGTAAGGCAATTCAGAGCACCTCAAGTGAAATTCCTGACATTACCAGGAGGAAGGTAAAAATAAATAGTGTCCTGAACTCTGATTTGCTTTTAAATTGCATATTCTTCTCAGAGGTGAGTGTCTCTTAAGATATCCTATTTAGTACTACTGGCTCAACAGATGTTACACAGCACAAAAGGATAAGCAGATCTGATAATTTTTAACATTCTTTTGAACTGAGAATCCTGACTGTAAAATTCCGTGTAAAATATCTTTGTACAAACTTTGTACATCCTGGCAGTCAGATGTTGACAGGACCGATTCTGCTCACACTGATGTTATCTCCTTGGGAGCTTTTATCAACAAACACTGCAGGTGCTGCATCTGGCCAGCAGGAGCTGCATTTCACAAGACCTATAATTTATATGCTGAGTAAACAGGATTTAACATGACATGAAGGAATAAGGTCAGTTTTGGATGCACACTTCTCCTCAACAACTCACATTAATCCATTTGCATCCAAAATGCTTTTTCCCTCTTCCCATACATCTTACCTCTCCAATCATTTTCACATCTTCACGTCCATACCAGTCTGGCTCATAGACTTCATGGAGAGACTCTGTAAGCTTCTTTGAGGCATCTTGCATTCCTGCAGTTAGACCAAGAGAGGAACATATAGGTGCAAACTACAAAAATAGTTGCTAAATATCTTTATTTTTAGCCACCTGTACCCACTATGCTATTCCCTCTGGCAAATTTAGAAAAGAGATACCTGAACTTAGGGAGAGCACTATAATGGATGTGGTTTTATGAAGAATCTTGTACGGTCACCCAGTAGTTTTGAAGTTTATTTATGTTTGCAACAGGGTAGTGCCTTCACAGGATTGTGTGAAGTCAAATTGATCAGTCATTTTTGGAACTCTTGCTACCACAGGTGGAACAAGAACAGGGACTACTGATGGTTATCACTCTGTAATACACAGAGGAGCTAGCTTAAATGTAAAATAGCTTCAATGCTATTATGAGAAAGGGCCTAAATCTATCTTCAGTGAGATCACTATGACCCCAATGACTAAAAAACCACCCTCAGTGAAGGCACTGGGGTTTGCATTTTGATACAGCATGAAGCCATTAGATGCTGAATATAGTTCTTAATCCAGTGAAACCAAACTCATCTCACTTAACTTTCTAAGAGTTCAGAATAAGTAATTTTAAAATGGCAACTTTTATTTCAACTTCTTTGCAAAATCTCAACAATACTTGAATTTCTTACTTAGCATTAACTTATTTTTTAAATGCACTTTTTTTCTCTAGTCAAAATCTGTTTGCTGTCTTGAAAATATCTCTAAGTATGATCTTCAGGTTTATCTGCTCAGTGAATAAATTTAGGAATAATATAAATATTTTTTTTTTCTGCAAAAAGAAACATTCACAGGTGGAAAAGAAAAATTAATTTGAAACTTGAATGTATAGAAGAGCACATTTGATCTAGTCAGTTTGTATTCCATCATGCACTCCCAAAACACATGCTGTAAATAGGACAGGAAAATAAATGCAGGAATGCCCACTTCCTAATAAGAAAATGGTGGTCTATGGAATGGATAGGATAGTAAAACAGGTACTGAAAAAGCTGAAAGTACATGCCTGTTCTCAGTCCTTAAGTACACATGAGAGGATGGCATGGGAGAGAAAAAGTACAGAGGAAATACTGGTGTTTAGAGGTTACAAGCTTTCACCCTTAAATCAAAAAGTACTGAGCCAAAACAGAATATTTGATCTCTTCAGGAATTGTCTTGGGGGTGGCTTTAATGACAGAACTATTAGGATAGCACAAGAATTAAGATGTATTTCTTCCTTTTCTCCTTAATGATGAATTCTTAGGATGATGTATCTCCAGCTAGAGAAAGTGTTCCCCAAACAAAAAGGATTTTTTTTCCTTAGAAGATACCAAAGTACAATAAAATACAGATGGATCTTCAGGTATATATTCAGGCAGAACTAATTTAAAATCTTTAATGTCACTGCAAATTAATCAACTCAAGGTAAGACAAAACCAACAGCATATGTCTTTGCTTAAGAAGGCTGCCTCTCTCCAATGAGGGTGAACATAGGAACCAGGAGAGTTTGTTCACCCCTGCTCACACTTGATCCTTTCTGATACCTGGATGCAGCACCATTCACCACCACTCTTTGGGCCTGGCCATCCAGACAGTTCTTAACCCAGCAAAGAGCGTACCTCTGCAAAACATGGGCTGCCAGCTTCTCAATATATGATACCTGAATTTCTGCCCTTAAGCATTCTGCATGGTAACCATGTGGCAGAAATTCCTGCAGCAGGCAGGCTAGCACAGCTGCTAGGTAATCTCTTGTGCAGCTTGCACTCAGCAAGAATCAAGTCATAATGTTAAGAAGAATGATAGTAGAAAATACGTAGTGTAACTATGCTGAAATATCTAGGGGTAGAGGTTAATGTACAAGTTCTTTTCTTCCTTTCTGTTTAATTTAGTAGTTTTATTGTCCTAAGGTGAAATTTTATATTGATTGATGATGGGAAAGGAGAAACAGAAAGGAATTATGGATATGACTGCTTAGCCAAAGATGCTAAGGATGACATTGAAATGAAGGCATTGTTTGAATGAAGTCAGAGAAACTGGTATAGCAAGCCAGAAGATATTTCTCCCCATGACAGAACAATTCCAAGACCCTTCCCCCTCTGTCTCAACAGGAAGGATCCGAGATTAGATTTAGAGATTACAAGATAGTAAACATGGTAATTTAGTGATTCCTATAGGCTGCATGCAAATCTTACTGTATTAGCATACTAAGATTGGTTGGTGAAGAAATAGAATATTCAATATAGAAACATATATAAGCTATTGTAAAAGAGAGCTCACTCTCTTATCCTCTCTTGCCTCTTACCCCTCAACTCTTAAGGAACTTAAGTCTTTTAATTCTCTTGTATTGTACTCTTGCCTCTTGTTCTTGCACTCCTCTCACATGCTTTATCCCTTCTGCTCTATTGCTCTCCTGAGCCTGCTCTGAGCTGTGTCTGGCAGCTCCTAGCTAGGCTATCTCACCCACCCCCTATAATAAACTACAAGCTTCAAGACTCAACATCAGAGATCTCTGACTGTGTCCTGACCATCTCAACCCTGAGGGTTCCTACAGATGGTGATTTTGATAATAACTTTTTTTTAAATGTGTATTCACATAGGCAAGGGGTGGAATGTGCTGGTTTCAGATGGAACCCAGCCCACAGAAGTAACAGACCAATCAGAAAGTTGTACGCCTGTGTAAATACACATTTTAAATTAAAAGCTAAAGGGAAAGAGAACTCCCTCTTTTCCCATCCTCTAAAGCTCAAAATAACATCTCAGCTCCGTGTGGGATTCGGCTGGACCAGGCTGAGCCAGCCCTGCCACGTGGCTGGGGGACGGGCCAGGCTGGGTCAGTTCACTTCCTTGCACATCCTGAGAGGGCCTGGGGCTGGAAATGCTGCTGCTGATAAACACCACCAGGCAAGGGGGAAGAGCGGACAGCAACCACTGCATCCTTGCTGTTTTCCCGCAGCATGGTAGCCATGAGAAGTCACTAAGCAGAGACTGAAAGCAGCTCTGTAGCCCGGGCAGAGACTGAAAGCAGCTCTGCAGCCTGGGCAGAGACTGGAAATAGCCCTGTGAGCCTAGGATGGCCCAGGCCCAGCCTAGCCACTGTGTTCCCTTGATACTTTGGCCCAACCCTCAGCACAACCTTGAGTGCTCCACTCTGTTCTAACTCTGTCTGCCTGCATGAGATTTAACTCTTTAGTGCCCAGATTGAGACCTGCAAACATCTATCTTCTCCTGAGCGAAAGAAAAAGGCCTGAAAAAGGACATGTGGAGAAACAGCATGAAGATAGGAAAATCAGCAGAAGTCCTTGATTTGGTTGGAGGGTGAGGAGAGTCTGTGGACTTAAATTCTCTTGTAAGCCATGGTGATGGATGCTAATTAACCTTTTGAATCATAGAAAACCATGGGAGGGTGGAATGGTTCAGTTGAGACCTGAGCAGAAATTGTAATCTTCTTTGAGCCATTGGAACAAAGGGAAGGATGAAATAGTGAAGCCCCTTTGGCCTGAGGGAGGGGTGGCAGTCTTCTGTTCCCAGAGATGAAGATGATTTTTTGAGGGAGATGAAGATGAACTTTTCCATTTGAACATTCATCCTTAAAATGTAATACCCCATGCATTTGATATGGCCCAGAAGCACAGCTTTGGGAGAGCTGTGAGATGGGAGGGCTTTTGCAAGTGCAGATTTTCCCTGGGTGGATGCATTTGTGAAGATTGTAACCACAAGAGGACTGGAAACTAAGTCTTGTGGGAAGTCTCTGTGGTTTTTGCCAATGAGAGGCTCCCCTCCCTGAGTGAATTGAAAGAAGGAATGTTCTAAGAGTGATACACTGCCTACAAATCTTTGAGTTTTGTTTCTCCACATTGTTGTGTTAGTGGGAAAGAAAGAAGGGTGTTGGGGGGAAGTGTTCTAAAGGTTTTATTCTGATTCTAATGATCCTGTTAAATCTGTCAATAAAGTTTTTCTTCATTCCTTTTGAAATTTTAAGGCTGTTTTGCTCTTTCTCCTAGTCCTATCTCACAGCAAGACAATAAGTAAGTTATTCTAACAAGTACACAAACATTTAGTCACCACTGAAACCATCACAACAGCTGGGGAAGAGTGTTATTATTACACAAACATTTAGTCACCACTGAAACCATCACAACAGCTGGGAAAGTGTTACTATTACAGTGATTTCCAGATATTAATAATAATTTTCAAAATTTTCCCTACTGGTCTGGCGCCAAGTTAAAAACACATATGTATTTATAATATATTTATATTTATCTCAAGAAGCTACTGTCACTCAGTCAGTCACCAACTCTTATTCCCTTCCCTTTAGCCTCCAACCTCTTCAAAGAGAGGTGGCATGAGACATACAGTGCTCTGTTTAGTGTACTGGATTTACAAATGTCTAGTAAGATTTAAAAGTCTTTTTATTTATCTCTGATATTTAAGCACTGGTTAGTGAACTTCTGCTGCTTAGATTTTCAATGTAGTATCAAGAGACATCACATTTGACTTTTAAACTTTATAAAATGGTTTAAGCAGACAGAAATAGAGGAGATATCACATTATCACAGGGAGCACAGTTTTGGAGGAAGCCCATCATCTAACTAGTAATAACCTGGAAATGTTACAGTTGTGGAGATCAAGCAATCCTTTGCCTTGCATGAGATACTTCGCATTCTAGCATTTGCACAGATGAGTAACAAGGTGTGTAGACATTGTGGGTGCTGAAAATGCATGCAACATGAGAATCTGGTCAGTAGAGGATGCACATGAAGGACAGTTGAGGATTCAAGACTGTACATCTATAAATTGACATTGAAGGTGCAGAATCCGTAGCAGCAGGTTAAAGAGAATCTTGTATTACAAATACTTGTATTTGTCTTTGTATACTTTAAACAAGCTTACTTGTCTCCATTTTAAAAAAAAAGTTTGCTTTATGAAAGAAAGATACAAAACTTAAAAATCACCTTTAATAGCTGCTAAATATCCTCTCAGTTCTCTCTGGAGTCTGGAACCCTCTGCCTGAAAAAGAAGGAAAAAAAAGCATGGAAATGAAAACACATGTCGGTTAAATTTAATGTCTTGAAACATGCATACAGTTTGTCAAAAAATAGCTAAAAGCAATTTCAGGAGTATTACATGTTGCAAGTATGCACAGATTCATATAAAAAGGGGGCCTGACAAAGGAGGCTTGCATAGTGTAATCTTTAGGCTAGAATTTCTGGGTTTATTTTATCACTCATCTATACAGGGAAGAACACCCAAAGAAACATTTTGCAGCTAAGGTGCAGTTCCAGTCAGCAAGGCCTATAGCCTAATCTGAAACAAAAAGAACTTCCACCGGAAACCACTCAAATGAGGCCAGTCTAGATCTCTAGAAGAAAGTTCTACCCTTACACAAATTGTTAATTATATTTACAATTTTCCTCCAAATATTGTAAAATTTTAACATTTTGCAACCAAATAACTCTTAAAATACAATTACATCTTTGTTTTGCTTGATAAGTGTATCTTGCAGTCTACTGTGAAATCTTTACTGTTTATTTGGCAAATGCATCAAAATTATCTTTCTCTTATACTGACAACCTTTGAAAAACTCAGAACAGAGAAAACAATGACTTTTGTTACTGTATCACTGACTGTATCACAAGTTGTACTTCACAGTTCCTAGAATTTTCAAAAAACCTATGTTACAGATATACTTTATTACTAAAAAGATGCTATCCAGGACACCTTCAATAGTCTGAAAATTTTTGAAACAGTCCATATTTTCCAGTTTCCAATGTCTTTCAAATTATTTATTTAAGCAATTGTAAATTACAGTAATATCAGCTTACAGTCACATTTTCTTACATACAGCTACACCAAATGGGAAAATCAGCAGCAAAATATGACTGACTGCTTTGGAGTTTCTCTCATATTTTTCAAATGAAAATTGGAATCTAAAGGGTGCATGTGAATAATGTGAATACTTTAGAAGGCAGAAGGTATAAGCTGTTTAAACTCAAAGGATGTCTGATGTCAGTAAAGGACTTGCCATTAGCAACTTCAATGCTCAGAGCATTCAGACACTGAGAATCATAAGGAATTCAATTTGACAGGGGCTATCTGATGCTTAACATCCATTATAGCTGTAGCCGTGTTAAGTCAAAATTGTGGTTCTGAAAAAATACTTGTTTCATCAGTACACACAATACAATGAAGATTACACCCACCAAACTCACTTCTCCCAGCTTCTTTAAGGGAACTGTAGGTCTTTAGAGTGGGATTATCAACAGCCCCCACCCACATCTCTCAAATTGCAGTGCACTGTAAGAAGAGAGCAACTGTTTAACCTCCTAGGAATATTAAAGAATTTGGAAAGTAAAAATGTCTGAGTGGGCCTAGAAAGCAGACAGAATTCACTTTATGGACTCAACAAACTGAAGCTTGCTTTTACACTAATTTGATCTGAAACTAGTCACCTACAGCTTTCAAATCCTAAGATCTGAGCACAGGAATAGACCCACCAGGGTGGTATCTGAAGAGTTGTTGGGTAACAGCAAGTGTGAAGAAGCAGCCAGCCCATCAACCATTCTCTGGTTTGGGATTATATTCAATGCACCAAGGAAAGGCAACCTCTTTCCCTGCTTTGGAATCAAAGCTGCATATCAAAACAAGGACCAGAGAGGTGCAGGATGAGTACCAGTGGATTTAATCTCAGATTAAATTACTTATAGAACAACAAAATTCTGTAGTAGTAGCTTGATGTTGTGTCCTTTAAGAAAATATTATACATATATTTTAATACTATAAAGCAAAAGATACTACTCTAAAGTGCCATTACAACATATTATTTCATGCTGCATCACACAGCAGAAACTAACTTCATATTGGGCTCAAGTGGTAGGCAGGGGGATGACAGAAGTTGTCTGTCTTCCATGGACCAAGGCATTAAGTGATCAATGCTTCCACAGAAGAAAGGAGATTTGACCCAGGAGCAAATTTCTTGATCTCATGTCTGAAGAGGAGGATCAGGAAATACTTGGCAGAAACTAAATGGCCCTTTTATTCATGTCAGTCTCCTCCTGGGAGGAGGCCTTGTACTGTGAGAAGTTACATGAATGCACAGAAGTAATATTTTCATTTCATACTTTCCTTGGCCTGAGCTATTGTGGTAAAAATGGAAGATACAGAAACTTGGTTCTTCATCATGGTCCAGCTGAACAGGTGACCATATAGTAACAACTTTTAGTTATTAAAACATCTCTAGTATTCCAGGAGCAGCAAACCACAGCTGGAAAGCTGAGAGCCTCTTTAGCTGATTTCATGTTGTTTTATTCATACACATGATGTTTTGTCACTAGGACTAAGCAGCATACCACAAATGTCTGGGAAACACACCGCTCAAATACTGTTCATAACTATACTGCTCTGCTGCTTTACAGCTCCTACCCTAAACCTTGGTAAGCATTGTGCGTCATCAGGAACTGTGGTTCAGATAAATGTGCAAGAAAAGGTCAAAGTAGTAAAACAGGATGCAAATATTTTGCCATAAGTGCTGTTATGAGTTCTGACACTTCATTCAAAATAATAATTTTACTATGCTTCTCCCTCAGGCTCCAAACACCTGAAATATCTAAGCATGATAGAGTCATATGAGTTTTCTCTCATTATCAATTGTTGTGTGATGTGACACTGAAAAATCCATGAGCAAGGGTTTTTTTTTCCTATTGAATTTGAGAGATAATATCTCCGTTTCAATCGCAACAAAACTAGAGCTTTCTAGAAATACCAGAAAAAAATTAGCATCAAAAGCACTCAGCCCTGTGAATTCTGAAAAATGTTCTGGTCTACACGTTTTTTTCTAGTAAACTTATTATTACTTAAGACAGATATATTTTGTGGCAGTGCATGGGGGCCCCAAATTATCAGAGAGGCCAGCTAATGGTCAGCTAATTTGTGAAGACCAGCTAGGGTGGTCAGCAAACTCTATCTCCACCATCCTCTCCCCACCTTAGGGGTCACATAGTTGGGTCAAAGAAGTGTCCACCTCTGTCCAGGACCCTAGGATATAAAAAGGTACAAGCCAGAACCCTCTTTCTCTTTTCTCCCTTCTCCTTCTGCCATCACCCATGCCAAGGAATAAACATCTGAAGATAACATCTCAGAGAAAGGAGCCCTAGTGTCCTCATTTCGATATATTGTTACAGGACCACCTCTCCCCTATCTGGTAGTTTGGGGAGAGACAAGGGGGTAAAAATATTTTTTTCACCTAACAGACTAAAAAAATTCATAAGATGAAAATACTGCATTGATGACTATGCACATCTTGCGAACTGTTACATACAGGTTTTAAAAAGTACTATACAAAAGATTGTAACGTATTTATTGTTGTCCCTTTATAATTTAATTTCTTTCATTTATTCTATAAAAGTCAGCAAAATTAGTCAGAATGCTATAAGATATAAGAAACTCCAGAGGAAACTCACAAGAGCAAACTTCTCACAACCAGTTTGTGTGATAACACTATGCATGTTCTACCAGACTCCAGCACCAAAATCGGTGTTCTTATCTCACCTGATCAAACTCAATACACAAATCACATAATCCTGTTTAACTTTACATAAGAGCAAGGGAGACATGCCAACAACCCAAACCAACATCCATTTTTTGGAAAATCAACACAGCTCTGTACAGCAATGTCCCAAATATTAGTTTGTTGCTTTGAACAATGTTGCCCATCATCTTTCTACTCTCTGGTCTCATCATACAGTCTGTATTATATAGCTGGTAAAGACACCTGCACTCAGTGAGATAAGAAGGTTCAGTATTTCAGGATCTAGCAATCTACAGCCACAGGCCTTACGTACCCTGACAGAAGCATTAGGCTTTTTCAGTACTACTGATTCATGGGTATGTTTAGTTTTGGTTTTCTTTTAAATTTGTAGCATTTAAGCATATCTTAGCACTGGAAGTAAGAAAAACGAGAGCCACAGAACTGATAGCTGTGAGACTTAACTAAAAAAAGTTAATGATGAAAAGTAAAACACCATCATTTCCATCTCACCAGCTTTTGCTTCCCGATGCACTAGAAAAACTGATGCATCCACTCAAAAATTAAAGACCAACTTGCCTCCACAAAAGTTGTAATTAGAACTACTTAAACCTATTTGCTAGGAAGTATGAATTTACAGCTTTCCAGTCATACAGAAGAGTTTGATTTTTCTGTCATGTCACATACAGGATGTAAACACAATACATCTTTCCAGGAGAGATCAGCACATGAATAACATACAAAACCCAAATACATCACTCCAATTAAGTGAGAGGCAAGAGCACTGAAAATATTGAACCTAGAGCACAGGATAATTAATAATAAATATAATAATAATAACAATAAAACAGACAATTATTAATGCAGCTCTAATTAATACCAGAGTTTTGTCATTCCATTGCTAAGACATCAGAGAAACAGCTGAAAAGAAAACATTTTCTGTATTACCTGAAAGATATTCTTTATTGTAATGTTACTTGTCACAGTGTTGAGCAGTGTTGTCAATTTTTTCACAAACACTTTACTGCTAAGTCTTTTACAGAACTCTGTAGTATGAATGAAAATAACTATTACATTAAGAGAAGGTTAACATAATAAAGGGCTACTTGGACAAATTTGCAATTCAATATGAATTCTATCTGCTTGCCTGAGTACTCTATTTTACCACTTATCAGTGTCTTGGTTTAACAGATAGTTGTCTGCCAAGGAAAGCAGGAACCTCCCTTGGAAGAGAGAATATGACCCCCTTCCCTCCCAGTTATAACTTTGAAATTAAGGGGCTTTCAGGCAAAGAGATGGGAAAGAGAGTAACAGTTCTTTACCAGCATATATAGCAGGACAATCTAACCTCAATGACGACAGCAAAACAAACTGAACCACAAACCCAGTGGCAGCCTTCTCTCGGCTGCAGGAACTTTCCCCTTTGGTGTAGTT
>VWZN01016139.1:8968-21508 GCA_013396955.1 Regulus satrapa
TAATTTTGTTCTCCTTTTTTAAACTAAATTTAGGGAAAGAGGGGGGGAAAGGCTGAAGTATTTCCAAGAGCTTGCAAAGCTGGAAACACAAGATCATTTACTTGAACCAGTTTGCCCAGACCTAACTGTAATGAGAATCATACCATGCCTTAACTCAAAATTAACCCAAAGCATTGTTATTCACTCAGGCCTTTTCTCCAACAGAGTTCAGTGGGATTTGAAGGGGGTTTTGGATATTTTTAGTTTTTTTGAAGTAGTCCACTGTGGTAAAACACTAATAGCAGGAATGTTGTGAGGGCTTAAAGTCAATGGAATTTCCAGCTCATGATAACTTGGCTGAACTTCAGATAAGAGGACAACCACTTCATAACCCTCAAATTAACACTCAAGTTCACCTGTAAGTTGTGAATCCTACCATAGCATTAGGGAGGGTACTAAAACTTGCCCCTGCTCTATATGTTTCCACAAGTGCTTCAGGCATCCTGCAGCATGCAAGGTATCCCTCAGCTCAGCCATGGGTAACACGCTTTGCCCAAGGCTGGAATGGAAACAAGTTTTACTCTGACTTAATTTTCACGTGTTTTTTGGCTGGGCTACAGCCCAGACCACCTCAAATTCATCACTATCAGATGGTCTTTCCATAGTCTATACCTGACCTTTTCTTGCAGACATGGTGTGAATGATAAAAGACAGGCTTCAGAGGTTCAAGAGAGGAAAAGGGTCTTTTACAAAAAGCTGCTAATATGGAAAATGTCCTACATGCAGATGTATTAGATCACAGATTAAAGAAACCCTATCTGATTACCCTACTCCACCACGTGAAGTAGGCACTACCAGATAAAAAACATGGCCCCTGTACAAAGAGATTAAAATCTGACCTAACTCACATGGGCTGCTGGCAGCACATGACTATTTTTCAGTCCAGGTCTCAACTACACAAGCATGAAATGTACTCCCACACCTTCTTACACAAAAAAAAGAAGAGAGTTTTCAATGTAAAAAATATGTCTTTAATAAACATCCAGTGGACTTTTGAAACTCAGGACATTGGACTAGGAAAGTCTGGTTTCAATAAAAATAATTTTTGAAGGAATTCTAGATAATATAAGAGAATATAGATATTTAGATCTTTGAAAAAAAAAAAAGTCAATTTTTGCTAATTTCTAAACTCTTTGTTTACTTTGTTTTATGTTTTCCTGTCTTACTACTGTAATGACTTGATTACCAAGGTACCAAGAACCTAAGAAAATGAATTTATTTTACAAAAACCTCCTGGCCCATCTACAGTGTGATACAAGATGTGGCACCATTGAATAATGGTGTTGTCAAAATTAAAAGCTGTCTTTCCTCATAAAAATAACTTTCTGTCCTCAAAGAACTGTAGGGTAATAATCTCTCTTAATTTTAGTGTTCCTGAATAACAGTCAAAAGATTTCCGATTCTTTCTCTTTAAACTACCTTTTGAAAGAGCTGGTGGTGACAGACTACACCAAAGTGCCTACAGGGACAGCCAAATCTTCTAACTTTTATTTGCCTGAAGATTACTGCTTTTCCTCGTCTCATCTTTCTTCCTTCAAATGCCACAGGACTTATCCACCCTTACCTTGTCACAATGGCTTTCACAAATGCCTTCCAGGACTGGCTCTTGGCAAATTAAAGACTATTTACTTAATTCTGGAGGAGGTACAGAGACAAATTTTCAGGTAATTTGATATTTACAGGGCTGGAGCACCTTCCAGCGACAATTGTTTAAAATTGTACAGTTATATGGTGGTCTGAAAGGGGAGAAAAAAATAGTTGATTGCAGATAAAACAGCAGTAACCTTATAACCAGTTTTAGAGTTAGAACACAGTTTCCAACTGTGAAAAGTTACCAGACAGGGAGAATATGGAAGCCTACAAAAGAAAACAAATGTGAATTTCTGTGAGATAGTAAAAGAGATTCTAATCCTGTTCCAAAGTAAAATAATTAATCATGGACAGATTTAGGACAGCCAATGGGTGTTTTGACACCAGCTTCAGTGAAATGAAAATTCACCTAGGCCCTACTTTTTCAGCATTGGGATTTCTAGCTGTTTCTGCTTCTACAGATTTTGAAAACAAAGCTTTTTAATATGTATATTTATAATCTTCAACATTGGAAAGCAACAAGGAAAAATTCTTGGAGTTGCTGATAGCTTTGCAGTGTAAGAGCTTGCAGGCTTCTTTATATTTTTTCTGCCTAATAAGTTTGCATTACTTCCTGTTTACTGTCAGTGCATCTAATGTGTGTGTCAGCTTGGTGCAGCACTGACATGATATATGCATTAGACCACACACTGATAGCAAAGACAAAGTTACTCGATTCTGACAGGACAAGAAAATTACCCATAAGCAGTAAAATATAGGGTTGCCATGTGACTATGCTCTGCTTCAAAACCATGTATCACATGGTGATAACACAAGAATTAGGGGATTGTGAGGGCTGCTGGAGCTGCAAAGGCAGTTATCTGGTCCCTTTGCCTATATGTTTCACACATTAATATATATGCACACCTGCTTTAATCTCCCTTGTGTCCTGATTGGCTGCTGAGTTCTGCTTGTAGCTTTTGTGCATTGCTTCTCACCATAGTCAGCCCAAACTCTACACACCTTGAATTGCCTTATTTCCCTTGCAGCACCAATTCCCTTTGTTGGTAATGACCCTGCTCACCTTCCCCCCACACACCTTCTGCTCACACTGCCTGCCCTGCTCTAAATTTACCTGCCAGACTAGGAGAGTAGGCAGCCCAGGGGGAAAGGGAAGGGGGCAACAGGCAATTTACTGCCAATGTCAATAGTTTCGTTTTCTCTTCAGAAAATGCAGACTTGCAATGAATTAAGACTGCAATACCTTGAAATCTTATTGATATTCTAATTAAAAATCTGAAGCATCCAATTCACCAACTCAGGGAAAATAAAGAAGAAGCAAATTATTATCTACAGATAAAACAATATGGTTGAGGTAGTTGTGATCTGTTTTGTTCCCTAAGAAAATTCTGGTGTTCTATTTAGTTACTGAGAGATAGTGAAGGGTAAATCATTGGTTAAAAGTCCTATATGTGTATTTCTGTCTTTGCTGTGATTTGCATAAATGCCGACTGTGCTACCTGAAAGCGTTCCTGTCTGATTTATGGGTGTGTTTGTATTGCTCATATCATAAATCTTCTTCTCTAGGACACTTCTGTTCTGGTATTTATTGACCAAAGACAATTTGTGTTAAGAATGTTTTGAGATCTTGCCAGATATGCACTAGGGGATATTTGAGAAAACATTCAGTACTCAAGTGAATGAATCTAGGCAAGTGTATGAGCTCACTACCCAGAAAAACATTTTGCCATAATATTTTAGCACCCTATTTTATTAAGAGAAACCTATGTTTCCATATGCATCTATTTACAATAGAGTCAATTCATTTAGACCAAATCAAAATAAGTGCTGGAAGAAGATAATTTAAGCTAGTAGCCTCAGGTTGGTGATTATGGCTCAGCAAACAAATCCTTGGGGTCAGATTTTTTTTTTTTTTTTAACTGAATGTAGCTTAAGCTTAGGTACTGCCCTATATTGAAACAAAATGCCCAAACATACCATCTGTTACCTCTTTCTAGGAATTTTGCTTTGAGGAGAGAAATCTTTGTTACTAATTATTATTATCAAGTCTGAAAATACATAAGCATCTTCAATTGAAATGAACACTTTGCATTACTGGAAGATGTACATCTTCACTGTAAGAGAGGTAGACCCCAACATAAACATGCTGTATGAACAGTGGGAGAAATATGTTCATGAGAAACTGAGGCACAATGAGATGAAGGTGTATTTGTGCAAGGCAGAATCATCTCTGCAGAATCGGGTGGCTTAAGGTGGCATTTCTTGGAGCTCACCCCATGACATAGCCTTCATATGATGGCCCCACCTGGAACTGCAGTGCTAGGAACACAGATTCACCCTATTCAGGGCTTTACCTGGCTTGATTTAGGTCAAAGTCAACTTTGGCCCTGGGATTAGGCACACTTGCTTTGAAAGGAAGAAGGAGAGAACAGGGATTACCCACATTGTTTTCTTTCCCTTGCTGGCCATTCCTGCGCAAGAGAGGGTCACAACACTCACACTTCAGCTGGGAAATGTTGCCATCCTTGGATGATCTCTGCATGCCAGCTGCTCCTGACTTGGAAGCTGTTGTGGGAGTCTTCAGTCCCTCCTTCCAAATCAGTTCCACTTTGCAAGAAACATCTAGACATTCATTTGGCCAAAGAGGGAAAGCAAGACTGAGCATGAATCTCTAACCTACTAGTTAGGGCACTCACCTGGAAGGAAGAATACCTGGGCTCCAGTCTCTTGTTTCAATGTTTTTACATGATTTATATGAAACAGCCATTGGATAAACAGTTATTAGAACAAGAATGGTGGCCTGGGTCTGTGCCCTTCCTTTCCAGGTGAGGGCCCCAAACTGCCAGAGAGTCATGCTCGGTCTTGCTGTCTTCCTATCTCTTACTAATGAATCTGCAACTATTTGATGCAAAGTGGAACAGATTCCACAGCAAAGATGGGGAGAGCACCTCCCCCTTTCCCCTGTTTTTAGTGAGGAGTGTTCAAAGGCTCTCAGGCAGAGCAGGAAACCCCGCTAAAGTCTCCTAATCCCAAACTACTGTGGGACTAGTGGCACCGCTCCTCTGCTGGCTGAGTACTCTCTGAGGTCACCTGGCAGATTGAGCCCCTAAGGGGACCACACACGAAATAATACCTCATCTGTAGATCCCCAGCCAGCCCAGCAAGAATTAGACACTGAGATACCTGGGACTAAGACACTTGGTGGCATGCCCAGACCTAAAGGCGCTAGGGGACCGCCTCATCCCAACATGAGAAACATTGAGCAGGTGGCAGGTGAGTGGGAGCTGGAAAGGTGCTCTCACAGAACTCAAAATCTCCCTCTCCTCACCTGAATCTAGCCCTGGATCACCTGCCAAAGACCACCCAGGGAAGCTGGGGAGGAGCGAGCCTCGACCAGCCATTTCCTGAGGCACAGCTGAGAACCTCTTTGCTCTCATGCACTCCTATGCAATTTCTCAAGGAAGAAAAAATCTGCAGCAAGGGTGGACAAGGCAGACTGTTCATCACCCAGAAAGATCACAGCTAACAGCCACTGACAATTCCAGTGGATACGTGTAATTAGCAACCATTCAGTAGGCAGTCCTAAATGAAAATCACAAAGACAGCTAGTGAGTTCCTGGTGGAAAGATTTTGTTATCTTTCCAGAGGAAAAAAAGTGTCTGTGTGTAACCTTTTAACCCTTCTTCTCTTTTCTCCTCTTACTTTTACAGTGGATAATAATTTATTTTGTAGCTTAATTAGCTAATTATGCATGTGTTATGATGCTTTTAAGCAGGAAGTCAGTTTGTTTACTGGTGGTGGCATGTGGCTTTTGTTCAGCATCTGTAATGCCAGTTTATAACATAATTGTCTTTACTTACAGCGGTCTGAGGTGATGAAGTTTTTTCCCAATGGTAATATTTTAATTATCAGAATAAAGTTTGAAAAAGGGCAGTGACTAACAGGGAGCTACTTCATGTGGATAGAGGCTAAGTGATAAATTTGTGCAGGCCCCCAGCTGCCTATCTGCGAGCCAAAGTTGTGAGGTTCCCCTTTAGAAGAAGATCCTTTGAGGCTTTACAGAGGGTGTACTAAAAGCTACTAACAAGAATTGACCAAATCCACCCAGGAATTTCTTTTCTGGTTATCACTGTGTTTTCAGAAGTATAAAGGGACTGGAGCTGGTTCCCTATCCCATCAGCTCAACAATAAAAGCATCTAGGTAGAACTGGTGTTTAGGAAGAAAATGCAAAGCAGGATATATTGCAGGTTATCTTCCTGCCTGCTACAACTTCACACAACAACATAAGTTCCAGCTGCCTGCACACAATCAGTTCCTTCTACATGCAGGCCAGGTGTAAAAGGTAATTGCAAGAGTTAGCAGCTTTGTTTCTTATCAAATGCCCAGCCATGAAAGCAACTACAGCATGTATCACTGATTCAGCCTCACAGCTGTCCAATTCTCTAGTCTGTCCGACTCAAAGATATCCAGCATGGTGCTCTGTGCCAGCTCTAAACCCTGACAAATGTCTTTTGTTTGCATTTGGTTGTCAGACATAATGTATGCAGCCACAGGCCTGCAGTAACATTTATTCCTCCTTCTACTGGAAAGTTGAGTAAGGCTCTTAGGCTCATTTCCCCAGTGGTAAACCCTAGCTATCTCAGTGAGGAAATTGGTCTCCCTCAATTCCTTATCTAGTCAGCTGAGTTGCTGGAGAGGACTATTCAGAACATGTGAATTAGTTTCTCCTGAGAATTACACTTTAAAGAGCCTATCTCAAGCAGAAACAGTACAGCTACTAGTTTACAGTACTCGGTGCTTGAAAACCCTTTCGTATTCACAGGTTAATACTCTACACATTATTATATATTCATATATTAAGAAATAAACCTTCCTCTGAATCTATTAATTTGTCCACCAAAAACTATGTCTGCTACCTGATGAATGCAGAAAGTGAGTTTTTAAAGGTATAGCCTTGAGTAAATCCCTGAGAAACCATAACATATACAACAGTTCGTACATCAGCTTTGAGACTGAAATGTTGCTTTATGTTTTTAAGCTCACTGACAGTTTTATGATTTAAAGGCATTTTTGTCTGTCTCTTTTTCTACCCTCCCATTCACATATTCTTCACGGTGGCTCCTATGCAACAGCACTCAGTAATAACCCCTTTCCCTAAGGGATCAAGGAAGGAAATTCAACAAGTCACTGCCTTTTTTTGGTTTTTTGTGAGTTTTTTGTTTGTTTGGGGGTTTTTTTGTTTGTTTGTTTGGGTTTTTTTTTTGTTTGTTTGGTTGGTTGGTTGGTTTGGATGGTCTCTGAAATGGGCTGGAATGCAAATGGAAGATATTGGGCAGGTTGACATTTGTCTGCAAAGCTAGGCACCAAGCCAGAAGCATGGAGCAAGCTGGAGTGGGTTTTCATAAAGTGGAAGCAATAGTGCCAGAGCACACCAATACATTTTCCCCTGAGAATCATAGGCAGCCCACTCAATACTTCATTAAGGGTGAAATCCAGCACTATTTGAAGAGCCACAGGAAAGAGCCTGTATACCAATTAAGTTATTGGGGCCTCTACACAGGTCTGAATTTCACCCAAAAGAAGAATTGTTCTCTGAAGAAAAGATATTATTACCCAGATTACAGTCTGCTCTTGTGAGGAAGAGAGACTGTGTTGGCATATGTTTAGAAGAAGCACAATGCTTCTATACAATCGTTCATAAATGATTCCTTGCAAAATATTCAATGCAAACAGACCTCTTCCCCATCCGTGAACAAATCTTACAAGGTGGAAGATGCCCGGCAATCAAGAAAGAAGGATATTTCCAGGAAGAACCCTAGAATTGATCTTCTTTTAACCAGGAATACAAGAATCATTTCTACACTGCTGGGATGTTGCAGAGCACTCAGGCTTGGCTGTGGTGAGATGGCTAAGAACAACATCCCAGGATTTGCTTTACAAACACAGGCATTACTTTTTCTGAATCTCTTCCTGCATGATTACAGGATGAACACAAGTGTGACAGGCATGATCCAGCATTCACCACAGATAAGTGTCTGCTATCGCTTCAGTCGGCTGAAATACAGTTTTGCAAAATAAGAAGTTTGCCTAAATTATTCTCCTATTTATATCTGTAAGATAGGTAAGCATTTAGTGGCTCTCCACTGCAGTAGGGCTTTAGTCTTACGTGGAGGATATATTTCTATTAACAAGGTCAACACCATTATTTCGTATGGGTTGCATGAACGCTCATTTGTTTGCATGCAGTGCAAGGAACGTTGAATATTTTAATTTCTAAACAATGGGGTGGCACAATGTCAAAGAGACACAGAGGGACAGGAGGAGCATGGGGAATGTTTATAAAGCCCCAGAGCCTTTTCATAGTAAACCAGTAATAATGCAAGCTAATGGTTTCTGTAATACGAACCGGATAAGGTCAGTTTAAGACTAATTTTTAGCTTCCATCAGAGGGCATCTTCTCCATAAATAAATTTCTTTACATAGTGCATTAGATTGAAATGTAGGCTTGAACACCAAATGGTAGAAATATATTTTTTAATTAAAAATCTCTTCACAGTTACATAGATATACCAAAGAAGCTGAGTACAGGGATGGGGACTTACCAAACAATTTGTGAGTTCAACCCATCAATTGAATACTAGCCCCTTGATGCACATGTTTAACTCCCATTAGTGCCACTGGGAGCATCAAGACTGCACCAATGGAGAGAATTGACCTCCCAATCTTTATGCAAATGCATATGCTTTCCATTGAAATTAATGTGCTTTTAAGAATGTGAGGTTAAGAAAAATACAGTCTGCACAATGAAAGTGAATCAAATGTTTACATTATATAATTGCTTTTGCTGGCTTTGACAAGGAAAATTAGCCCTGTAAAGAGCCAGTTCTAAAATGCATACTTGAATATACTTGATGAGCATAAGATCCCTGCACACCTAGGGCTAGATTGATAAAAAAATTACATATGCAATTGAGCTCAATTTTTTTCTTCCTCCTGCAGTTGCTGTCAGGAACCTGTGAGTTGAGGTGGTAATTCCATAATTTGCAAAGTTGTCAAATGAAAGAAAATATGCTCTGGCATATGGGCATGGTGCACCCAACAAAAGATGGGTTAAAGAAGATAATAGAAATTGTCTTGTTCCAGGTCAGCATTCTGTAATTCTGTAGTCCTCAGTCAAGACTTTGGATTTCAATGTCAAAAGGGCCATTCTGATAATTTAAGATACATTAAAGAAATGAGGTATTTCTCAAATTAAATAGTAGGAAAAACAACCAACCAAAAAACAAAACAAAACAAAACAAAAAAAAAAAAAAAAAGAGAAACCAAACAAGAAAAACTTTCTTGGATGGAGAATTCACTACAGTGCATCATAATTGCTGTCCTTATCAAAAGAATAAACTATTTCCTCAAGATGTGTGCTGTTGAAAAGGAATATGTTTAGGTTTAAGCATCATATTTTATTATAACCTGGTCTGCATAACTGAAGTACTCTCAGCATGATAACAGAATGGGACTTTTTTCACTATTGTCTACTCAAGAGCTGAGGGAAACAGAGGACATTCCTTTGAGAGGTGGGACAGCTTTGTTACATTTCAATTTTCCCAAAATAGTGTTAAGGGATTTGAGTTCCATTGCTACCACAGGACACTGGGTCCACTGGGGACTGGAGTGGCATCAGGCCTTCTACCCACTGTAATTGTCTCAGCTGATAGAGCATTCCCTGGAGCAGGCTTGAAGCTTTTCTACATGGATGGTAAGGGAAGTTTGCATAAAAATCCTGGACAATGTAGAATTGCCTTCTCCATCAGCAAGTAAAGCTGAGGAGAAGAGGTGGAATCATGAGCTCTTCAATAGCTTTAGTCCCAAGGTTATATTTTGCAGTTTTGCAGTGGCTTGTTTTCTAGGTCTGCCTACAAACACTGGCAAAAATGGTGCAAATTGCAAACAATGAGTGGGAGAAGTGTATGTACATCCTACTGTATTTTCTTCACAGGTTTTATCTGTGCCTGTTTCCTCTGTGATGTTTTGTGAAAACTTTCTCCAAGGTGACAGAACCTGAACATTATTTGTAGTTTTATTTGTGATGTATTACCTGAGAAAATAACAAAATGGGGACAAAAATTATAATGAAATCTAACAGGTCCCAAAGCATCAGGAAACAGTATAATTGTTTTAAATTGGAATGCAAGTTGGGCCAGAGATCTTTCAGATTTGGGTGGCTCACAGAGAAAAACATTGATTTGTGCCAGCTATGGAAATGCATTGCCCTCAGTGGGATCACAAAAATACGTGTAGAGAGACACAATCCATGGACGGCTTATTTAAGCAGATGGCTTCATTTTGGGGGTGTACTGTTTGCCTAGCACATTATAACTCTAGCAAAAGAGATTTGTATCACTTTTCTTATCAAGTTATGACCTGTATTTTCAAATGTGGGTGCTTACAGTTAGCAGTTAAATAAGTGCCCTGATTTCCAGAGCTGCAGAAGAGGCATAAGGATGCCTCTTTGTGTTCTTTTTTTAGTTTGTTTGCTTTTGGTTTTTGTTTATTTAGGTTTTTTGTTTTGAATGCTTAAGATGTCTCTCAATCCTGTAGAGATTAATGAATCATCAGGGATCTTGAACATCATTTGCTTGACCAAAACAATCACTGGAGTTCCATGTTTAGAGATATTATTAGAAGCAGGTGAATGGCATAAATTCACCACACAACAGTTAGGTTCATGTCGCAGGAATGATCTAATATTCAGGTCAAAAAAGGATTGTCTATACATTCCCAAGAACCTTTGCAGTCTTCAATTTTTTAATTCCAACTTGATTATGTCTTGTAACTTTATTAGAAGTACAAAGCTTATGGGCATAGAATATAGGACAAAATCCTGAGAATTAGAATCTATCAAAATTAGCTCAGGTTTGACCAGTAAATTTGACCTGATGACCTCTAGACTTCCCTTCCAACCAACATTACTCTGCTCTGTATTCAAGTTAAAATTTATGCAGTTTGATTATGATTTAGGGAAAGGCAGAGATGTTGACTGAATTATGGCAGCTCCTGAGCCACCAAGAAACTTAGAAAATCCCAAAGAGGTTTTTAATTTTTAAGGTGAAGAGAAGCAGATTAAAAAGGACACTCAATACAGATAATTATTAATAATTTCTTATAATAAATTAATAATTATTAGCAAAAAAAATTATAATAGGTAAACATTTAGATGGTGGTGAATATAGAATAGCCTTGCAAGGCTCTGCAGTGGCAGCAAAACTCCTGTTAAAGAGGCACAGTAAACTGACCAGGGTGAGGTGGATTGACCTTGGCTGGATTCCAGGTTCCCGACAAACTGCTCTATCACTTCCCTTTCACATCTAGAAAAGGGACAGAAAATATTATTGAAAAACTTGTAAATTGAGACAATACAATTTAGTAAAGTAAAAGTCAATTGTTGGGCTTCCACAATCAGAGAAAAAAACCAAATATTTTATTCTCTACTTCCCATCAGCAAGTGATGTGTGGTCACTCCCCAGGCAGCAGGGCTGCAGCACATGTATTTTAGATTTCCCACTCCCAGCCTATTGGCAGAGCTGGGGGTTGGAATGTTGGAGATACAGCATTAATGCTGGTGGAGCACTCCTCAGCAGTAGCCAAAACTCTGCTCTTGATCACTTTTCTAGTTACAAATGCAAAGCACAGCACTCGAGCACTGCTGTGGGGAAAAATAACTGCATCTCAGCCAATGCACAGGGCAAGTCACACTAAGGCACAATGAGATTAATTTCAAAGATATTATTGGCATCAGAGCCCTTAGGGTAAAGCCTCACTACTGAGATGATTACCCTGGTCACTAATCAGATTGAAGAAAACTCCTGAAAAAAAGAAAAGCAGTAAGGAGCAAGTAGCTCTCCAGAGAAGTTCAAGAAAGTTAAGTATGCTTCTCCACAGAAGTCTCCAGTGCTATTTGAGGTGAGAAACACCAGCTCTGAAGCACAAACCTCCCTGTAGGATAAACAAGGCTGCTGAGTTCTTCTGGATGATGATCAGCGCAATGCGAGCCTGGTGAACAGAGGGACTCTCTCTTCTCTTACCCAGAAGGGATGTGGCAATTCAGATTATAAAATAGCTACAAAATCAGAATCAAAGCAGGAACCGGAGAAGAGATATTTGCAATGTGTTCATTGCTCCATATGCTCCCATGAATTTCAAACTCCCTGCCACACATTTTACACTACTTAATGTGACATCTTTCATTAATGGGAGGCCAAGTCTCATTCATTTGGCTCATGTGACTTAGCAGAAACTGTTATATTTATTGATGCATGAAAAGTTTGGCTTCATAAATTACCAGAGAAGAAATCAATAGGTCTGCATTTTGCTTTCTGCAGCTTTGTCTAGGATTACACCAGCTCGAGAACTGAGAGTCACTAGTCACAAAGAAGGTAACTTTCACAGTCACATTCCTTCAGAAAGAAAAAATAAAATGAAAAAAAAAAAAACAAAACAAAACAAAAACAAAAAACTCACCCCAGAACACATGGATTCATGATGACTAATAGAATTTCTAGAGATTTCTATTAAATATTTTACCATTTACGATCAACTACGATGAGTTATGTTATCTCTAGGCAATATGTATTTTATCTCTTTTACATCATTTTATTCCATGAAACACCAATATGGTATTGGTGAAGGTTTTTTCAGAGAATCATAAGACCATTAAAATATTACGGATCAAGTTTATAATGTTAAAAGATATGAACTCAACCTTACATTAACCTAGAGCTTTTACCAATTCCTAGAAGCCATGGCAGGCGTTAGACAGATATAACCTGACTCCTCTTGGCTTAGATTTCCATGGAAACTACTTCTCATTATTAGACCAGGTCCCAGAATCACTTTTTTTTTTTTTTTTTTTTCCT
>VWZN01016139.1:32162-43740 GCA_013396955.1 Regulus satrapa
TAGGCAATTTTCAATGCACTATGAATGCAGAAATATCAGATTTTTAAGACAGTGAACACCTGTAATGAATTTTCAGGGTATTCAAAGCAATAGTATTCTAAATATTTCTTCTTATTGCAAATCCTATTTAAAGGTTTTTATTTCAAATACATAAATCATGTAGAAAGATGAAGACTTGAAAACAGAAGTAAATATAAAGCCTTGAAAGTTGTGAATATTGAAGGCAGAAAATTATTTTATATTAAATATCTTCACTAGTTCTTTTCCAAAATAAATAAGGTCATGAAAAAAAAAAATTAAAAATCCCACATGGCTGCTTGAAACATTCACTAAGAACTTAGTCTTCTTGGATCACCAATACCATTGTTTCCTGAAAGCAAAGATTTTGTATTGGAAATACTCGTATCCAACCTTGTTGTTGAAGTAAAGACTATAGAACATATAAATTTTATAAGTGTAAAAAGGCTCTGATAGGACACTGTCAACTTTCGAGGATATTTTTAAGACAAATATGCTTGCCACACTGATTTTTTCCCTTTCTTTTCAGGCTGGTAATAAATCTTGTAAAGTTAATTCTACTTTCAAAGCATAGGAAAGGGTTTAAAAATATCCCATTAATAAGAAGAATTAAAAATGCTAGTGCCCAATCGTATTGATTTCACTCAGAGTTGAGGGCCCTCAGCACCTTGCAGGAGGCTCTTGCAGCATCAGACGATCAGGCCCTTATGCAGAAGGAAATCTCTCATTGATTGCTCTTAACTATAAATGGTGCCATTTCAGAAGAAGCAGCGCAGAATGTCAAATGTGTGAGACATTTTTAGGCCCACTCTTGCGAACATTCATGCACAGGGGAGCATGAACACAGGTGAGACGACTTGATGAGGTCTGCCAGGCACAGGGAAGCAGGAGCCACTGTCCCTTGGCTGGCTTGGGCAGAGCTGTGCTGCCAGCAGTCAGATTTTCTCCACTCCCTCATTTTCCTCTGTGAACCACTTTGAAGGCTCATGAACCGGGTGAAAAGATTCACTCCCTTACAAGTGCTCTCAGAAATGTTTCCTCTCCCTCCCTTTCTAAGTCACTTCATGCACTTTATTTCCTTTTAGTGAACTTTCCAACACACCCAGCACCTGTCCCTTTAATATAGCACACAGGGTTCTTTCCCTCCATACTGTACATTATCCTCATTAACACATATCAGTCAAAAGCACTGTTAATTAAACTGGCAAGATGATTACACACGCCTCCATGTGCCCCCTCAGAGCATCCGCTTGCCAAGATTTTTTCCTCCCTCATCTAAAGTGGGTGGAGAAAGCCCTGAGTAAACCAGAATTTAATATTTAGAAAAAAGATCCAAGTGCATTGTTTTCTCAGAGCAAAATTGCTTACAAATTATCACCACTGTCCCAAAAAAATTAATGAAACACTGACACCAGTCTGTAAAACTAACACATGCATATTTGATCTATACAGGCACTGTATATTATGATACTTCCTTTCAAAGCTCATCTCCAGATAGAAGACTCAATACACTGGCATTAAAGTCTGGACTAAAGACGATGTCATCAATAATTTATTAAAGCTGGGCAAAGCCAACAGGTTAAGGAATTTGGGGTGTTTAATTTTCTTTTTCCTTTTTTCTTTAAATCAGAATTATTTCCCAGGTTTTCTATTCACTTCCACTTGTATGTGACATTTTCACAAGGAAATTCATTGGCTTCCAGCAAATATTTCCACAGGATTTCAAAAGTTATAACCATTTTTGCCACGTTGCCACAAAACTCTTTAGAGAGTTTGCAATTCTGTAATGTGCTTTGGATCAAGCTCTCTTCAAGAATACTATTGGAATGACAGGACTGGAGGGTACAGTAGTGGAGTATAAATAAAGGCAGGCAGTGGTGATCCCTGAAGCAAAGATAATGTACTTTTCCAGTACACATACACAGGCCTGATAGCTGCAACATAAGCCATCCAAACATCTCCCTAGCAGAACACAGTTCTAAGAAGCTGTAAGATAATACTGCCTTGCAAGGAAGGAGATGAATTTACAGAAATCCATCATTGAGACTAAAAATATGTTTACTCCATTGCAGAACATGAGCACCTAAGCTCCTGAGAAGTGAGACTGGTATTCAGCTGACTGCTAATACCTTAGTCTCTAGTACAAGAGATGTCCTTGAATGATGAAGAGAAATATAGCGTAGAGCAACAGCAGTTTTGTGATTTTTTTTTTTTCTCTCTTGTATCAGAAGAGGTCAAGACTTTGAAAATTATTGTGAACTGATGAAAAATTAGGGAAAGGAGAAGCATATGTGAAAAAGATGGGATTTATTCACATTACTTTGAATTGTTTTGTTCCAAATTGTCTCTTGGAAGCTGAAAGTCTGTTCCACATGTAAATAAATACTACTGGGAGTAAAATAAAATTCTTTTTAAAAAAGAAATTCACAAAATCTACCACATTCAACAAATATTTATTAGTTTTATTAGTCAGTAGAAAAATTAGTAAAAAGTCTTAACCTCTTGTCTGGAACTTTAATGTGTGATTCAACAATATTAAACCTACCTTGACAGAAAGGAAAAGATACACTCCTTGTAAAAGTCTTCAGGCTGACCATATACAGGTCAGTAAGAATTCTCTTCTTTGAACTTCAGACACATTTAGCTGAAGAGAGCAAGACTCTCCTTGTGTGACATAAAGCAATTTTTCCATCAAAACTCCTCACATAAGCAATCCAGAGGGGCAACATCCTACTTGTTGTTTCAAAGGCAATCATAGCTGTCTGTGTATCATGATAGAGGATCAACAGCATTTAGTAAGCAATTATTATTTTAAATTGGGAAATGGTTATTAAAATTAACTTTACTATATTATGCACTTTTTTTTTTCCTTTAAGTGAATTCTGATCAGTTAACTTTGAAATTTTTTACTAGCACTATTTTCTAGCTATATTCCAAGCTCTGGAATTCAGCTAAATTTCAGTAATCCAATTTAGAGAAAAGAGGAGAGGAACATTTTGTGCCCACAAAAACATACATGCACAATCACACACAGATATTGAAAGATCTCATCATACACAAAGAAGATAATCAAAAACCTCTCACCCAGACAGATTATAGCTTTGCTCCAGGACAAAATTTACAGCTTGTTTTTTCCTCCACTTTAAATTGAGATTCCTGACTCAAAGGCTCTGTTATACTGGGCACACCTTCTCAAAGTGACCTTGGTTATTTTTGGAGTGGAGGCAGAGTTTGCCAGCCATCCCTTCCAGTACTGTCCTTGAAGTCCCAGTCTTGACATTTGCAGCCTATTTGCAAGCAGCAGGCATGCATTGCAAGCACTGCTTGACCCAATTCCACCCCCTTTGAAGTCAAGAGTAATTTAGACATTGGGTTCAGTAGACACCTATGATGGAAGGTGGTCTGATATTGCAGTTAGCTCTCACTTGTTACAGAAGCTGGGCTAAAATTTACCACCTGAGCTTCCTTCTTCTCCTGTATGATCTCTCCATATCAGTTCTAGAATATTTGGATTTATTACTCAATGGAGCATTTTGGAACTGTAAAATTGGCAGGGAAGCTCATAGAATTGACTTACTAACTAAGATGAAGACAAAATTTTCCTTGGTAATTAAGGAAAGTTATGTGCAAAAATGTAAAGGCTGTTTTGATGAAGCATCTTTGTGTTATCTGGCTTCTACAAAAGAGACAGCTGTGGCCCTTGTGGTATGACAAGTAAAAATCTCATCTCATCTAACCTAAAGTTTAGGTGAACATTCACAAAAGTCACCCAGCATATAAAAAAAAAAGAATAGAGAGAAGCTAATGTCTTAATCATAAATCCTCCTTAAGCTTAATGTGTGTGTTGTGCAACGACCATCAGCATAAGAATAAGGTGACAGGACTCACAGCATTGAGAAACCTAAACTCATGCAAACAGGTGTGTCTCTCTTTTCCAAAACTCTTTCATATACCCTACATGCCAATTGTCCCTACAACAACTTCTTGACTCCTGCCGAAGAAACCCCTCTGATGATCAACATTAGTAAAGTTTATGTTTGTTGGGGTTCTATTAGACCATCAGTGACCTGGATTGTCAATAAATCACTGCTTCAGGATACATAGAATGACTAGAAAAAACAAGCTAAAGGCCAGATTGATAGTCCATAGGAAGTAATGGAGGTAATATGTCTAATAGAAATATGGATCCCAAAGAAAGATATACTTCCCTTAAAGATACTGCAAGAGATATAAGTCTTTGCCTGAGTGATTATCCTTCTCTCAAAAGCTAATATAAATATGGTTACACGACGACAAAAGCCTCTTATAATTTCTGAATTACAGTTGGGAAAAAAAAAAAAAAGAAAGGAAAATATAATAATTCAACCAAACAGATATATTCCAATGGCTTCCAAGGAAAGCACATTGAAAAGTAGTTTTGGAAACATGACAGAGTGATAGGAAGGGACTTCAGGCATATAGGCCATATCTACCATCTGTTAGATTTTCCAGTTTTACAGGGCTTGAAAAAGGCACTCGCCCACTTGCAGTAATGAGTGAGAAACAGTCTCTGAGGAGAACAGGCAGCATCGGGGTGAACTTCACAAGACTGTGTCTGCTTCCTTGAAATGCTCAGAGGCTACTGCTAAAGGAACAGATCAAGTCTGGGTTGGTGGAAGAGACTTCCCACCACTCTAAGCATGAATATCATGTTACTAGTAGAAAATGACTGTGCAAATTAGCCAACAGATGGAATTCAAGAATACTCTTTATTCTTTTTTTCTGAAACATCCAGTCCCAGGAGATGTTAAAGACAGGACACTAGGACTGCTGGGCCACCAATCTGATTTATTATGGCAGTCACCTTACTTCAAAGGATTTGAAGACATTAATATATACTCACTGCAACAGCCATGTTCAAGTTCTGAGTGAGCCAGCAACAAACAATTTTTTCTAGAAACCTTGGGAAGCTGAATTCCTTTAGTCAAAAAGCAATGGGATAGAAGCGATATTTTTCATTTTTAAGAATGTGACCAAGTCCTGCAGTGTTGGCCACACACCCTAGACCATAATTTAGGGACAAAATCATATCACTCAAAGACAGAAAAATACGTCCTTTCCTTCCTCAGCTATTTTTTACTCAGACACTGGATGAAGAGTGCCAGACTTGGAACTGTGTGATACCTTCCTTATAATAATAGTATAGACAGGGATGGAGAAAAGCCAAAAGGTTTCTCATGGAACTGGAAACCTGTAATAGAGAGTACTAATTTTCTTTGAACTTTCCATTAAGGATCAGTTGACGGTCAGTTGGCTGAATTTAAACTATGTGAGCTGTACACTTCAAGTATTTATGATCTTTTCAGCCACAGCCAGGCACATGGTTTTAACAGTGAATGTAACTACCCATTGGAAACTGGGAGATGGAGCAGATTTTCCATCACATGAACTTCTTCCATCAGTGTAGTCAGTGTTTTCCCTGCCTCCTACTCAGTCAAAAAATAAGGGTTTGATGCAGAATAATCCTTCCAGTGAAATTCTCTGGCTTATGTAAGACCTTTATGGTTATTCTTGTCTTGCAACCCATGCTGTGTCTTGCAGACTGAACTATTTGTTAGAGGGTAGACTGAGTTTGACCATTCTGTATATGTAGAGGTGCTCACACCTTTATCTCCTGTCTTCTAGAAAATTATCTGATAGAAAATATTAGAATTTAAAAGGGTAGTCAGTCACTCAAGAAGGAATAAATGAAAATAAAATGGTGCAAATTTCACAAAAAAAAAGAAAAAAATCTAGTTTTATACTAGATTATTCTGATTACTCCAAATTTTCATAAATCTGAGATTCAGAACAGCATCTGAGTTTTGACCTTGGAGAGATTTGAGCTTGTCATCACCGTTGGTTCTTCCAGTGCATATCCGCCCTATTGAAGAGACATGGAAAATTGTTCAAAACCACCAGGTGGTCCCACAGTCAGAAAAATTACCAGTTTCTCTCAGTCTTCAAATGTTTTATTCCGTGTTCTACAAGATTGTCTTTACTTAAAAGTAACTGGCATATGATGTCATAATTCTGAATTAATTTCTATGTCCTCTGCAACATAAATGGCTGAAACACTTTTGGTACATTGGTCAGGTGGAATCCCTTCTCACTAAACCTCGAGCTCTCAATCTTATGCAATTATCTGTTATGAATACATCGACACCTACAGACATAGATTTTTTTTCCCATTGTATGCACACAGCCATTTTTACTGTAGAGTGACTAATATCTCTAGATCATTTAAATATTTTTCAGCCAGTATATTCATAACTATAACTAAATTTGTGCATTAAATTACATTGGGTTGTTCCAGAAAGCAGACTAGCAGTTTTCATGACAGACAGAAATAAAAGGCAATGAAATTATGCTGATTTTTAAACATAATTTTCCAGTAGTTTAAGAAGAATAAGTTTTTCATTTAAAAAAGCCAGCAGGATCAGCAGGCAACTAAGTTCTGTTTTAGTTGAAAATCAGTGGGAGGGAATATAAAGCCATATTTTTTTTTCCTAAACGGAACTGGAGCAGCAGCAAAGCTAGCAAGTTGTAATCACCAAGATTTTTTTTTTTTTTAACATATCACAAAAAAGGTACTTTTAAAAAATCCATAGTACCCTGGTGCAATATAACAAAACATATTTGCTTTAAGTATTTATTTTGCAGTAGAAAGAACAAGAAAGAAACATTTCAGGGAAGACAGGAGAGGGGATTGTAATATCCAAGTGTAATTTAGGTTATTCATTAATATTTACAAAACCCTCAATAACTGTCTATCTAATGCTGCATCACTCCCAAAATATAAATGATAAAGAAGAATCCCTCTGATGATAGGTGAATACTCACCAGTCTAATGTCAAGAAAACAAACAAAAGATCCTTCCAGCTCTCAGCTCAGCCTTTCTCAGTAGAGTGGAAATAGTGAAGTGGGTTTTTCAGCTTGATGCAAAGGTTAAAAAATCAGATCAATGGTAAACCAACTGTAAGAGAGAGCTCTGGAGAAATCATTACTAAAGATTGTCCTGCTAACCTCCCTTTCCACATATGTCTCCATTGACTTTACTGGGCTTTGGAGCACACCCAGAGTGATTTGTTGCCCGCTGCTCTGTCAGCTGAAGAGAGAAAATCTCTCAAGTAGGCAAATCCTAGGCCACTAGGGCTCTAGGGACTAATGCCAATAATGTGCACCAGCCAGAAATTTGCTGCCTGCCAGGACACATCCACTGAAAAGACATGTTTAAGCAGATACAAAAATTCTGTACTGAACTTTTGCTTCCATTTCTAAATGGTCTTTAAGGCTATATAATTTTCTTTTTTACAGGAATTAAGAGTTACAGTGGCTGGTACAACCATCAGAAACTGAAAGGGAGGTTGGCTCAGAGTAAAGGTTCAGGCGTTGCTGTTTGCTAGGCTGTACTGCCTTCTTAAAGAACAATGGTCAGATATGCCAATGGAAGGGTGAACACAAATTCATCCCGTAAATTGTTTTCGCCCTGTGATGACACAAATTAAAACCTCTTCTCGAAATATTTCTTGCCTCTACCTATCATAAAGATTTTTAAATATATCACACATAATATGTGTGTGTGTGTGTGTGTGTGTCAGAATTACATATGATCACAAACCAAATGGCCAGATATTTCTCTAAATATAGATCAGACTGCAACAAATGATAGGCTGAATACACTTACTATGAGCTCTAAGAACAGGCAGAAGAATAAAATTGAGACATTTTTGATAGTTTAGCAGTAAAATTAAAGGGCTACAAATCTAAAATATTTTAGGATGTTATGTTACTGGGTTATGAACAGGTTTTTGAGCTTCTTGAAAAATTCCTTGAAAAACTTCCTCGTGTGGATTATCTTTGGATTTTACTACATACTGCTTAGAATATTCTCCATGATACAAAAGGTGGAGGATTCCTGAAAGGTGCTTAATTTATATGCAGCACCACTTCACCCATGGCACTAACACAGTAAATGTTTGACACAGTGGTTGACACCTTCATTCCACCATCAGCACCATCATTCCTTTCCTGGACATGTTCTGATCCAGACCAAAATTTTACTGTCTCTGACAACTTTTTATTGAAAATCTGGTCCATTTGCTTGTAAAAACAGCACATGACAAAACTGTGAATGCCTCTGACTCAGATTAAGCATTTCTGCTCAAGTCCATTTTAAATTTAAATTGGTGTCAAACAATGTGACTATTTTTCCCAAATTTGTCTCTAGCAGAAAAGTACCTGACTTTCTGGCACACCACTGATAAATTTTAGAACATCATTTATTTCAAAAGATAGACAAGATTATCAAAGATTTCTATTGTTATGTTATAGTCACAAAGAGGTCAAGAAAGAGAGATGACCTCCAGATTTGATATTTGATTGCAGCTGTTCTATAGTCTGGGGAATAATTGGCATGTAAAAGAGCATTAAACTATGGGCACTCTGATTCCCTCGCCCTGACAATAGCATTTCACATCATTAAGGTGGAAGAATGACCTGCATGGCTGACCAAACCAAGCCTCAGGTCACTTCAATAATTAAAAAGATAGGTAAGATCAATAACAGCAAACAGCAGCACTTTACAGCACAATGACTGGTTACATGTAGTATAACTGGCAGTAACAACCTCATATTTATTAAGGCTGGGTGAAATTAGAAAGAGGAAGAGAAAAAACAGTCAAATGCTATTGTACCCATTTGTTTTCTGGCCATCGATATTTAGCTTGTTATGGAATTTCAATGACTCATTGATTGAATGTGGAGATGTGTAATCAGCACACAGATTTTATTTAAGCATTGATCTTTCAGTCAAAAGCCCCATAGCAACCCTCCTCAAGAATTTCTGACTTATCAAGGCCAGGCACTACAACTAATATAGACTGTGCTTTGCTCTACAGACATGTGGATGATCAAGCAGACACCAAGAAACCTCTTCAGGCAAAATGGGGTTTAGTACTCAGATTTTGTTGTTGTTGTTGTTGAGAGGGGTTTTTTCGGTTTTGTTGTTGTTGTTGCTGTTGTTTTTGGTTTTGTTCTGCTGGTTTTTTGGTTTGGTTTTTTTTGTTTGTTTGGTTTTTTTTTTTTGGAGGGGGATATTAAATATTCAAAAGAAAAATATTGTCAGACTATTAAAATTCTGTATCTCTACTTGTGGACAGTCCAGCTGAAGTATCATGAAATAACAAAGTCATTGGCTCAGTGTTGTATTGATACAAGACTTAACAGAAATCAACGGATTGTTCATGATATGCAAAAATGCAGACAGCCTAATAGGATGTCTCATTGCATATTTAGGCTTAAAAATAAATCCAAATTTTAAATCTCTTACTGAATTTTTTTTTAATATTAAAATTAGGTTTCTTAAAAATAAAACCCAGAAGGACTATTTTGACAATATTTAGAATGCACATGCATTAAAAAAAGCAAACGCTAATTTTACATACCCTATAGTCGGCTCTCCTAGGCTTACATCCACTGACTAATGTGTATCATTACATCTACATCGGCTGGCATGGATTCCAGTACTGTGACTACACTGATTTTTACCAGCTGAATCTCTTCTCCCATGTTTGCAGAAGGCAGTTTAGTGGGCAGTGCCAAGAAACTGGAGTCAGTGGGAGACACATCAACTTACTTGTCCTGGGGAAAGATTTCTACCTTTTACCCTGTTTTCAGAGCCTGTGTTTAACCTGCTGGAGTTGTCATGACAATAACCTTTTGCCATTAATTTAAACTGTGTATTAAGTTGCTTGTTGTTCAGCAAAAACATCATTGTAGACATGTAAATGATACCCCTCAAACTTTAGCCTTTGTTGTCTAACAGACCTCTTGAAACACAGTACACAGCAAAACTGTATCAAGATTAGAGAGCATAACTGGTGGTAACTTTCAGTGTTATTATCTTAATAAACTTTCTGTACTTGATTAGCTTGGATAAAGAAGATATAGATCAGCCATGATAGTTGCAAAACTGCAGATAAGCTGGTCATCCTTTCAAGATAAAAATGCCCATCTGTTCTGAGATTGTAATCAAGGACCCTCTGCTGATATTTAGTCTATTCCTACATGGCCTCTAGCTAATTAAATACTAAGATGAAATCCATTGTTAATGCTTTTTCTTTTCATTTAACTCACTGCATTGTACCCACTCTGTGGTTTTTTTAAAGATCACAGCACACTAAAATCCTTATGGAAGACTACAAAAGCCACTTATACTTAGTTGTCTCATACAGCTGAAGGGTTCAGGAGCAGCAGGTTTTATAACTCACCACTCTTTGGCGGAAACAAGAAATGTACAGCAAGAAATTTGCTATAACAAATTCAATATATCAGGGGGCTAATTTGTACATTAGTTAATGTACAAATTTCAATCTGGTTTGTTTGTTTGTTTGTTTGTTTGTTTGTTTGTTTGTTTGTTTGTTTTTCCCCAAATATTGCTTTTAATATTCCTACTCTGGGTTCCTTTCTGGTTGATTTTGTGGGGTTTTGTTTTAGAACTTTAGGGGCTGTGAGGTTTGGGTTCTTTATTTGTAAAGTTGAAAAAGACAGTAGCAACATGTTACTCATCTGAGAGTGTGAATGGATAAAATTTAGGACTGAAAAGGATTAGGTGTGGAGGCGATTCTCTGCCAACATTCTATACTTTACAGAGATACACTTGAATGGATTATGGAAAAGCACCAACCTCTCCTCATTAAGTTTTCTGGTAGTAGTGCTATAGGATTGCTTCTCCTTAGTTCTTCCATCATGGAGTTACTTCTGACAGTGTCTGGATATATAATTTCTTTTCCCTGTTAATATTTAGAATTCAATCAGTCTTCTTGATTATCTGAAGTGAATTCTCAATTTGCAGCACACAGAACTATTAGTAGTATATATACCTCGTCTGATCAACTATAATCTGTTGTGCCTTGAACTCAGAAATTTTTTAAGGTATATCTTATTTTTTTATTTTAACTGTTATGAAAAAATCTTCTTGCTGTCTTTATTCAATGGTCTATTTTGACCATTTATTTATTTATTTATTTATTCATTAATAGACTGCCTTCAGCCTACTTTTTTAACCTTAAAACATTTGGTCCTCAAGTCCTTTTCAAGTTGCAAGTAAACAGATTAAACCCTGATTTTTCCACAGGAGGAAACCAGCATCAAATGTTGTTTTTTATATATTACTTACACTGTTTACTTGCATTAACACTACAACCTCTGCTATGCATACAACCATTAATGTTATCACAAACAAATTTCATATCCATTTAGTGCCCCCATTACAGTTATTTATCAGGTCACACTTTCAAACAGCTGTCTGTAGCATGCATTACAACTTAACTTCTAGCTGTGCTTTTCTACACTACTTCTCTGTCTCTCTTTTTCAGTTTCTGCGTCTCTTCTTTATCTCAGCTCCTGCTATGCCAGGTGTCCTCTCCACATTAGTTCCAGACCTTCCAGGCATACATGTTTCTGTGTCCCCATCTTTCTTTAGGGAGGAGGTAAAAATAAAAAATTAAAAATAAAAAGTAACAAAAAAAAAAAAAAAAAA
>VWZN01016139.1:43752-61800 GCA_013396955.1 Regulus satrapa
AAAAAAAAAAAAAAAAAAAAAAGAAAGAAAAAAAAAAAGGTGGGGGGGGAAAGCAATTTCCATGCAAGCCTTTGTACACTACTTTATCTTAGCCCTCCAGGCAAGCAGACTTCTGACATAGCTTTAGGAGCTTCTTGTATGCACCTTCTCTCTAGAACTTCTCCCGCTTCCACAGTGGTGAACCCAAGTGTAAGATAAGCATGTTTTCTTTGTTCCTATCCTGATTTCTCCCACTGCATTTTTTTCTTTCATGCCTCTTTTCTTCTTGTACCCATTTTCCTTGTAATTTTAATCCACTGTCTCAAACCCACCAACAAATTTCACACTCTTTAGATTAGTTTATTAGCATCTGAGCAATCATACTAACGTAAATTCATCTTAAAGCATCAGAACTTTCTATATAATAGAAATCTGAGCAATTTCTGAGTTCTAATGTGACATTTTTTGACATTATTAATGAGATTTATCTTGGGAGAAAAAACAGAACAAGGCAATGACCATATATCGTTCTAAGGACTTAGGTTTTATAAATGACAAGAAATATACAGGAAATCCAGGCAAAATATAGCATTATTTCAAGGACCAAGAGATGATGAGCAAATTGTACTATCAGATGTGCCCAGTTGCCGCTGAGCAGCTTAGTTTATTTCAAGCAATGGGTGTTAGGTCATATCAGAGCACTGAAGACAAATGGGACCTGCTATTTCTATTCCTCTTATACTCAGTCACTCCCATTGCTATTTTCAAATCAGTGACAAATATCCCTCAATTTTTTTTTTTTTTTCTGCAAAGATCAAAAGCCATCCCTTCTTTCTTGAGCACACTTGCATACAGCTCTTTTCCATTGCCTGACAAAAGCCATCACTGGCACCAGTGCCAAGCATTTGTGAATAATACTGCCTGCAGATACCCATGTACAAATTTATACTTCTGCTTTTTATAAACACTGCTTCAGCTGCACCATCTGAGCATAAGAAATTAGTTCAATATAACAGCGGGTGTTGTTCAGTTGGACATAGATTCACAAAATTCTTTAAGATTAGATTTTACTTCAACTCTACTTTTCTAATGATTTTTGTTAAGGAGGGAGGTGGAAGGAAGGAAGGAAACAGAGAGAAAACAAATTGTTCTCACCCTACAATTATGATTTATGGGAAAAAATAGGCTGTTCTATGTAACTTAATGTTTGCTTCCCACAAATAAATTCAAATGCACTCTAAAGATGGTGACACGTCACTTTCATTCATTTTAAGATGTCATACCGGCCAACTCTATTCCTGCTTATGAAACTTTTATCTCATCTTTAGCCTTCCTGTCATTCTTTGAATGTTTTAGTCTGATTTAGTCTTCAATGCAGATTCTTGTTGATTGTTATTTTTTTGTTTGTTTGTGGGCTTTTTTGCAACAACCTACCTTCAGTGTGAGGGTAGCTTCCAGAGAATACTTTCTTCTTGTATTCTCCTTAACTGCCTTTGATTTGTAAACTCATTCTAAGTATTTTAAAGCATAGATAGGAAGCAGCATTCCAGAAAAGGTGTGTATGTGCTGATATTGTCATTTATCTCACATAACTTTAATTCTTCAGTTCTAGAGTTCAGTATGATCGAGTTGTCCAAGCTTCTCTGAAAATGGTGAGTGGAGAAATTTTCCTCCTGTAAAGTGCTATGTGCAGAGATTGGTTTAAAATAAATCCCAACAACTGGGAGTTTACACAGGCTCATCACTGACATAGGCAAAAGACTAGAAGATATCTAACTTTTAACTGCTAAAGTAATTCATTTTTATTCTTTTAAATTTCAATTTTATAACTCATCTCACACAGACAAGTCTCTTCTAGAACTTGCTGTAACCACAGCATTTGTCCTGAAACCTCATTCTGTCTATTCACACAGTTTCCTAGAAGCTTTTTCTACAAATAGATTCTAGTTGGAAATAATAGGGAAAATAACAATCTGGCTGCTAGCAGCATCATCTCTCTCAAAAGCCATTTACATATATGAATTAACAGTACAAATATTTCTTTCAAGACTTGAACACTTACACATTATTTTTGTTGAAAGACAGCGCTGTAGGTTAATGCTTTCCATAACCACACATGTTACGTCTTCATTGATGTGGTGCTTTGTTGTTCTGCCCAATAATGGGCTGAAGAAGAGGTACTTGTAAAACCTCCTGGAGGGGTCAGGGAGTTTCCAAGGCAGAACCAGGAACACATCACCTAAATGGACTTATGCTATGAAGGTCCATCTCCTGTCTGGGCTTGGCTGAGCCACTGATGACATTCCCGTCTACTGAAAACAGGACAGGATCATGTGCAGGATATGAATATGAGGGTATCTGAGCACTTGAAGATTTCCAATGTGGCATTTTTTTGGTTTTAGAAAAGAAAGAGTAAGAGTGCAAACTTGGTTAATGATAATTAAAAGTTCAGTAATGTCAGATTGGGAGTTATGAGGCTCAGACACAATTGGAGAGAAAAAAAGTGAATTAGATGTCAAGCCTTGTATTACTGGAAGAGGGCAGGCAGAGGGATGTGACAATTGATGAGTTGAAGCCAAAAGGGTGTTTTTTGGATACCAGAATGCAGAAGCTAATCAAAGTTATTTTCATATCAGAGTAGCCTTCAGCCCTGTCTGGTGTTTTGTGTTACAGCTCTCAGTGCCCAACTTTAAGATGATTATTTTATTTTAAAAGATAATTTTAGTCACTGTGCTGCTTTTTTTTTCTTTTTCTTTTTTTTAAACTGGTGAAATTATTCCTTGACTATTATTGCTACTATAATCAGCTTATGTCCTGAAATGTATGATTTGATTATCCTTATTATCTTGGCTTTCATAGCTATAAAAATGTTACTAGTGATCATAAAAGTATCTGCCCCTTTTTACTCAAGTCAAATCACTTTAGTTGGTTACCTCCTGTAGCAGTGTGCTCAGCAGGTCAGATATATATTGCATATCTGAGCTTGTACAGAACTTTATGATCCACAAATGACGTTTAAAATTTTACAAATCTCATCAGAGCAAGGCTTACCAGTGATTTCAACAAGCAATTCCTGCTCACTTGAGGATGATAAGGGTAGTGCAAGAATGCTTCATGATGCTATATTTAGTTCTTGATGAGTTTTAGGTGAATCACTGAGATTCTGAGGTTCTGTATTTATTTAAGCTATTGGAGAGTAAGACCAAAAAACTGAGTTATCCTATAGGATCTTGATATTGCTCTTCATTTTCCAAGTCTGTATCTATAAAGGCATATCATACTTGTAGGCAAACATCACTCCTGACGCCCTGTGGGGGTGAGCTTGTTGCCATTTTTAGGAGCTCCCTAAACACAGACAGAACCTAGTTTAGAAAGGAGACATCATTTATTCTACACAGAGTGCAAGGTGGAGGTTCCACAAATCGAGAACACCATGGGGTAAAAACTTACATCCTTTATGCAGTGAACATTTTGACATGAACCCGCCTTTCTAATACATACTATCCACCTACCTAATGCAGATATACTTGTGTGACACAAAATTCTTTCATTTATTATGCAACTTTAATCGTAGAAACTAAGTTTACAAAGGTGAGAAAATTACATCAATTTCTTTTGTAGAAGTTAGCTGATGACATCAGTTATGCTTATAAAGGGTGGTAAGACTCAGCCTGGGAAAAAAAATAATTCAGCTTGAAGACATCAACCTTACTGACTTGGGCCATTTTGGGTGTCAGAAACACCCCAAATTAAATTTTCAAAGTGCCCCCTCCCGACTTTAGAAATTGATGCCAAGAATCAATTGCTTTCTCTTGCCTGAGAAAAGGCTAAAATCTCCTGCAGCAGCAACAGTGTCAAGACAGGACCGACTCCAGAGCAGGCATCCGGGACCCCGGGCGGGGAAGGGTTAAACGCGGCGACAGAGGAGAATTAATGGCCGGTGTCAGAAACAGCAAACAGCATTTGAGAGGCCAATACCCCGCTGGGCACTAGCCCGACCTCTGGGCGACCCGCGGCTGCCGGGCTGCCCGAGGAGCCGGGCCGGGCCCGCGGCGGAGCGGCCGCCCCGGGGCGCCGGGCTGCCGTGGCCGTGACCTCCGGCGGGCATTGATCGAGCGGCGTCTCCGGCAGCTCCGCCGGGGCCCCCGAAAGGCCTATTGATCACACAGGAGTCTGCGAGCAGGGGCTGGCATCGCCGGCTCCAGAGGAACGCAGGCCAGCCCTCTCGCACGTTATTAGGTTTGGCATAATTCTGGGAGGACGCGTAGGATGGTTTTATTTTACCTGGCAGCCGTGACATTCGCTGATATAAAGGATATAATCACAGAAACTGAGTAAGATATTAATGTGGAATTTTGTTCAATAATTCTTGGAGCTCCAGGCTGGAAATATATGCACTGCTTTCTAACATGTCGCCATTTAATTTAGCATCCAAAACACTCTATCTATGCATATTTTCTCAATTTCTGTCAGATGAAGCTCTGTAACAAGGGCTATAAAAAATTCTGGATACACTGACCAGAAATACCAGAAGGAAGTATGATTTTTTTTTTTTTTAACTGCTTAGTTAACTTTGCCTTCTATATATAAAATTGAAGACTTAGGATTTTGTTGGTTTTTTGGTTTTTTGTTTGGTTTTTTGGTTTTTTTGGGTTGGTTTTTTTTTTTGTTGTTGTTGTTGTTTTGGTTTTTTTGGGTTTTTTGTTTTGTTTTGTTTTGTTTTGTTTGGTTTTTTTTAAAGACACATGGATAAATGTAGTTTAATTACCCCTTAATCTGTAATGTTTGTTGTAAGTCTGTTTTATTTACATATTTCCTTTCAATTGTGAAGTCATTAGTTTAAAAAGACTTGTTAAGCATCTGCAAAATTGCAAAATTGAATGTGGGTGAATGTTAACAATGACAATCTTCATACTCGCTGAGTTCCTGAAAAATGTGGGTTTAGAAATAAAATATATGATCTCTGTTCCAAATCACAACTCCCCTGACATCAGTTTAAGTCTTAATATTAGCCTGAACTCCTACATGATTTTAGAGAAACACCATTTAGGTGAAAAATCATTGAAAAAATTGCTATCATTATTTGAGAACAGCAATAAACATCACTCACGCTGTTTACTTTATCACTCAATTCTCAGCACAGTTTGTCAGTGCTGACCAAGGCAATGAAAACATTTATTTAAAGAAAGAGAAAGACAATTTCTGAAGCTTTGTTAATACAAGCAAACAGATGCTTGTCCAGCTTCCAATCAGGGCTGGACAAATGCACCCATTCCTGGGCTTTTGGGGTGCACCATGCTGGGGCAGGTGAGGTGGCACCTCACTGGCAGCCCAGTTCTCCAATGGAAGAAGGGATAGCACCCACAGGGCCTAGCAATGAAAAAGTGCCTGGAAATGTGCTGTGTGCTTTTTCCTGCCTTACCCTAAAGTAGCTCTGCACGTTTCAGAGCTAGTCCCTGAGTTTCCTGGGTGAGGAGGCACAGGGCTTGACTTCCAGCTACCTCAGGTGTGCAGCCCGTAGGCTCAGATTAGCTCCTCAACCCCCCAAGTCCTTTAGTAAAGATTCTTACAGAGCATAAAGTGAAAAGAGGTACATATTTTTCTCCTACTTTTCAATTTATAAGATAAACAGGAATTGTTTGAAGGACGGCAAAAAGAAACCCAAACAGTTGTGTTTAAATTATCCGATCTGATTTCACCCTGCCTTGTAGTCACTTTCCAGTGATTTAGTGCAAACAGAAAATAAAGGACCAGCTTTCCAGAAAGTTTGAATTATAGCTAATTGTGTTAAGTTAATTCTCATCTTATTGAGCCCGTAGCACACTTTATTGATTGTAAACAGAGTAAATTTAAAAGCCAAACCATAAAAGCCTCAAGTCTACAGAAGGAAACATGATATGTATTCTTACTAGCAGAGTATCACTCATTCTAATTAAAACAAAAATACTGTGCTAATGGCATGGGGGACTTAAAAGGTGTTGTTCAGAGATGGTGAGATGTTTGCCTTTGACTGAATAACGCAACTGAACCACATCATCAGCAATTGCTATGAGAAATCTGGATTTGCTGGAAGGAACATCCAGTTGTGGCTTATAAGGATCTGAACCACGATAACAAAAGCATGAAGGAAAGATTCCCCACGATTTACCCCTTTGTGTTTCATCTCAGAGCAGGAGTTCATATTGCCTGCCTTTCAGTGAGAAAACTGATTCAAATTTTCCAACATATTTCAAGGCAACAATTCACCTAAAGGTTAATATTTATGCAAACAATTTTTTTGGTTTGTGTGCCAGATAAAACACTTTAACATAAAAGGGAGACAACTTTTCTGATCCTCCTCATGACAATAGTTATTGTAGAGTTTGATTTTGGAGGAACGTGTCATCTTCCATATGGAATCCAAGCAGCACTGGTTTGCATAGTATGGAGTACTCCAAGATAACAGCCATAACTGAGGATGAGCAAATTAGACTCGGACTGCACCAGATAAACTGGCCTACCTCATAGCAGGACAACTCAAGACCTGTTGGTAATATCACATGTGTTATTCAGTGAAAAACAACTAAAATGAAAGTAGGAATCCTTTTCTTCTTCTAAAATAGACATATAAAGGTGTTATCAACCACTTCATGTCGGGGTGTCACACAGCACATAGGTGAAATATGCATCTCCGTTTCAAAAGTAACATCAGTGTCTAAGAAAACTCATTTTTAATTTAAAAAAAAAAAAAAAAACCTATGATATGCAAGAAAATGATCTTGGGCAAAGATGAAAACTAGCAATGTATTTTGTATAGCATCCAGAATGCACTAAACTTTTAATTGCTGTGTTGCAACACAGCACCTTGTCTTAGATAAATGGAACAAAAAATGCCACCCACCAGGAAAATATTCTGTTTCTAAGGCACAAGACCTCCTTCTCTGAGGTAGAAAGCTGTAGTACCACACAGAGAACAACAATTTACCAAGGCCACTTTTCTTGTTGGCGTAAGAATGGAACATATTTGTTAAAGTTTGCACTGAAGCAAAACATATTGAAATGATACTGTAATGATCAAGCTAACGGCACTGCAGATTTAAATGAAAGTTTCCCCTTGTAAAAATAGGAAGCACATATGAAAGGCATAATATAACTGAGCACCTCTCCCAAGCCTCCAAAAAGTAAATAGACTGTAACAAACACTGACAAACCAAGCTGATGTTTGCCCCTCACTCCTACTGGAGCTCTAAAATGTGAAGAACATTTATATCCAAACTTCATCATAGGTATCAAAACCATGCTACAAGTTACTAATGTAGAGAAATCATCAGGGAAGCACTGGCTTCAGAGCTCACATTGCCGCACAGAGACACACAGTCTAGTCCTGCACAACAGTGCAATACCCTGGGTAGCATCACCTGTTCTCCCTGTCACAGGACAGCCAGCTGTGAGGCACTAAGCAGAACACTCACCAGAAAAACAGACTGCATCCACAACTTGAATAACCCCATCAGGTCAGTCAGACCTCAAAAAAAAAGTGAGGAGAAGATATTGAGGAAGATTTGTACGTCCAACAACCAGAGGCACTGATCTGGAAATTAAATCCCCATTGGAACACTTCAGAGGCAAGCAAAGTGTGACCCAGTTTGACCCAGCTGCCTCCAGTTGCCAAGTGCATATTTACACTTAATAACTTAATTAGAGTTGAATTTCAGTCCATAGTTTCAAGAAAGCAAAACCTGTGAAGACCTAGGTATCAACAAAAAAAAAAAAAAAGGAAAAAAAAAAAAAAGAAAAAAAAGTTATTCTACAATGAAATAAAAATAAATTAGAAAGGGAAAGAAAAATAAATACAATTCTACATGTTAAATAACTGCACAATTAATTAAATTTCTATTTGCCAGTTTTGAGACTAAAACTTTTTACTATAATGCATCTGGGAGCTCTGAATTTAACTCTTTCAGATGGTGAGGGCTGTTCAGTTTGTTTAAAATATAAATGTCAGTAGGTAACCTGAAGGCTTGCTGTAAATCAAACCTGCACTGTATAAAAACTGTTATTTGTGTTCTAATGGGTCAAACAGAAGAGGTGCCCTCTCTAAAAGAGCTGGATACCAGATTCCCCTTTCATTGATCGAGGTTTCAACTCTGGGTGCTTGAGTTTATGACAAAAGAGTTCACAGCACCACTGGCAGGAAGTCGATAGTTTGATAGATACCCTTTGCAGTTGGTCCTGTCTCTAGCACTTTAACCACGCTTTCACTCTGACAGTTATTACTGCTGCAATAAATTCTTCAGTAAAACAAATAGGCTCTCTGAAAATGTATTAGCCTGGGCACACTATTTTACTTAATATAACTGCAAGTCTTAAACAGGTAACTACCATAGTAAATAGGCCAATATATTTAGAAAGAATCATGTGTGTGTGTGTGCACTTACTGTAAGTTACCTAAAGTTCCCTTCAGATCAGGTTGCACTGTGTTTATTACACCTTCAGGTTATACTTTTAAAATTCACAGAGTAACTCACAGTAGCAGAGGCTTTTAAAATCTATTTTATAAAATGCTGTAAGAATTCTCACATGATTTTCAAAATTGCCTGGATGAGTTTACAGCCTAAATCCTTATAGTGACCTTTAGATCCTTTGGTACTATTGAAAAAACTGTATTCATTGTACTCATACATGGCTTTAAATGCTGCTTATCTTCCAGAAATCCAAATGCTGTTGCCATCTTTCACAGGATGCTTAATATATATATATATATATATATATATAAGGCAACAGGTTCTGATTGGATCGGGCAGGGAGAGTGACTGTGAGCAGAATTCTTCACTGGAGGCCATAGGCAGCAGCAATTTACTCACTTTCCCTTTCCCTAGGCCATGTGTCTTTGTAGTGTTAGTCCCAAAGGAAATCTCCACAGATTTTAAATTTTGAATTCTCATTAGCTGTATTTCATGGTTTCATCAAATAGTTTCTAGGAAAATCTGCAAACATTTGTCCATTGCCATCAATAATAATAGACAATATGAGGAAAGTGTTATTGTGTTATTGATATTCTTCCTTGTTTTTTGGTTGCAGTTTTTTTCCATCTTAATTCATTAGCAATTTTCATCAGACATGGGGATTAATATTAAAGCTAATTTATTAGCAGCTATATCAATTTTTCTCCACTTACCCCACAGTCAGAGAGAAACTGTCTACCTACAGAACCCTTCAGCACTCCTCTAGACATCCACAGACTTTGTGTCACTTAGGGGAGATGTCTTGAGACATCTATCCTTCAAGATTAAATGCATCCCTTCTGAGTGGCAGTTGCCACAATTGAAGTAAGCATTTACTGCTAGTGCTCAGCCATGCAGCTAACTGCTCTGTGGCTGTGGCCTCTCAAGGTGTAGGACATTCATGGGGGAACACTGGTAATTTTGTTTTACCCTGCAGGCATGCAGTTTCTGGCTACATTGTGAGGAAATATCGTTGAGTCCATGCTGAGATTGCTGTCCCTGCTGCTCACAGCTCTCATGAAATGAACTAAAAGGATAAGAGCTCTCTTGACCTTTAAAGTCCACTTATTTAGGGTGATGGATCTTCCAGACATTTAAAAAAATAAATCCCAAGCCCATTAGAAAACAAGTGGGGATTGGTTGAATAGAGTGATCAAAATACCATCTGCTAGAACAAAGAGAAAATCTGTGTTTTAAAAAAAGTAGAAGTGGATTGGCAATTAAAGTTCATTTCCACAACTTTATCACTAAGGGCTACTAAGTCTCCCACTTCTTTCCATTCTATTTCTGACATGACAAGAAGCTGTATTCTTTTCATTTCTTTGATGTCCATTCTGTTGGTTTTTGGTTTTGCTTTTTTTTTTTTTTTTTCCAAATCAACTTGTCTTCCTTATTACCAATTATCAAATCAGCCAAAACACTGGCTTGTGCAAAGTATGCTGGTGAAATTATGCAGAAAAAAAACAGATTCAGTGAAATTCAGATATAATTCCTGGGACAATTTCATGACCAGAAATCAAAGCAAAATATTATCAGGGAGAAAGAGAGGAAAAGTGAACAAAATTCTCAGTGTCCAGGGTTTGATCAGGTTGACTAGATACTGTTCTAAAACTGAGGTTAATTTCCCAAATATTGTGTCCCTCTGTCTCAAAGAGAGTTTTTATTTTTCCCCCACACCCCACATCTGCCCAAGGAGCAGGATCCACTTTCCATGCAATAAATTCTTTATTCACCAAAGTAGAAGGTTTTTAGCTAGTAAACCATTTTGCTACACACCAACAATCATGTGAATATGCTGTCTAAGTTACTGAGGTATTTGCCAGTTTAACCACTTCTGCATCTGTGCCCTGACTGAAACCCTTGAACTGGTTTGTGGAAGATTTGAAGGAGCTATGACTGTTAGAAGTTCCACAAGAATACAACTCCACACTGGTCAAATGTCTTGTTGCTCTTAGAGATTCACAACAAGGAACAAAAGTGATATGGCCCTAAAGGAAAATCAACAGCAGACTCTTTTTTTAGTGTATTTATCAAATAGATGAAAATAACATCTAGCACAGTGGCATGGAAAGGTTTGCAACACTAATCTATTTAATTTTTCCAACACCAACATTTTTAGTCACTGTATTTATAAACTTAAAGTTCATTTGAATTTAACAAGGTGGAATTCAGCTCTTTCAGTCTTGGCATATGATAATACAGGCCTGAACAGAACCACAAAATACTTTGCCTCCTTTTATGTTCATATAAATGGCACTATTCTTTCTGATAGCCCATACCACTTACGCTGTCATGTATGCTCCAGACAGGAAAGATGGAAAGTACAATAGGAACTCCTGATGAATCTGTAAACAGAGTGAGCCAGGGATAACAAAGCAGTAAGGGAACAACCATACTGGGTCAGAACAAAGTCCTATCAAGCAGTAAAGCCCACAGACAAGTTGATCATTTAAGCACAAACAAGTAGGCTTCAAATGATCAGGGCCTTCCTCTCTGATGCCCAGCTCTGAATTAATATGAAGGATAACAGAATGATGTGGCACAGAGCCTGGTGTTAAAAAAAAAAAAAAAGTCTGATCATTACCAAATGGACAAAGATGATGAAGAGCAGGGTAAACAGACATCCAAGATACTTCCAGTTAATACTTTCCCAGGCACCAACTGTTTTCAGTATCAGTATGGGGACTCCAGACCTGAATGTGATTTCTACATATTTAGTGACCTTCAAAGGAATTCTCTTTCATAGAGTTGTCCAGTTGCAGAGCCTGGACAAGAGCCAACAATGTGAGCTTGCAGCCCATAAAGCAAATTGTGTCCTGGGCTGCATTAAGAGAGGAGTGACCAGCAGATCGAGGAAGGGGATTCTTCCCCTCTGCTCCACTCTGGTGAGACCCCACTGGGAGTGCTGCATCCAGCACTGGAGTCTTCAGCTTCAAAAAGAGCACGACTAGGTCTAGATTGGATATTAGGACAAAATTATTCACTATGTGGTTGATGAGAACAGGTTGCCCAGAGAAGTTGTGGATGCCTCATTCCAGGAAGCATTCAAGGACAGGTTGGGTGGGGCTCTGAACAACCTGGTCTAGTGAAACATTTTGAGCTAGGTGATCTTTAAAGCCCCTTCAAAGCCAAGCCATTCTATAACTCTACATTTCTATGATATTATGTCAGTCCCAGACACATTTTAGCCCCTCTCCAGTGCACAAGTATATTCTCCCACACTTCTGTCTCCAAGGAAGAAGATACTACTTAGCACCCTTGATCACACTAGACAGTGTGGGCAACTGCAATTTCAATTAAAAGATGCAGCAATGAGGTTGTGTCCTTTGCTTCTCCATCAGTAGAAACTGAAGAGTAAGTCAGCAGTAATGTTGCCACTGTTTAGCTTGTGTATTTAGATGCATGATCTGACAAGATTTTGTTTTACTAAAGTGTTTTACTTCTGCATGCAGACACAAAGTTCCTTGAAAGGTGCACTCTGTGTAGAAGAGTGAGTAGGCATGCTCGTAACTAACTGAAGATCTTGCACCTCAGACTTTCAGCCCTTTTGGATCAAGTCCCTCATATGTTTTATACATGCATTTTGCATGAAACAATGGATTCCTACTGTCTGTGGTAGCTGCTAAGTAATAGTGGTGGAAATTCAATCAAATAATACGAATGAATACACTCTTCATATAATGGTCACGGTTTCCTTACCAATCCAAAACCAATATAACACAGAGCAATACTTGGAATCATCCTTCTTTTTACAAGAATTCCTTTGTTTAACATAGGAACTTGAAGCTCTTTCTGATGGATTCATTCTTGAGAACTTGATATATACATTTAATATTTTTCCTCATTCAATTCTGTTTATTCATTCCTGCAGAGTCAAGTTGGAAAAAAGCAAGACGAGAATCACTAAACACATTTTCCCCTGTTGCTAATATTTTCTTTTGTTATTTTCCTTCTCTTGTCCTGTCCTACTTGCAGAAGGCTGGTGCTCCAATTCATGCTCTTGCCCTGTCTTCCCAGTAGGAGACAAACTTTGCTGTTCAGATCAAACATCAGCTATTGATTTTTCTTCTCTTTCCATGGAGTTTTCTCTATTCAGTCATGTTGCTGCAGAAAACCGGACCTTGGCTCTTTCCCCAGCCACACTGGACACATATTTGCTGACATGTCGTTTCAATTAGACTACCCAAGAGCTGCACAGAAACAGGAAACCACTCTCAACCTCAAACCAGTCCAGACGCCGGAAACCAGGGGTAGACAGAAGTGAGCTGCAGCTTCATTAACAACAGTCAGAGCAGCAAAAAGCAATACTTGCAGAAGGACAGCAGACCTTGTATGCTGTTCTGAAAGACATTAGTTAAACCCTTGAGTCAAATCCTTCCCACTTTGCTGTGTCAGACCCATTTCCACTCACGAAGGCAGTATTAGCCATCAGTGGCTAGGGGTTCATCTTCACTGAAGTCACACACAGTNAACAGAGTGAGCCAGGGATAACAAAGCAGTAAGGGAACAACCATACTGGGTCAGAACAAAGTCCTATCAAGCAGTAAAGCCCACAGACAAGTTGATCATTTAAGCACAAACAAGTAGGCTTCAAATGATCAGGGCCTTCCTCTCTGATGCCCAGCTCTGAATTAATATGAAGGATAACAGAATGATGTGGCACAGAGCCTGGTGTTAAAAAAAAAAAAAAAGTCTGATCATTACCAAATGGACAAAGATGATGAAGAGCAGGGTAAACAGACATCCAAGATACTTCCAGTTAATACTTTCCCAGGCACCAACTGTTTTCAGTATCAGTATGGGGACTCCAGACCTGAATGTGATTTCTACATATTTAGTGACCTTCAAAGGAATTCTCTTTCATAGAGTTGTCCAGTTGCAGAGCCTGGACAAGAGCCAACAATGTGAGCTTGCAGCCCATAAAGCAAATTGTGTCCTGGGCTGCATTAAGAGAGGAGTGACCAGCAGATCGAGGAAGGGGATTCTTCCCCTCTGCTCCACTCTGGTGAGACCCCACTGGGAGTGCTGCATCCAGCACTGGAGTCTTCAGCTTCAAACAGAGCACGACTAGGTCTAGATTGGATATTAGGACAAAATTATTCACTATGTGGTTGATGAGAACAGGTTGCCCAGAGAAGTTGTGGATGCCTCATTCCAGGAAGCATTCAAGGACAGGTTGGGTGGGGCTCTGAACAACCTGGTCTAGTGAAACATTTTGAGCTAGGTGATCTTTAAAGCCCCTTCAAAGCCAAGCCATTCTATAACTCTACATTTCTATGATATTATGTCAGTCCCAGACACATTTTAGCCCCTCTCCAGTGCACAAGTATATTCTCCCACACTTCTGTCTCCAAGGAAGAAGATACTACTTAGCACCCTTGATCACACTAGACAGTGTGGGCAACTGCAATTTCAATTAAAAGATGCAGCAATGAGGTTGTGTCCTTTGCTTCTCCATCAGTAGAAACTGAAGAGTAAGTCAGCAGTAATGTTGCCACTGTTTAGCTTGTGTATTTAGATGCATGATCTGACAAGATTTTGTTTTACTAAAGTGTTTTACTTCTGCATGCAGACACAAAGTTCCTTGAAAGGTGCACTCTGTGTAGAAGAGTGAGTAGGCATGCTCGTAACTAACTGAAGATCTTGCACCTCAGACTTTCAGCCCTTTTGGATCAAGTCCCTCATATGTTTTATACATGCATTTTGCATGAAACAATGGATTCCTACTGTCTGTGGTAGCTGCTAAGTAATAGTGGTGGAAATTCAATCAAATAATACGAATGAATACACTCTTCATATAATGGTCACGGTTTCCTTACCAATCCAAAACCAATATAACACAGAGCAATACTTGGAATCATCCTTCTTTTTACAAGAATTCCTTTGTTTAACATAGGAACTTGAAGCTCTTTCTGATGGATTCATTCTTGAGAACTTGATATATACATTTAATATTTTTCCTCATTCAATTCTGTTTATTCATTCCTGCAGAGTCAAGTTGGAAAAAAGCAAGACGAGAATCACTAAACACATTTTCCCCTGTTGCTAATATTTTCTTTTGTTATTTTCCTTCTCTTGTCCTGTCCTACTTGCAGAAGGCTGGTGCTCCAATTCATGCTCTTGCCCTGTCTTCCCAGTAGGAGACAAACTTTGCTGTTCAGATCAAACATCAGCTATTGATTTTTCTTCTCTTTCCATGGAGTTTTCTCTATTCAGTCATGTTGCTGCAGAAAACCGGACCTTGGCTCTTTCCCCAGCCACACTGGACACATATTTGCTGACATGTCGTTTCAATTAGACTACCCAAGAGCTGCACAGAAACAGGAAACCACTCTCAACCTCAAACCAGTCCAGACGCCGGAAACCAGGGGTAGACAGAAGTGAGCTGCAGCTTCATTAACAACAGTCAGAGCAGCAAAAAGCAATACTTGCAGAAGGACAGCAGACCTTGTATGCTGTTCTGAAAGACATTAGTTAAACCCTTGAGTCAAATCCTTCCCACTTTGCTGTGTCAGACCCATTTCCACTCACGAAGGCAGTATTAGCCATCAGTGGCTAGGGGTTCATCTTCACTGAAGTCACACACAGTAGCAAGTATTGCAACGAAAGGGCACACAAACCTCTTCAGGTCCTCTTGGCACTCTAGCTAGGCCATTAGGGAGCTCAGGGAGGAAGAAACATAACCAGCTACTGAGAAATATACAGCTGTGGTTAGGCAGCTCTCTAGTGAACTAGAATGTCTCATACCTAAGTTAGTTTACAAGCAGCAAAACCACTACATTGCACTGCCTCCTGATATGTAGATATGCTCAGAATGATGAACAGGAGAGATGAACTTGGGAGGAAATCACTGTCATTCTCACATAATCATCTCTAGTGGGTTCTTCAACCCAGAAACTAAATTTGGCACGGAATATATACAAAGTTTATTTTTCAAAACAGACAGTTTTCAACCTAAGAAACCACCTCACTGAAAATTTTGCCAAAAATCNTTTCTGGTGGACTGCAGATCTGGCAAGATTGTGTTGCAACCTAAAAAGAACAGACGTCAGTGATGATATGAGTAGCAGAGCATGGGAGGCAAGTTTTTAAGCATTGCTTAAGAAAAGTAAAAAATGTGTAATGGGAGTGATGTCTTCATTATCAAGATCCTTTCACCTGACAGTCTGTGCATGCACTGCAAACTAGTATTATTTATCAAGACATCAGGAGTGGCACAGCACAGCTAGCACCCTCTCTGCCTTTGGACTTTGGAAGTCTCATCCCCGTTTGCTTGTTTGACTCATAAAGTAATGAGCACTGTTATTTGCTTGCTGATGGGTGCTCTTTAATACATAATATAATTTATAACTTGATTAATACAGTTTAAAGCATAATATGTGTATAATAATATGTATTATAATTTATTATTATGCAACCTTGACATCCAAAGCAAAGGAGGTTGGAGGAATATCTTGACCTACAGCCATCAGTTCTGTGGTGTAGACTGTGCAATGCCCCCCCAAAGGCACACTCAACTCCCAGAAGCCTTCACCATTCTGTAACAAAGATTACTCTGTCATTAGCAGCCATGGGGAGCTTTAGCTGCACAGCAGGACCTGGATCTAGGCCTAATTCCATGGTTTGGATCACAATCCAACAGGTATTAGAGATGAGAGGCCATTCACAAGGACCACATTTTTTTCTGAGATATGTAGTCAGACTGGCATCTAGTGGGATTTTGAAATGTGCCTAGGAGCCTAACTGGATTTCGGAAACATCCTTTCAGCTCTGAACAACAGTTTTTTGGTGGCTAAAATCTTCCAGGCTGGCACGTGGTTTTGATTTGTAGTCAATCTTCTGCTAGCAGAGCAATTCGAATCTTAAGTTTCAGTTCTTGTTTCTCTCTCTACTTGATTTGTTTTGTTGGTTTTTTTCTTAATCAAAAAAAAAAAAAAAAAAAAAGGCTGTTTTGCTCTTGGACAGAGCTAGGAGTGGCAGCTGAATGTGGTAAACAGGAGACAAATGCATCAGCTAACAGGGCTTTTTTTAGAAACTTCAAGTATCACTTGAGAGAAGATTTGGCACAACATGTTTTTACACAAGTACCACGTGTTGGATAGTTTGGTGTGATTATGTTCTCAGCAGACACAGAGAGTGACAATACATGCTTTACCTCTCATTTCACTGGGAAGATAGCCCTCCAGATGACATGACAGCACTGATGTTGTTGATCATCTGACACCCAAATGATAATTTACAGAGACTTTTATTGAGCTGACCTGTGTCACAGAATGACATTAAAGCCTATTGGTTATCACTGTTTCAATGAGGAGACTTAGCCTGACACGGGTGTCTCAGGATTATTGAGTTTGGGTACAAATATTGAGTACTTTGATGATGGTTCATCTTCACATGCAAATCAGGGAAAGAAAAAGCATGGTCATAACTAGAAACACAGTTAGAAAATAACATGGATATTTGATAAATATGCAGAGAGTATCCATTTGTAGATTAGGTATTTTTTTCTAAGCCTTTTATTCAATTAACAACCCTTCAATTGGCAAGAGACAGTCTTTATGTTGAGAAATAAAAGCAGTTAAATAGTTTTCTTTTCATTTTATTTTTATTCCTAACAATTTAAGTTGGTTTTAATTAGGAAAAAGTTTGTTCACTGGCATTTTTTTAAAGTATCAGTTTGTGTTTGCATCTCTTGATGTGGGATGTTATATTAAATTATTCATTTTTACAGAATGGAAATTAATTATTGTGTATGAAATCCCAAACACATATGGTCACAGTGCTGGTTAGATCTGCCTCCTGCTATGCTTTAGAGATTCAAATTTGGAGGTAGCATGTTATTTTCCATGCCAAGACCACCTATGGTTTTCAAGATATAAGTATCTGAAAATTAGCATTTTCACACTGAGCACTTGTTCCAGCTTTATTATACATTGACGACTACCATCTTGTAGCTACATGTACTAGAAGGGATGTTAGCAATCTATAAATGTAATTTAAGTTCTTCAGAAATTCACTGACTGACTGCATTTTCTGCATCTACCTTTAGCACCAAGTAACATCAATCTCTTCTTTTGAAATCTCTCAGAATGTCTTTTGACTGATAGCAGTGATTGGCATTAATTAATTTCAAGGGTCAGTTGTGAATGATTGGTTTGTCATGGTCGAGGACTGAATTATATACGATCAGGAGAGCGTGCTGAAATGGTCAGTCAGTCAGTGAAAATCAAAGAACATAAGTTCAGATGGAAAAGAATTCACAGCTCTGTTTATGAATGCAGCCAAGCCACTTTACATTTGAAATTAAGGGGTTTTGGTCTTGAATCTACTCTTAAGGAAATAGCCCAATCACTAATGGCATTTTTGGCAATAAAATGTATAAAGATTTTTTTTTTTTCCTGTGAAAAGGAAAGTCCTACTAAAAAGATTCAGAAAATCTGTTCTTTATTATATGTTTCAAATAAAATCAGATTAATTTCTGTTATTATATAATAAAATCATATTTCTTAACTCTTCATTAATGCACCTACATCATATGTTATTAAAAGGAGAAAGATTCTAGGAGAAGAAAAAAAAAAAAAAAAAA
>VWZN01016139.1:64593-75398 GCA_013396955.1 Regulus satrapa
AGTGCTGTTTCCACAGTAAAATAAAAAAAAAAAAAAAAGTTGAGATATCATTTATATCTGGCAATTCTGTTCTTGAGACCTCTTATACACATTCCAAAATATTTAAAACTTTTGAGACCCCACCTGGAACACGGCACCCACCTTTGGGCTCCTCAACAAAAGAACGACAAGGACCTGTTACAGTGAGTCCAGAGGAGGGCAATGAAGATGATCAGAGGGATGGAGCACCTCTCCTACAGGCTGACAGAGCTGTGGTTGGTCAATGTGAAGAACAGAAGGGTTTGGGCAGTCTCACTGTGACCTTTCAGAACCCTAAGAAGGCCTAATAAAAGGAGACAGAGAGACATTTTAGACAGGCAGCTAGTGAGAGGGCAAGGGGGAATAGTTTTGAACTGAAAGAGGGCAGGTTTATATTAGACATTAGCAAAAAAAACAATTGCTTACTCTGAGGGTGGTGAGGCACTGAACAGGTTGTCCAGAGAAGTTGTGAATGATCCATACCTAGAAGTGTTCAAAACCAGGTGGGATGGGGCCTGAGCCACCTGATCTAGGGAATGGCAGCCTGCCCATAGCACGGGTTTTTGAACTAGGTGGTCTTTAAAATCCCTTTTAACCCAAAACACGTCATTATTCTATGATTCTATAATGGAGGATGAGAAACCATGGTGACAAACACATTAAAAAATACCTGAGACAGGGTGAGAGAAATAGGCTGATAGAAAACTAACAAGGTCACATGGCATCAATCCACAGGTGATGTGTTTTGGGTGACAGCTGGTACCTGGAAGCACGCAATATATTGTAAGGCTTTTTTCTACCAGAAAGTTGGTGTATTTCCAAACATTGGTGAAAAGCAGAAACACCGAGAGTGGGTCAACCTCCCACAGTTCACATCTGATCCATTGAGAGTAAGATTATATGTGATTGGCATAAATACTCATCTTGTCTATTGCCTTGTAAACTGATGGCAATATATATAAACAAAAGTAGCTGTGTGTCAGTCATTTAATCAGGTGTCACAACTTTATTAATTTAGTAGGTATGCAAGGACAAAAGTTTTCCAAGGAGAGAGCAATTTCTGATAGGGTAGGTGTATCTCTGATTTATTTTTTTTTTCCTTCTTTTCTCAAGAGAAAATAACCCTGTTTTAGAGACTCACAATACTAGTAAAACAGTTTAATAAAACAGCAAGCTCTGTAGGAAGAATGATCAGGCATTAGGTAGTGATCAAACTAATGATCAGGCAATGTAGGTAAGTGGAGAACTATCAGTATACAGCTGACACTAGAGTTGCAAAGAGCTTACCCATCCACTTTCACCCTATTTATTTAAAAAACTCTAACAGAGACAGTGCAGATCAGTGCTACCATATCAGTAAACTTAGGGGTGACAGCCCATGTTGAAAAGTGAAATAACCTACAATTTGCTCTGTTAGGATTTTGTCAGCCAAATAGAGAGCGGAGTGTGCAGACAGTTTCTAATTCCAATACCAGCAGGTTATGGCTACCAATCAAGCTGGAAAAGACAAGGGTTGAGAGTCTACCTGCATTTACCTAAACAGTTAGACTCCCAGGACAGGGGAATAAGAACTAGTAAAAGAAGTTATTTCCCTGGCCTTTTTTTCTTTCCTGTATTTTACAGTGATTGTGATGTCTTGAATAGTCTGTTAATTATCAAAAACTAGGGTTTCTCCTCATATACAGTGTGTCAAACCCTTAATAGAGTTTTACTATGAATTTTAAATTTTGGCTGCCTATGTTAGCAGATGCCAACAATAAGCTGCATGGGTGCATCCTACCTACCTAAAATGCCAGTATAACTGGCATTATTATAGGAAAGGTTTCATGGTTACAGCTCATCAGTGTTATTGCTGGGATTCAACACAGTCATTTGGATGTTAAATTGTGTTGAATTTGCTTGTTGAAAGTGGTTCTGACAATAGAAATAGATAACTTCTGGGTATTGAACCAAAAATGGATCATAGTTCTAGCTCTGTTGGCTCCCTACTGTCTCAAAACCACTAACATTTTTAAGTTCTGTAAAGAGACAGAAAATTTGAAGAAGCAATGCAAGATTCTAATGGATCATTTTAAGCCTTTAATGAGAATGAGGGTACATCTTGGACACAGGTCATAAAACTGGCTCAAGTCTGACAACAATGCATAATGACTGTGCAAAGGAATCCCCATTATCAGCCTAATAGTCAGGAAAAGATAGATTAAGATGGCACAGTGTTCACATGTGGCCTCTTGGGGATCATTTCTTAAATTAATTCTTAACACGCAATGCTGTAAAAAGATGATTTGTTGAGACTTGAGGACGATTTCTTTCCTAGCTATTTCAATGGTTTTAGCATGGCTGATGACATATTTCCTCCTTAGGTTGTGTGCCCAGAAAAAAAAAAAAAAAAAAAAAAAAAAAAAAAAAAAAAAAAAAAAAATGTGTTTTAAAACAAAAATNAAAAAAGACAAGAATACATTAAGTTGCATTAAAAGCACAATTTAACAAACCAAGGATCTTAAACTGTAGACAAAAATACATATTGCTTTGAATCTTTGATAGACACAAGGAGAAGTGCTGAATACAGGTTTTCTCCACAAGGTCTCTCCAAGCTTAAAAAAAACAAAGTCAGAAAATTCCTCTGTGGCATCATGGCTGGAGCAAGTCTTCATTTATCCCAATGACCACCAATAATCATGTGGAAATTCTTGGTGAATTTTGTCCCATTTAAAACATCAATTTTTTATATAGATGCCTGTTAACATGGACATCACAGAAGGGGATCAGCCCATGATGTTAAAAGTTACAGACTCCACTAGAAAAATTATCCATATATTTGAAAAAAGAAATTTTCCTGTCCAGTCCGCCAAAAGGTGGGGGGTATCTGCCAAAAGAGCACCAAAAAATCATTATATCTAACTCTGAAGACGTTTTGGGAAAGGATAAAGAAAAGAAAAAGACATCAACTTTTTGCAACTTTTCATGAAGCAGGATGACATAGCAGAACAACAAACTGCTTCCATTGTGTTCATGTGGATTGACAAAGAGCAAAAATAATAATAATTTTAAAAATTGGTTTGTATTCATTCAATTATGAAAAAACTAACAATTACCTGGCCCAGAGTTGGCACAAGGAATTGAAATATTTAGCAGAAATAAGGTTTATGCAGACATGCACTAACATCTACTTCTCCTCCTCATAACAGGTTTGAGTCTATTCACCAGTTCTTTTGTCCATATCACACTGGCTTTGAGCCTTCAGTGATGATTCTTTTTTCCCATTCTGACATATGTGTTGCATCCCAGTTGAGTTTAGAAGTCACTAAATTAATTAGATTGCATGAATACTTTGAAAATCAAGACCTGAACAGTGGAGAAATGCAACATCAATTCTCCACCAAGAAAATTCCTCCTGCAGTTTGGCATTAGGTCAAAAAACAGATCAGTAGTGTACCAAAGAAGTGGGATGGGAATCTTATGAGATCTAAAGATATGGCTGCAGGAGGTACTACAGACGGCCCAAAAGGAATCCAAAGTTTTTGCAATGAGTAAAGCAGATGACACAGCATATACATCTGTGAGAAACCAAAATCCTTTTCTAGCATTAAATACTATGAGTGGTCCTTTATGTACTTATGTAAGGATGTGCAAAGACCTCCAAAACTTTTGTTCTGTGTATGCAATAACATGAAAGCTTTATGGTTTGTCACTTGACTGAATTTGGATGCATTTTCCAGAGGGCCAGAATTTGGTATGGGGTGTATGATGCTCTGAGTCAAAGTCAAGTAATGCTGGTTGGGCCCCGTGTGCTGTCTTCAGCAGACTTTGGATCAGGCTCATCGCATACTGATAAAGATCAAGCAGAAGGGAGCCTTGAATTCTCATTCTGATTTATGCTGAGTAATTGAATACAAACATAAAGACAATATAAATAACTTCAGAAAGGTCATTTGGCTAGTCAGCCTAGGAAATAAATTTAGAAGTCTTAGGCAAATGTTTAAACTACCAGCAAAAACACTTCTTGAAGGCATGAGACAACTCCTTTATCATTATGAGGGTTTTTAAGAATTACAGGCATCATTCAAAATCTACATTTTTTGTATTTCTAATGTAATAAACAATCAGTAGGACATTTCAGCTCTTTCCTTATGGCCTCATCCTTCTATTGATCTCAGCTCAAAGTCCTCACTTCATGGAAGTTGCATATATATATAAGGACAGACAGACTCAGCTGTAATGAGTTCCTCAGCTTCATCTATGATATATGCAAGATTATATATAGATCTGGAAATAGTGTCTGACAGCCATGTGCTGCTGCACAAGAGTGGATGGAGACAACGCTCAGCCTACCAGTGTGACCCAATAAATACCCTTTGGCAGTAACATATGAACCCATCTGTTAAGTAGTCCAAGAAATGGGGTTGCCAATGTTTGGATTTCATTTTCAGAGAAAAGAAAGATGAATATAAATACAGGTCCATTTCCCTTCTAGTTTGACTCAGCTGCTTGTCTTCCAAGAGTCATAAGATTTTCTCCAACCCGGACAGGTCATTCTGTTCTTATTTGAATATGCTTGAAGATGAACCTGTTCCCCAGATATTATATCAAAACCCTACATATGTACCAAGGAAAATTAGGTCACTTTTATATTTCCTAATCTAACAAGCTTTGGGGGATACCATTTTCAGGGTCTTGAATAGTTTAGATGCCAAAGGTTGTATGTGATGACATTCAAAGTCAGGAATATCTGTACTTGCACCAAGTATGTCACCGCACCAAGGCCATTAAATTAGCTGCTTCAGCATCAAAACTTTCCTCCAGGATACATTAAGGAGTAGAGCCAGAAGCATGTTAACAGTCTAGAGTCCTGCTGAGGTAACCTAGCTTACTGAAAAAGTTGTACTGTGATTGTAGAACATCTAATCTAAGTATTGATTAGGTCACTTGTATTGATAATATGCCATAAAGAAGCTGTCACCAAATGCACCAGTGAAAGTGACACTGGAAGACAGCAGCAATATTAAACCAGAATAACCCAGATTTTCCAGTTTCTATTCCAGTATTCCATCTATTAGTCAGTCACTCACATCTTTGAATTTACAATATTAGATTCTTTATGCTGCTTACCACAGTGAATTCCAAGCATCTATTCCCTATTACCTGCAAAACTATAGTTTACTGATCCATTCCCTCAACAGGAAAATTTGTTTGCAGTGCAAGTCCCCAGTCTTGCCCACAATTTTATTTTTAATCATATGACATTCCCACTAAGGAAATGGCAATTTCAAGGTTAAAGATAAGAACATGATTGTTTACAAGGTTTACTTTTGACTTTGTAGCTAATACATACCTACAAAGTCTAAAAGCCCAGCAATCATTCCTTCTGCTTCACCTACATGGAGGCTGTGTTCCTACATGTTTAACTGCATCTGTTCCCTGATTGATATGATATATTAAATTATTAATTAATACAAAAACTTCAGCCATTTTATACTCTTTAATAATATAAAAGGAAGGTATGTAGATTTCCCACTCCATCAAAGTAATTTCACCTTAAACTCTATTCTTGGGCACCTGACAATTGCCTGGGAGGAATTGTGTACGTCTGCCTTTCAAGACAGGAATCTGTTGTTCAGGTTTTGGGATTCACATTGTGTGCTGTAGAAAGGAGCATTGTTTAGCTTAACTGCATTTGCTATGCCATGCACAGAAGGGTCACAGCACATCCAAGACCAGTGGGAAAGGAAAGAAGGAGGGAAAGATGAAAGGAATGGCCAAAGGAACCTGGCATCTTATTTGCTCTGTCCTTTAAGAAATAATATTCTTCTTTAAAGGAAAGGGGGAAGTATCAAGAGCTGCAAATAAAGAGGACACAGTGTTGGGATCAGAAGAATGCAGTAGCAAGGACAGAGCTGGTGCTTGGGGCTGGTCAGGAAATGGAAGGAATACAAGATTTCTTCCCAAAGAAGGAAATGTTTCCTCCCAAGATGAGTGAGGATCCAGCCTTCATGGCTGCTTTATGTTCATTAATAAAAATGGATAGAGAAACACAAAAAAATTCTACAGTTGAGAGAGGTCTTAAGTTCACCTGACTCGCTGGCATATTTGAAGGAAAATAAAAGGTTGCAGAATAATTTTATACCAATGTATTCCCTTTTAATTTTCTGTGACAGATATAAAAACACCATTATGCCAGCTATGAAGAAAGTGACTGCCAGAATACATTGGGCTGCTAAGTTTCATCCTGTCTAGAAACCCAAATAATCCAAGTGCACAAGTCTTTTTAAAACACTATTTGTGGAAAGGAAGTCAGGAAAAAAAATTACCCAGATGTCTCAGGGAATACAGCCCCCTCTGCTTTGACGTATAAAAATATCACTGTTAACTGATAATTCATACATGATACACTTAGCCGAATGAACATTTACCTCCTTACCAGCCCTTTGATACAGACTGTGTTGGGTCAAGTTCAGCATCCCCATAAGTACATTTATGTATGATGAGCTTGATAATTTCTCTCTATCTCTCAAGTAGTAAATAAAGAAAAAGTAAGTAAATGGCAGAGAGTTCCGGAAGTAAAGCTGCCGCCGAATTAGGACAAAAACATAAGTAATCACTGCCCTTTCTCTCTACAGTGAGCTTTCTTTTGATCATTCCTGCTTTTTAAGAGCAATATTAGAGGTTTAATTCCATAACCCTGGATCACACAAGCAGACCTTTTGCAGACAGAAATGCCTCATGAGTTTAGTGAAATTAGTGGTGCTATGTAATGGGATTTTTTAAAAGGACCCAGGTGGAAGCTACTGGTGGCAGATATTGGCCTCATACCTCTGAAGGAAAGTTTTTGTATCATTTTCCTTATTACTGAAAACCACCCATGAAATTAAGATATGATTAACTGGAACCCATTAAAATGCCTTGATCCTTATTTAGAGCAGACAATCACCATTTTCTATAATGTGCAACCAAATTTTCTGCTTTGCTATTTGGGGCCATACTGCAGCATGGCTGGGACAGGGAACTTCAGGAAGACTTGTACAGAGTGTACATTTCAGTAGCATTGCCCTGTCTCTGTAAATGAAGGGTCCTCATTTTCTCCTGCTAGATGTGCAGGCATGCCTCACTAACAATTACTGAGGGTCACAGGCAAACAATTTCTACACCTACTGTACATAATAATTGTCATGAGAAATTATCTTCACAGCCTTCTAAGCTTCCATTTGCAAACAATGATCTATATGATAATAATATCTCTATAGCTTACAATGCATACACATTAGCCTGGTGTATACACAGCACAACTTTCCATAGAAAAGTCCACATTGATCATCAAAACTTTATTCCATACTTCATAGCTGGGAATAAAATGCTTGGCATGTTTTTTATCAACAAAACACTCATTTTCAATGCCTCTGGCTGCACATTATTCTTGACTAAATGGACATGATACAAACCTCCTACATTCCAACATATGGTTTTCCTGCATGCTTCAGAAAGAGAAATTAAACAGACATAAGCATTGATACTCTCTATTGTGCTAAATGAATATTTTGTAGCAGTATATCTCATAATATGGTTGCTTCAAGAGATACCTCTTTAAGAAACAGAAAATATTTACATTCCAAATTAAGTATTATTTTCTACCCATTTCTCATAATCCTTTAATATGGCAGATATGCACCTGATGATGCTCTTTCTCATAAGAGCAAATCATGTTTGTGTGCTCTAAAGGGGTAATGCATTTCATGTATATGATACCTGCTCTGCCAAGTTACCTCTCTTTCTCTATGCATGCTGCAAGAACATTTTAAATTAGGTATTTGCCATTAACAACATTTTCATACATGCATGCTATTCATAAGAGAAAAACAAATAATTTTGCTTTGGATTAAGCCCAATTTTAAATAACAAACTTCATTATCAAACCTCCTCCCTTCCTGAGGCAGAGGCACATGGCTGTGTACATACACATGGGTACACACACCCTCAGAGAGCAGAGCACTGCATTTTCCTCTGAGTATTGTGTGTCCCCTGTAGCCCTTTAATGCTGAAGGCTTAAATGCTAAAACACTAAAAACAGGTGTACCTTGACCCTCTGAAGATCTGATAAGATCTGACTGGATCAAAGGCCAAGGTCACTTGAGTCATGAGATTGGCTGAGTGATATTATTTTTGTCATGGTTCCAAACTGTTGAGAGGTAGGACTCTGATTCTGGCACATGAGAATCAAATGATATGATAGTCTAGTTATTAAATATGACAGATAGAAAAAGCTGTATGTTGCACAGCTACTCTGTGATTAGTAGCCTATATTTTACAATGTCACTGCTTTGAATGCTGTAATACTTCCAAGACTCTTTCAAGAACTAAGGCTTTTGAATTTAAAAAGAAACAATAAAAGAAGATAGAGATGAAATCTGGTAACAGCTCGGTAAGATTTCACAGCTTATTTTCCAAACAACATTCTATTTCAATAATTCAACTGTAAAACAAGTTCTCTACCACCATTTAATTTTTTTTTCCTCAGGTCCATCTTTAAATCTTCTATTTTACTTTATTTTAATCAGACAGATGAATAAACGTCTATGGATCATTAGAGGAATGCAAAACAAGAAAAGTTAGCTCTATCTTCTCATTTTCATGTTATGCTTGCAAATAGATGTAACATTTTAAATCCAGCTTATTCCCCTACAGGTAACCTATCTTAAGAATTAGGGAGGAACCCCAGAAACAATAAAAATGCCCATCTCACTTATGTATCTCAAACACTATCTTTTTAAGGTAATCAAAAGTAGAGGAGTTTGATGATTAGCATGGGATATCTATAACTTAAACGTCTTATTAGTTCATTCATCTGTAAACTAGATATACTTTTCTGTCTCCCTGATGCCTTGCAAATGTTTTTAAAGGGCTTTGAGATCCCCTGATGAAAGGCATTTTAATAGCATGCAGTAACATTGACATGGGCATCTTGAGTGCCTACTTGCATTTTGAAAATGCAGCCTTTTGTCTTTAGAAGGCAGCCTAAAACCCTAATTAAATCAGAAGATTTTTGTGGGCTGAGGGATTGTGCAGTATTAGATAAGTTAGCAACAAACCCATCAAGTAGTCCAGGGGGAAAAAAATAAAATGCAATCAGGTAATCTTACAATCAGCAGATAAAAGCTAAATAGAAACATATTACATAGCCTGTAAATATAATAGGCTAACACTGCATTATTTCCAAGACATAACTACTGAACACAATTAGGAAGAGAGCGAAGAACCATGAAACTCCCAATAAAAATGGGATGAGAAGGGAGAACTTACATTCAAAACTTGGGATTTTCTGTTGTTTCTTTTCAAAGAATGGATGATTGCTTGATATAGATAACATAAAGGATGATATTAAGGCATGTCAGAGCAGGCAACAGTTGCTACTGTGCTTAAGACCAGAGCTGGAAGGAACAACAGTTTCTGTTTTGATTAGAAGTGGGCCCCTGGTCTCTAAGAATGTGTGCATGATGTATAATAAATACCTGTCTGATATAATTAATTATATTTTTCCTAAATTTAACATTGCCTGAAGGGTAAAATCATTTTGCTTGGTGAAATCCCTCCTGCCACACAAAGTCTGTGCACAAGTCAGATTTAATTGCTGTGATAAAACCACAAGAAAGACCAGGTTTGCATTAAATCTATAACCACATCTAGTAAAGAATAGCTTTAATCACCTTTGAAATGGTGACCACAAGATAATTAAAGGGAAAGTGTTCTCATTAGTAATTATCCAGGAATATCAAATCTCAGTTTATCTTGGAGTCCAATTTAAAATGACTTGGCATGGTTTTAATTTTTTCCTCTTTTTCTGAGGTTATGAATCTCCTAGAATCTCTTCTATGAGGGTGGGGAAAAAATCGAGTTTGCCCTGTGGAATTCCACAATCCACTGTCATGATTCCTTTCCTGTGTCTGTGCTAGTCAGAGTACCAGGTGACACAGTCACTTCTCCTTGATACCTTTGCCATTTTCACATTCAGAACAAACTGAAAACCAAAATTTTTCATTCTCAATAAAGACAGCATTACTTGTGTTGCTAGGAGATGATCTATCTCATCACTTCTATCACTAAAGCCTCTTCAGTGTAGTTTCTCTTATCCTGGTAACAAATATTTGATATCTTGCACATCTGCTTCCAGTGGAAAAGTGAAACAGTCTCACTTGAATCTGAGCAATAACCTGCTTTAATTTGCACGTGTAAATCAGCCTCGAATCTGAGTTTTTCAAACAGCCCACAAGACCACCCCAATTCTCCAGAATCAAAGCATGGTCCTGACTCCAGACTGTGATAAGAGTCACCTGTGTTATGAAATGACCTTAATCAAAGAACAGCACAGAGAGCGAATTCTCCTACTTCTCAGATTGTTTCCTCTGTCTGACCTGTTTAACAAATCTGACACACCACATCTCATTAGGCTCAGCCTTTACTTCACTGTAAAGAAAATGAATTTGGAAGACTATATTTAAGAAAATCAGATAGTGCTAATAGCACAGCATGGTATATGTAGTAGGGTAAACGATTCTTTTAGAGAAACTTATTTCTCTCTGCATACTTTCTCTGTTTTCCTCCTCCTTTCCTCTTTGCACACCTTAGCAAATATGCCAGGAGGGGGAATTCTGGTCTGAACTGCTACCTATGAAATTTCAGACAGCTTGATTCTTGGCTTGGCAAAGTTTGGTAGGGGTCGCTTTCAATATTAGGCTTATAATGAAAGGATTGTTGTAACCTTATCTATTTTATGTGGAAGAGATCAGCATCACTCAATC
>VWZN01016139.1:75444-88147 GCA_013396955.1 Regulus satrapa
AAAAAAAGCTTCTTTTCTTTCTTTAAATGTAATTTAGTTTTTCTTTCCCCCTTTCCCAAGTTTCATTGAGGGTTCACTGAGCTACTCTTCCCTTCAGGCAGAAATGGAAACCAGAGGAGTTGCATTCCTTCAGTCTCTTTCTGACAGCGAGTGTGGCTGCATCGAACTTAGCAGCTAAAGGCTTGCCCTGTACTCTGTAGTGCAGCTGTGCAGAACTTAGCTGCTTCAGATCACAGTGCTTTAATGAAGATTTTAATGAAGATTTCACTTGGCTTGCTGCTGCTGAATTGCACTTTGAGATGGGCAAACACCACAAAAATAAGTTTTAAAAAAATATCAAAACACTCAGTGAAAAACCTTGCATTTCATCTGGTCCTGTGTTGAAATTTCATGATGCTATGAAGTTTGCATGAAGAGAGAAATAAAAGAATTTTTTGAACCTTGGCCCAGGTTTGCTTTGAAATGTTCACAGACCATAGCAAAACTTTCAACTGATACAAAGTGAGGTTCAAGTTTCTAATGAAACGAGGCCATTTTGCATGGATTCAGGTTTCATAATGCAGGTCTCTTACAACTGTACTCTCAAAGGAATATATTCCTATCTCAAGATGGGATTTACATACTGTATGTAACTCCCCACATGTCCCGGCAAGATTATTACTTTCTTATATAGCCGTAAATCCTAGAGCTTTATGTTATGTCAAGGGAATGGATAATCCGCTCACTAAGGGCCAAATCCTACCCCTTGAACAGGCATGTCAAGGCCCAAGAGGTAAAAGAAACCCTATTCTTTGAGGAGATAGATTAGCAAGGCACGCCCTCCACAGCAGCACAGGAGATGCTCAGTTCACTGTGCCAGGGTCCCTGAGTAAGAACACGGTCAGTCCCAATAGCCATACACAAGGCAGCACAGCAACAAGCAGCCCTGCATCAAACAGACCAGGCACTAGTTTGGTCATGTCAGTCAGGTCCTGACACATTGTTCTTTTGTCTAAAACATCCCTGCTACTTAAATTGAAAGAATATTGGCCAATTAACATGGGTAAAGTCAAACTGTAGAGAAGATAAAAGGCATCAGGTCTGGGCTCAAGTGCTAGTTTCTTGCACTAAGGGAAGTTGGCATTTTTGAGTGAAAGCAGAATAAAAATTTACAGCTGTGCAGTATATTTTATTTTAAGGAAACCACACAGTTTTTTTCAGAACCTGAGTGTTCCCCATGGCAAGTTTTCTAACAGCAATGGACAGACTGAAGAGATCAATTCTCTCTGTACATATGCAGTTCTCTGTATGCATAGCACCAGCACTCCCTCTTATTTGCCTGTTTCATTTCCATGATTTAGGATTCCTCTTGCCCTGGACACCTCTGGGTGCCCTGAAGTGCATGTGTGTGCATGGTGTGACATATTGATACATCAACAAAAAGAGGGACTAGAGAATTTCTGCGTTTCCTAAGACATATCACTCAGGGAAATGCAATCAGGAAAATTTTACCTGTTCTAGAAGTCAAGAACAAACAAAACAGGCCCTTTTCAGCAGCAGCCATCACATAATGATAGCTTGTTTGTGCCCTGGCTAAGCACTGCCCACATCAGGCAAGTACCAGAGAGCAGGACATGGCCTTGCTCAGACCTGATGTCTGACACTGGACACAGCTTCCTTCCTTTCCCCTTCTCCCTGCCAGCCAGGGCCCTTCCAACACACCCCTTTATGTTGCACAGGAGTGGTGTGTATAGGAAGCAATTAACTCCCCACAGCTGGTCTAATTCCTGCAGGATGGAGAGATAACTGCAGTCCTTTTTCTAGCCAGCTTAAGGATTAACTCCTTTTTCCCCAGTGTCTCAAGGGGGTGTGCACAGTCTCAGGAGTTAGAGTACAGCTCTGTATATATTTGACAGCTGACTTTCAGGAGCAGTTTCACATCTGAAGGGCTAGCTGCCTTTAAACAAAACATATTATCAGTAACAGATTAAAAACTAAGTTCTGTGTTTACACTCATTATGTTAGATCTGCTTCAAGCAAATAAAATCATGAGATTAATCAAAAGCACAGTAAAAGTTCACATTTTAAAATGTTATTTTGTTCAGGCAAGTGATTAATATATAATTGAATTATAATATTGCAAATAATAATAATAATACATGGCACTTATATAGCACCTGCCATCTGAGGATCTCAGCACTATTCAAACAGCTACACAATCTCACACATGCTAACAACATGGCTTATGATCTTTCCTGCCTAACCTTTCAAAACTTTACATGCCATATGAGAGTGTTAAAACCAGGAAATGAATACGCCTGAATATGACTTCACAGAATTGGACATGGGTTTAGGTCTAAATCTGGTGCAAATATGTGCCCACCCTAAATTAATCTGACCCCAGCGTGGCTACAGTTAGGATATTATTGGGGTGAGGTAGATATGTGCGCATACATATTTAATTACTATCTGAGTTTTCATTCATTTAGGGAGTGTCTTGGTTCAAAGGAAGGGGAAAAACTTGGTTCAAGGAAAGCAAAATAACTTGTACCGTCAGAAGTTAACTACTTTATTCTGCCTGACACAAACACACACACATGCACACACACACAAAGAGTTTGGCCAGGTTAGAGAGAAGATTCATTAATGTGCCCTTGATGCAGTCTCTACCACAGGTGCTCACATAAAGCCCAGCCAGATGAAAAATCTAGATCAGAAGTTAAATTTCCTCCTGCAGGTATGTTGGCAAAGGCACTTGGTGCATAGCCCCACACATGTACACCTGATTGGTGACTGTGAGGAGTTGTAGGTGAATGATGAAGCTACATAAAACAAAGATTAACAGATTCAACCCATGTGCTTGGCAGATACATTAAAGTGTGTGGATTGTCATTATGTGCAGGGTTTGGAAAATGCAACAGTAACTCATGTCAAGAGGAATCAATAATTAAATAGGCCAGACCGTTGTGCCCAGCTTTTCAAGTGGCCTTAAGAACATACACTGGCTGAAAAGGGACAGTCATGGCTAATGGATATGGCACTAGCTTAGGAACCTGAGGTGTTGAGATCTATCTGTAGGATGGCCAGTGATCACCTCTGTCACCTCAGTCAAATAGGTTCTCTCCATAATTCTGTTCTCTTTCCACTTCAGAATAAACTGTCATTATAAAAACAATAAGTATGTTTAAGGTGATATTTAGTTCAATTAAGAGGCAGTTTCTAATGATCTGTGATGTGTGTAATGCAAGGAGACACCAGTATGTGAGCACAACAACTCTTCATTAATCTTATCCCTGGAAAAGCTGGTATTATTGATTTAGTAACAGACCAGATAAGACCTCACAAAATACTCTAATTCCAGTATACCTTAATTTCAATAATATGATGTTCTATTGAACACAGTAACCCATTAATTGAATATTTTTGTTTTCAGATATGTATCTAACTCAATACAAAAATTCTTTTAAGAGAGAAAAAAATTCCTTCCTTCCTTCCTTCCTTCCTTCCTTCCTTCCTTCCCCCCCTCTCAGTACTCTTCTGGAGACATTTAATCCTCTTCACACTAAACTCTTAACTGAAAATTCCAAATAAAGCACCTACTTCTAAAAGTCACGCTATCCAATCAAAGACCAGAAATAAACCAGGTGAACAGTCACACACAAGGAATAACTTAAAGTAAATAATAATAGTGTTCAAATTGCAGATAATTCATAGGGTACAGTTTGCTCACAAAAATAATTCATCAGACAATTACAAATAATGATCTAATTTGGGAAAATTGCAATCAGCTTGTGTGCATTACATTTACAGAAGAGCTGAATTTGCTGGATGAAATATTTGTTATGAAGAGTTCAACCAGCTCCACTATTTACTTCGCAGAGTAGCTAAATCCAAAGAGCACACAGAGGAAACCACTGCAGAAGGGAAATATTTACATATTATCTATGTTAGAAGTGTGCAATGAAAGTTGGAGAGAATACACAGCTAAAAAGGCATGCTAATCACCCTGGAAATCATAATGCAAAATTAGCATGCAATAGATGCTAAATGGCAAGCAAATAAATGCAGACACGTGACCAAACCAGGACAGAAAATTCTAGATTAGTATCTAACTTCCTCACTGATAGCATTTATTTAATGGATAGGGGAATGGGATGATGTTGTTACTGCTGTTGTATGGCACAGACCAAAATTTCAGACTCATTTGGCTTACACACACACAAGTTTCCTAATCTCTATCCCATGGAGACTGACTGATGTTACCAAGTTCATACAAGAACCTGATGGAGTGCAAGGTGCATGAAGACTACTATGCAGAACTCTGTGGACTGCCCTGAAATTTAGAGCCCAATTTAGCTAAACTGAAATATAATTACATTTCACAGTGACCACATTTTGTTTTGGTTCTTCCAAAAGACAAGGCAAGGAATGGAGCAGGATACACAGACACTGATAGGAAGTCAGATTTAATCCTCTGTTCTGGATGAATCTGTCCTTGTTACATTTTGGGATCTCCCCTTGCAGGAGCTTGTCCTGTCCCATCTTACCTAAGAGTTGTCAAAGCACACCTTAGAGACCAGAATATTTACTTCTGATCTAGCCTGAGACAAGTTTTAGACCAGGGGATATTTATTAGACAGCTTCACAGTACTAAAAAAACTACATTGTTCCACAGCTTTAAGTTGGGAACTTCTCATGAACAATGTCATGTCTCAGTTTCACAATCCCTATTATAGACTTTATTTATAATGCCTTGTGGAAAAATATTCTTAAAGCAATATTGAAGAAAGGAGCTTAAAATGAACATATGTTGAAGTTAATAAATCATAGCATTTCTTGTTCTCCTTTTCCCCCATTTTTAGTTTCCCATGTTTTGGGACCAGGTCCATTCAGCCCAGGTCCAAATAAAACTGAATAAAGATTTAGGAGGCAGTTGGGGATCAATCCCATTTTAGCAGTCCTATTCTTACCACACCAGGATGTCATATAGTTTAATCTTTTTCTCTTTTTGAAAATTGGCCACTATTTCAACCTGCCTGCTCTGCTGCATGAAATTTGATATGCAAGTCACAGAAGTGTCCCAGATTTGGTTTTGACCAAAAAAATTGAGTTTTCTAAAGACCCTGTAGCCACAGCACTGATATTTCCTACATCATGTGGTACTCAGTGGGAGTTGAGGCAGTAGAAAAATCCTGGGTGAGGCTGCATGAAGCTGCAAACACCATTTGAAAACTGAGTTGTCTCACCACTCTGACCAGAGTCTCCACAAACCACTAATAAATGTACTCCAGACCACAGCTGGGGAAAGGCTGAGATAGACAAATCATTTAAAAACCAGAACATGCTCTCCATTCACAGGGCTTTCTTTAAAGGGGAATGAAAATGAGGCACAGTCTCTGACAAAGCATTTTCTTTAGACAATACAATACTTACTTTTAATTTATAATCCAGTTTACTTGGCAAAAATTACTTCTCCTCCTCATTTCACTGCTATGTACTTTCTTGCCTCTACAGGGAGCCAGCTGGTCACCACTTTCTGCCCTAGAGGTAGCTGCTTTTCACTGGTGCTTTATATTGTTGTGAAGTGCTTAGGGATTTACAAGATGGAAGACACTATAAATGTGAGAAATTGTGGAGCTTGTTAAAGTTATTACAAAACTTCCACTTTGTATTAGTCAAATCTTTTCGCAGCCACTTTACCACTGAAGTCATCAAAATGTCATCCATCCTTTCAACTAGGAAAGAGGGCTCACCAGATTCATTTAAATGGCATTATCCATCCTAAAAATTCTGTTCAATTTGGATGACTGATGCTTGCACCCATTTTATCCTCAGTTTTGCTCACGGTCTGCAAATTTCAAGCTATATAGAATTTGAACTCTCCCTGAAATTAATGTTGGTTAAAGCCACTCAAGTACAACAATACCATCATAAAAATACAAAACAAAACAGAAAAACAAAAAACCTAAACAAACAAACAAAAAAGACATTAAAAAACAAACAAAAAGAACCCCAACCAAACAAAACAAAACAAAACAAAACAAAACCCAAAGGAAAAAAAAAAACAAAAACCACCAGCAAACCTGAAAACAAAACTTAAAAAACACCCCAGGCTGTTCAGACAAATCCATGTCTTAATTATTCTTTACTTCTCTCCAGATCTTGCCTGTGTCAAATCATGAATGAAAAATTTTGATTTACAGCTCAGAACACCATAGATTAAAACAATCATTACCACATATGCACGGACACAAAACCTTCTTCAGCTTAAGTTAGTCCAAATGATCCAGTGAGGCAACAAAGAATTAACTAATTCATTGTGTGAGCGGTCTGCTGGTCATTAGCAGCTCTACAGAATGAGACCTCAGCTTAACTAAAACATTATTCTTGTTGAAGTAAAAAAAAAAAAAATAAATAAAATAAGCAAAACCAAAAAACCTGCCCACAATTATGACATTCAATTATTTTATTAAGTGAAATTAAGTATTCTTCTTGTTCTTTAAAAAGAGCAAGATAAAGCACAGGATCCAAATAATTAGGTCAGCGGCCATGAATTCTGAAGAAAAGCTGTCTAGACTTCTATTTTCGTTTTCAAGTTTGAGTGGTTAGGTTTTGTGTGCTTGTGTGCATTTGCTGCTTTGAATTCTCAGGGTGGTCACGTTAATAAGTTTGCCCCAGCAGGTAGAGTGAAGCCTGGATCAAGGTGTGGTGTTCCCGCTTTGATGTCGGCTGTCACGCTCAGCTGCCTCTCGATCTCTCTGGCTGCCATCAAGTCTGTTGTTGTGGGAGACCAGGTAAACCAGGGCTGTTCTGCTGTGTGGCACAACTCAAAGGAGGGTCAGTTCAGGTACGCTGTGAGGGGTTATGGTCCTCAGCAGCTAAATGCACAAGGAGACCATAACTTGTAGCTAACTTTTTCTTAAAAAGGCATTGATTTTCACTGGGCTTTTAGCAGAGGCCATAGAATGTTAGAGCAACAGCAATTACTGAGGTCTGTTTGTAAAAGGTCCTGCAAAGGGTAACTGTACAGTGGAATGGCAATGGTGGACCAAGATAAACAGTGAGTTGGCAGGTATTTAGAGAATTAGAAGCACAGTTCACAAAAAGGTTATAGAAGAAAGGTGTGTGAGGGGGTGGAGAGTGGAATGAGCTTTTCTTCAACTGGGAATTTAGTGGACATTCCAGAAACAGAACACTTTAAAAGCAATATTCTCCCAGCTTTTCTCTTCCTACAAACGCTAGTAACGAATAGCAACTGTCTGCAAAGCAAGATGCAAAACTGAATGAGCAGTTTAAAAGGAAGAATGAAATACTAGCCTTTCCCTGAGCACAGGGAGGTCTGTTTCAAAGGGAAGCTCAGTAGGTGCAGTCTATTATTTATTAGTGTGACTAATGCGAGGAACTCCCATGGTTCACACAAGGAAGTTCTTCCCTGCTTATCTCAACATACTGTAGGATAAAACCTTTCATGCATATTGTCCTTAAATGTCAAAAAATGTTTTCATCTGAAAAAGGGGGGGTGGAAACCAAGTAGACTAATCCCAGAAGCTGAATCATCACAATGTATTTCTGAGATGGTACTATGATGTAAACTGTGACTGCTCTCAGCAGCACTGAATGCTGAAGACTTAAAAAATTCAATATTTTAACACAAATGTGAAAGCTTCTATTTACCAAAGACTTCATCTCTTGCTCTTCTTTTCTAGTCTTTACCCAGGCTGATAAACTGATGGAAATTCTGAAGTGACAACTGAATGAGTATGGGACTTTTGAATTCTTAAAGAAAGTAATAGTCTGAAAATGAAAAACAAAACAAAACCAAAAAAAAAAAAAAAAAAAAAAAAAAAAAAAAAAAAAAAAAAAAAAAAAAAAAAAAACCACCAAAAAAAACCAAAAGCCAGTAGCCTAAAGCCTTTCTAAAACTAAATACCAGAACAACACTCATGCATTTCTTCTATTCTGTCAAAGTGGCCACCTTGAGACAAATGTACATCTAAGGTCAAAAGCAGCCTTGCAAGGCTGTCTGAAACAAGCAAGCACATTCATCCAATCCTAATAACATCTGAGGATTTGTGGAGGAGTATGAGCTGCCACATGCAATCCAAATTGGAACTCATCTTGCTACATGTCTGTTTTGACAGCATAGTGAACAATACCAGTGGTCACAATAATGTCTACAATTTGAAAACAAGGCTGAAAGCCCTGCAAACACAGTCAATTTACTAATAACTTCTGAGGTTTCATATGGTAAACCAAGGAACTGGTCTTCTACTCGACCTCAAAGTCCTGCACATGGAGGCTCCCTCATTTCATAATTGCTTCATGCTCCTTATCATTGGACCTACAGCTTTGCATCCTCCTGCTCTACTGCTCATGCAGCTTGGACTGTCAATTACTCATTTTACATTTATTAATTTCATTTTTGCTTTTCTACAAACCCAGGTGGTCACTTGAGACTGGTGTAGTGGGAGATCTCTTGACATGAGAGGGGCTCTGCTATGCAACATGTCGAAGTGAATCCACACTGGATTGCATGGTATAGCAATAAATGAGTTTCCAGATCTTAGAGAGGTAAACATGAATTAGAGAGGTATCATGAAGAATGAAAACATGAGATTTTTAATCAGTTTCTTAAGAAAATGCAACAAAGTTTTCTGCAAGAAAAAAAACAAAAAAAACAAACCAAAACAAACTGTGTCATTAGGACAGCCTTAAAACAAATTGTCAAAAGAAAATTAGCATTTCATAGGTGTAGACAATCCATATCTAACATTAAGAACAGATAATAATATACACTATTGACCTAGGAACTGCATATCCATCAGCAATGGCTTGTAGGAAATGATCCCATGACTCAGTGAGAGATGACAAGATGTTACAGAGCATCATGCAGCAGGGCAACACCCCTTTAGTCATTTGTTATTTGATGCATGCTTGGAGTAAACTGCCAAGAGCTCTTCAGCAAGCTTCAGCCACAAGATATGTAGAGTTATTATGTGGTCAGTTCAGTTCCTGAAGTCTATAACTAAGTATTTGTACTTTCTCCTTCTCCCCCCCCCTCCCCCCCCACCGTGGACTGTAAGTGTTCATTATTTTATCAATGTTAACAATGGAATAGATGAGTAAAAATTCCAGAGGCATCTAAATGACTTAAGGACAATAAATCCCATTGGCTTTGGATTCTAAGTCAATTAGATGCATTTGAAAATTTTACCTTTTATCTGCATGCTTCATTAGTCAGATTTATTAACCAATCATTTAGGAAGGAAAAGGCCAGAGCAAAAGGATCCCCAAAGTGTAAAATTTACAACACTGCTATCTATCCTCACCAATTGCCCAAGTTTAATTCTCTAATTTAATTCATTAATTAAAGAATATGCTAATTGACTGAAAAACCCAGGCAGAGGTTTTTCTCTGAGCTCTTTCCCGTTGAGAAAAACGGATCCCAGTTCCAAAAAATACACATATCAAGCATAAGGCCATTGAAATTCTTTTCAGATCTAAGCTCATGTTTAGCACAGGAGTACTTATCCCTATTGAATATACTATTTCACCTGAACTTTCCCAAGAAATGGGATTTTCATAGTTTGCATTTCTCATCAGTTGTCCAGCCCATTGCATTCCATTGTCAGCAAGTTTATTCCAAGTATTTCACCCTGAGTTATTTCTCACTCATTTAATTTCACTCCTTTTACTTGATCTCTATGCCCTAATGCTACCTAAAATAATTCCTCAACACTTTTGCCAAGAATGAGCCAAATGGACGAAAAGCCTCAAGGGCTAAGAAAAGCATCTCTGCAGAGCTGAGTGTTTGTGCTTCACCGTAATTCTTTTTTTCCATACAGCTGACATCTCTGCAGGTAGCTTTTTTGCCTCTGGGCAATAGGGTCGTAGGTTCATAGTACAGCAAAGAGGGAAGGCTGGAGAACTTCTCTTCCTCTTGGCCCAACACAGCTATGCACTGTATTTCTCTACTGTTCCCATCTGCTACATAAACATTTAATAGCCCACAACTGTGCTGAAAAGCTGATAAATTCTGACACATTGGCCCATTTTCTCATTTAAGACTACGGTACAAAATAGTATATGGCCTTTTCAGTGAGAATGCATTCAAGTCCCAACCTTATTTTTAAAACGTTTTCAATATAAAATCTGCCTTACTCAGAGACAAATATCTTACAGAAACTATTGACCTCGCCCTCATGATAAAAAAGAAATCAAAACCCCCCAAAACAGCATTGGGATTATTTGCCTGTGAATATTTCTGTCTATTTACAGTAGATCAGAATTAGTAAGAGAGATAGAATGGAGGTTTTATATCATCAATTTAACATTAATTACCTAAATCTCTTTGAGGACATGTAACAAAAAGCCCCCGACATTTGTGTCACAAAGATTATTATAACATATTGCCAAGTCATAGCATTGCTGCACTGGTTGATAGAATTCAAATTCAAATCCAGGCTAAAGATGCTACAGCTGTCACCCTTGCCCAGAAAAGCCCTCTTAGGTTCAAAAGTTAGCCGTCCTCCTGCCTGCCTCCACCAAATCAGCTCCTGATCCCTGGAGATTACTAATCCCGACTTCTCTGCACATAGTTGACAGGAAGAATAAAGCTATTGTGCCTTCCTAATAATTCAGGCTAATCACATATTTATAAAAGAAAATTAGGAAGAAGTGATTAACTCCTTCCAGCTCAGCCATTGATAGTATAGCACTTATAAAGAGGCAGATGGAGTAGCTTTAAAATGTGTTTAAATTTTAACACAGTGTTATAAAATAATAAATGTTTAAATAACTATGTTTTGATTTAGCCTAGTTGCCCAATATTGTATGACTGTCACCAAGGAAACATGGAAAAGGGAGGTGACAGAGGCCTGTGTTTTGGATGCATGTAGTCAGCATGAAAGTGCAGCTACAATGGATGGCAGGTCCAGTTCAGGTGTCAACCCTTCTGAAGGAAAAGCATGTTGCAAACAATTGAACAGAAAATTCCTGTATTATGTGATTTGTGTAGGATATGTCTTGAATCCCTGCAAGTCTGGAAGAATTCCCATCCTGATTTTTTGTGTGTTTTAAAATGCTATGATGTCTAGAGTGATTTTGTATGCAGTACAATACAAAACAAAACAAAACAAAACAAAAAGGCTACTATTCTTTAGTGTTTGCAGTCTGTATCATTTCATTTAGGTAGACCTAAAAATGGCAAACCAGAAAAGCCTCAAAAAACCCAGAATCCAGTGTGTTGTCATGGGCTTAGACAGGAGCTATAGACAGGGATGACCCTGTGTTCCTGGTATTCCCTGCATCTCCCAGAGAGGTATTGGTTCATTCATGATTATTTTCTCAAGTTCCCATTTGACGAGAGGCTGGGCAGTGCTCAGTGACTTCAGTGTGTAAAAAAGTCACAGGCACACAGCACCTTTCAAGAAAAAAATCAGTGTTCCAGCAACAGTGGCTCATGGCATGAAAGGTCCTCTAGCAAGGGAGCAGGAAATGGCATATTTAAAGAGAGCAATATGCTAGAAGAAAATTATTACTGAAACCACCCTCATATTGTCCTGTCCCTGACAGCAAGCAATTTAAAACAGTGTCTTCTCTGCAGTAACACCTTTAAAAATAAAGTGATACGCATATTTTTGTTTTTGTTGAAAATGTTTACTTTTATCAAAGCACCACACACCATGAATATTGTCAAAAAGTAGTAACTTTTAGATTCTTCCCTATATTCTGACAATCTGTTAATCCAGGAAATAAGTGATGAAAACTTTAATAATTCTTTGAATATTAATCTTTAATCTTAGTCAAAAATAGAATATATAGAAAATACAGCATTTCTATGAGAATCACAGTTTCAGGTGCTTCCTTCCCTTTGACCCTACTCCACCTTTATTTCAGCTTTGTTATTGAAACTGTTATTTAGGAGAGGGGGAAACCAGGAAAGACAGACAGCCAAAAAGAAGAAAAAGCCCAACCAGATTCATAATTTCTGCTCATAGCAAGGGAGAGCTGAGGGTATGGATGCAAATACAGGGCCTTATTGGCAAGGATAGGATGTTTGTATGGGATGAACAGCAGGTTCATTCAAATCTTTACTTTTTGAAATACCTCCATATCACACTGCATTAGCAGAAATATGTTTATATTTTTAGAAATATGCTTAAATTTCTTATTTTCAGTCTAATTTCTGAGTAAGATTTGCAGCATTATATTTCATCCTACCTGTTTTATCACGGGACAGAGTTATAACACTTTTCCAGTGGTGTTTAAGAAATGTCAAGGCTCTGAGCTCCTACCTCTGAATCAGGATATGTTTTATCTGGGAAAACCTGTGTATAACTAATGAAAGCTAAAATCAGTAGGGAAAAAAAAAAAAAAATCTCTTTTTTTATCCTGAGTGGCTAGTGGGTTAAAAAAAATGGTTCAGCACTGTTTACCACTCATTCTGACACCATTTGAAGAATGGTTTGCTTCTTGCCCTTTTTTTTTTTTCCTTTCTCAGTCATCTCAGAAGGCTGAATTCATGAGTGAATGTATTCTTCCATGTCCTTTGTGTTTTTCTATCTCTTCTTTCCTTCTCTCTCCTTCCTTAATAGAAACATACAAAATGCTTTTCATCCATCTATCGGACTGTTTGGTCATAGACATAAATAGCTTTAAATTGAAAGAAAGTAAGTTTAGATTAGATATTAGAAGATAGTCATTACTCAGAGGGTAGTGAGGC
>VWZN01016139.1:88390-100233 GCA_013396955.1 Regulus satrapa
AAAAAAAAAAAAAAAAACAACATTCCAAAATAAAACATGAAAACTAGAAGCTTACAATGACATCTTAGTATGAATGAGCAGGAGAAGAAAGTGAATGTTGAGGAAAAAAGTCTTGTTTACAAACATTTATCTTCAATTATTAAGTATTTATGGAGGAAAATAGCCGTAGATACATGATTGGCAAATTGGCTTATGTTTAAATAATGTGTCTAAAGTTTGACTGAGCATGGAAGTTCATCTTTAAATAAACAAATGGTACCATAATGTAACAGTCATGAAATATAAACAAGCTGCAGTCATGGTATCTGCCTGCCACACTAAAGTTGTGCAGAAACATCTGAGTTTCCTTAAGCTCTTTCAGTGAACTGTGAAGAGGTTCGTATCAAGGAAAGTCACTGAAGTGTGTTACACTCGCAGCTTTTCCTTTCATTGCATCTCAGTACCAAAGTCTGCTGGTGAACTGAGATTGCTGGGAATAGAAATAAAGGAGCATTTCCTAATGTTACCTGAAAACCAGGTAACCTTATCTCTCCAAACACTTCAGTTCTTCAGCACCCATTGTGGAATCACACATAATGTGCCTTAGGTGTAATACCCTCATTGGGGTTCCAGAGACAATGGCAGACACAGGTAGGTCAGCAGGGGGTTTTGTTTGGATGATTTGCTGGGTTTGCCTCTGTTGCTGAGCCCGTTATGACAATGTGAACTGCTGGCAGCTGTCCATCTCTCTGCTCCCCATTCCTTGTGGTAGCACATTTGTACTGCCAAGCATCTCATCCCTATTTTGCTCTTATGAGGACTGATAGTCAGAAATGAATATTCTATTCACTTTTTAGAGAGGTCATGGTAGAAAGGTGGTGCATGCAAACCTGAACAGATGTGGACTTGGTAACTGCATTGAGAGAAAAATATTCTAGAATGAATGAATTAATGCTTGTTAGCCCATAGCCAGATTTGTCCCACGACCAGAATGGTGAGAGGGAAAGTTGTAGGCTTTCTTCAAAGGATAAATGTTACTTGCATGCTCAGTAATGTAGGACATGGGAAATAAATTTATTCTGCTTCCTTACGTCCCCTTTCCCTCTTCTATACCTTGCTCCTGTAGCAGATGTAGCTACCAACCCAATATTCCCTACCTGCCAATGTTCATGGCAGTCCAGTGCTTTGTTCTGGGCAACAGAGAATGATTTGAAAGTGAGAAGAACACAAGGAATCAGATATGAAATATGAACCACTTTAAGGACTTATCAGACTACATTGCAAACAATGGAGTGTGCTGTGGAAAGAATTTTTAGCTGGGGAATGCAGATGAGACAACATAGGGATCAAGCAATTAAAAGCCTTGATTCCTCCCTCCCACCTCCAGCATATGGCAGGAAATTGGACCAGAATCAACTAATGTCTCTCCTTGGTGGAGTCTGACTTCTGACCTCTAAGACAATGGAGTCACAAGTTATCCTGAGGCTTGATTGAGAAGCCACTTCAACATTTCCATAAGTCATTCTGCCATTGCAGATCTGTCACAATTTTGTCATAAAGTTTGCAGAATTCTGTTGACATTGTGTCATCTCAATAAATGCAAAGGGAAAAAAAATCAGTCGGGGCAGGTGTGAGCACAGATTTCAAGTCTAATGCGTGGGCTGCTGCATGTCTTCTGACATAATCTAGGCTCTCATACTTGATGTTTTTCTGGAGCCGTGGTGAACTCTTCCATCCTTTAAAGCGATCAACCTCATTTGACTAATTTGAGAAGAAAAAAAAAAAAGAAAGAAAGAAAGAAAAACACTTCCCCTCTCAAAGCATCCTCGGCCAACTTGGATCTTTAAAAAAAGTAACTTAACGATTTGGGGCCTGATTGTCATTTACATGAAGGTCACTTCACACTGATCTGGCTGTGTAAATGGGCCATAAGTTACTTCTACACCCACTTGAAAGACCTCTTGTGCTTGCCAGAATGATGCAAAATAGCCTCAATGTAAGTGAGAATTCTGGCTCTTATTTTTAAAGCACTATCCCTTTATGGCAATGCATCAGTCAAGTACATTATATTCCACTCATTATCCTAATGGAAGCCTGAAGATTGCAGGAGGCAAACAAAATGGCCATTGACAGCATTACAACAACAGCAGCCAGGACAGTTCCACTGCAGGAGGACACACAGCTTCCAAAATACCTAAATAACCCACCAGTTTATAACACCTGGCTAACTCTATTGACTACTTGTTTCAACACACTGGTCATTTCAGGCCCCTTTTATCACGGGAAGGTGCAACTCACCAAGATGTAAGACATCTGTTAGTATATACTTGGCCAGACCTTTCCATGACTGCAGTCTTAGTGACTGTGTTTCTCCTGAGCTCAGTGCAGCTGTGGGGGGATGGTGTTCATGCAACCAAGTGGACCAGCACAGCAGCACAGCAGCTAAAAGTTGCAGCTACTGCAGTCAACAATTGGGTCCACAGCTGAGAGGCTGTTCACACCCTCCTGTACACCAACAGCTCAGTGCTGTGCGGCTCAGTTTGCACAGAGGCCTTGTCAGCTGTGATGGTGCCTTTGGATTATGCTTAATGGGAACCAAGCTGAAATTATTTGTATCATGTGGGCTATTGAATAAGCAGCAAACAGGAAGATGTTTCAGCAGCTTTGGAACTGATGAGGTTTCACACCAGCATGAATGGGTTTCATTGCTTTTTACCTTACCTTTCAGTCATCCATCTGGCATTTGAAGAGAGATTTAATATTTGTAGATGTTGCATGTGTGACCTGAATGCTTTGTGTGAGAAACTGAATGAGGTAAGTTAGGAATGAAATACAAAAGGCAAGAATTGAGAAAATAATTTGTTTAGTTTGAGTTCGGTGGCTTTACTGCATTTAAATGAACTCTAAACCCCAAAGAGAGCTCAAAGGGGTTAGAAACAGAGAGCTCAAACTGAATTGTGTGAAACATAATTTGAGCCCAGTCCAGACTTCAGTTTTGTGGGCCCTGGGAGAGCTAACACATTCAGATCCCCAGGCAGATGCCTCCCAAATCTCCATCACTAATCCCCTAGAAGCCTTCTGTTATTCTCTCATCTCCATCAGGCTGAAACAAACTTTCTCACCTTTGTGTAGCTCCCAAAGCAGGCAAACCCAAATTGTCTCTTAACTTTTGGAAGGAGATGGCAAAAAACAAAATCTACATTAACTAGTTTTTATCAGTGTCTACTATTCCCACTTGAGCATCATTTCAGTCAATAGCATTCTATTTAATAAAAATATTCCATTTAATACCACCATACTGTGACTTTTTAAACTAAATATTCTATAAAAAAAATACAGACAAAAAAGCTAATTTGTCCTGACATGCATCTCAGCCATTATGCTTTTGACATTTATTCCCTTTATTCCTAATTTAAGACCTCTTATTTATCTCCCTGAGCAGAGAACTTTTATAAATCAGATCCCATAGAAGTACTTATCAACCAGGGAGCTGAAATTTTGATTTGGACTTCTTTATGTGCAAAATATGAAAAACAGAAGGTCCACATATTACTGCACCTCCAAAGTATGAGTGTTAATACTCTAGAATATTCTTAGATATTTCTTAAAGACATGATGGGAGTTGCCTGGGAAATTTCAAGAGACAGCGTTGAATCCTGTGACCCTTGAGGTTTCTGCTACATGACCAAGAGCTGAATGGGGCCAGCATGAGGCTGCTGGCCAAACTGAGGAAAGAGGCATCCCAGGGACCACCACTGGAGCTTTCCCAACCCTGGTTCCCAGTGCTGCAATGGCCTGTATCAGCTTTAATGGGTGGGCATCTTCCAGCATCTCACATCAGCCCTGCTCTCTGAACCATACAGTTTTTACCTCAAGGTTCTCAGCTTATAGCTATGACTTATAAAATGCAGGCTGTAGGGTAGAGAAGTTTAAGAAGCTGTGCCCTCAGCCTACCAGAAAGCCATTCTCTGTGCAATCTTCTTTGTGTAAGTGTAGATTGTCATGGTCAGAAACAGTTATCATGGAAGTCCAGCAGGCAAACAGAAGTAGCAAGGCATGAATTGTCATAAATGTCATCACTACAGCGCACAGTGAACATCCCATGTCATCAAAAAGGCACTTTCTTCCAACATGTTTTTTGTTTTTTGTTTTTTTTCCTGAGAGTCCAAAGCCAACTCTAATGCCAAGAAGTGTTTTTCTTTAGAACTGCTTTAATATCTGAACAAGAGCAGTTGTTGGAGCAGGTTACACTCTGCTTACATATGTCAGGACAAAACTCATTTCTTATCTAAGGTGATCTTTTAGTTCAAAGGCTGGAAGGGAATATGCAGTAATTTCACTAAACTCCCCCAAAATGTAGCTCTCTAAGGAATATGTTATCCTTTCTTTCCCTTCTCTGAGGAACAAATGCAGTTGCACCATGCACTTCATCAGTGTTTTGCAAATTTGACATTATTTCAACCTCATGCAGGCACCTTCCTGTCCATCATAACACTCTTCTCACAAGAACTATACAAGTTTTGACTGAAAAAAAGATCATCCTGGAATGACTACTTATGCTTTGTTAATAGCCATGTTGAATGGTTAATTCACATAGACAATAAAGTTACTTTCTATGGCCCAGCTTCTAGCAGAAGGACAGGTGCTTCTATTGCTTCTCCTCTTTGGTGTCTCCCTGACATCCCCTGAAATGCTCAAGGAATTCCATGTCCAAATGAAAGTGCCAAGTGAGGGAAAAGAATGTAGGAAATAATCTAAAGAGAAAATGTGACAATTCAAGAACTGAAGGCATCTGATCAGTGTCAGGGCAGTGAGCCTGGGAGAGGTGTAATAAATCGATCTTGTTCTGCTCTACAATAAAGATTTCATATACCCATTAGTCACTGCACTGAGTTTGTGCTGCATTTAGGAAGGGTGCTGGAGGCTTCTGTTCTTCTGGGTTTTCTGTTTTGATGTCCTTTCCACAGACATAAAGAAAAAAGGGAACAGAAAATATTAGTGCTGGGAATGCCTGCTATTCATGAAGTAAGGTCAGCACAGACCAGAATTATGAAAAAACTGCAGAATTTAAGTTGGGATGGGACACAGGGAGCTTGTGTTCCAGAATAGCACCAGTGTCACCCTGTCCTCCCTCCCGAGCAGGACCACAGAAACAGCCCCAGCTGGCCCTGCTCAGATACAGAACTTCTGGAAGCAACAAGCAGCCCTGGACAATTTTTGCCTTTACATATATGAAAAGCAAAACTAGAGGTATTTTTTTAAAAGTCCTGTGGAAGTGCGACAACAGATTCTTTTCTTCCCTTTGGCTGAGAGGTCCTATGAACAAGCCTCATTTCTCTTCTGGGGCAGGATATAGAGACAGATATATTCCTCTAGCATTTTTTTCTTTTTTTTTTTAAAAAATATCCTGAGGATATTTCAAAAACATAATTTTCTCACTTCTCTCTTTTTTCACCTTTTTTCCAAGTCTGGGACTCCAAATCAGCTTATTCCAAGGAAACAGGGTTCTGATTTTACTGACAGTTTTCTCTTACTCAATTTACCTGCTGCTGCTATCTCTGTTATTGTATCCATTCCTGTTTTTTTTCAATCAAACACCCAAACAGCCAGCCTCCCAAGAACACACCATTCCAGATTCACTTACTGTCATGACTTAATAAGCTCCAGCTCCATAAGGTGTTTTCTCATGAGGTTTTTTGAATCAAATAAGCGTCTTCTTTCTTGCTAGTACTGGTGTGATTTGTAACTTCACCTGTCATAGTTCAGACTAAGGGGCATCTATCTCTCTGCACAAAGAGAAACCTAGCAAAAAAAGTTAGGTTCCAGCCCTCTGCTACTCATGCAGCTGCTAGGACCATCACCCAGCTAGGAATTAACAGCAGTCTGCACAAAACAGTGGGAAGTTAGTGCTGATCACAGAAAATTCCAATGCCAACAAAAAATAATGAACAGGGCATGCCCTCATCCCTTCCTAGCTGAGTACTGCTAGATATCACCTTGGAGGGCATTACACCCTGTTTTGCCTCTTCTTCCATGCGTTCTGCCCACTGTTCCTCCATTCCTTTTTTGGAGGGATAGGATAGGATAGGATAGGATAGGATAGGATAGGATAGGATAGGATAGGATAGGATAGGATAGGATAGGATAGGACAGGACAGAAGAAGACAGGTTTTATAGTCAATTAGACCCTGTTATTTATGCCACAATGCCTCTGAACTTGGCAATCTCTCTGTTGGTAAATAGACAAGTTCTTAAATTACTTTTTTTCTTCCATAAAGGTTAGCCATAGGTGGACAAAGGTGAGTTAAATCTAATATTGGCAGATGAGTTACACATGCTATGCACACACACATGCACAAAAATCCTCATTATTAAATCACAAAGCAATTAAAAAATTAAAAATTTCATAAGACCCCACATAAAAGAAATACAAGTGTTTAATGATGGATTATAAAGTGAAAGTGAGAAAAAAGTAAAAGCTCAGCTGTCTCAGGGGCTTCCCTAGCAGCCTGTGATACTGATTTCTGTCTTCACCCTCACACAAGCCGCAAGAGCTAATAAATTCCTGGCTCCCCTGCCTGGGAGCCAAGGCCGATTAATATCTGCCTACCTTGTTACCTAATTCATTATGGAATAGCAGTTAATTTGATTTGATATTATTTTAATAAAGTTCTGTGATATATAAGATTGTTTCAGGCTATCAAAATAATTTTCCAATTATTACGGTTACTCAAGCAAGTCTTTTTTTCCCTTCATGAGCGGCAGTTGGTCTGACTCAGAATACATTAGCTCCTACAGCTTCATCCTGGCCAGAGGAATACGAAGTATATGCATGATTACACCAGAAGTATTATTGCCAGTAATGTGAGCCTGCAGATCAAGGCGCAGAGTCCAGATTGATGTGCAATTACAGGCCCCCATGATGTCATGACATTGCTGATTGCTCTTCATATACAAATGAGTTAATGCATTAATATACATATACACATATGTGCAAGCATGCATGCATGCAAGTCTCTGTTATTTCCTGTATCTTGATAGTAGTGTTTGAGGGGTAGTACATAAAGGCAATGGGTGATAGATGCTGCATCTCACAGGAACTTCTGCTGCTTACTCCTGGCACAGACAGTGCCAATCTGACCAGTGGGAGAGGTGTGGATGACTTTTGCAAGTTGTGGGAGTTGCCTTTTTCTTTGCTGCTTCTTTACTTTTGACCACTTCAACTGATACCAACATAGGTATTGTATTCCTACTGAGGAAACAAACGCCAGGCTGCTCTTTCCTTGAGGTTGTAGCAAATGCCTAAGAGACAGAGAGAAGAAAGGACAGGGGTGGAACTTGATTGAAATATGAAAAGGCAGCCTAGACAAAAGAGCAGGTGCAAACACAGCCATTCCATTTGCAGATGCACTGAATGTCATAACATTTCTGCCTGGGTACACGAGAGCATCTTCGTCATATGCTTATGGGGTTGAGAGGGTGGCATACAAAACACCTTCATGGCTTGATCCTAGTCCAACTGGACTGGGTTTTCATCCTCATTAGGGGCAGAACTGGGTCTGTGTTACTAAATTTACAGAGTACAATCAACAGTAATAGAACTGATTAGCTGCTGTGTCTCACCCTTTCTACAGTATTTCCTCAAGGGGTTTCTGTTCACAGGAACATATAAAATATCTGTACTTCCATGCTATGAGCAATAGGGTCCTGAATTCTAAATGGTGAAAGCCGGTTTCTCAAAAATAAGGACTGATGGGACCAGTTGCCTCTGTTTTAGATCACCATTCCATGAACACCCTGACACAATCCCTGCCCTCCTGCAGCAGTGTTTCGCTGTGCTGGGGCTCATCATATATCGAGTTAATGAAAAAAGTTTATGAAGGATTGCCAGCTTGCCATTGTGTGGTACCATTTCCTTGCCTGGACTGAAAAAAGAAGTGCAAGCAACTAGAATTTAGGCTGATGATCATTTTTAAGTGATGGCTTTCTACCTTATACAGTACATCACAATCTCTTTCTCATATTCTGCTTCCAAAAGTGGTTATTCCCATTCCATTCAGTTCTCTTAGAAGAGTGGTGGCTGACCCATGGGATGTATGTCAAATATGATTTACAACCTTTTTCATGCTTCAGCAGAATTCAGCAGAAGCGTAAATGGATCAGAACACACCATACATATGTCAGGAAATACAACTTTTTTTTTTTTAATTTCAGTATTTGTAAATTGCCTTATTATTTCCATTGCTTAGCTATAATTAAGAGCATGAAACAGCCTTGTTAATCACAGGATGTTGCAACAGCACTTATTGTGCAAAGAGTTTATTCTTGAAAATAAACTATATGCAACCCCCAAGGGAAAGAACTATCATATCAAAGGTAGAGGTTAGTGCATTTTCTTCCTTCTCTCCATTAATTTTTATTAATTTATGTTCATAAAATTTATTTGGGTGGTTTTAAATTGCTGAGACTAAAATGATATTTTCCACCAAAAGGATATAAGTGAAAAAGGAGAGGATGGTGCAGATGCCTAAAATGAGGCCATTTATCCCTCTAATCCTGGACAGCAAAAGCATTTCTAAGTTTTCCTTTTAAAATCATTGCATTTTTCTAAAAAACTATATTTTTGCTAAACTTTACAGGATAAAAATATAACAAAATTATTATCTTGTCACAAAATTCAAGTACACAAAGGACTCTGGAAGCATTCACAGTTTTAAATACATCTATTTCCAAGAGCAAGCTTCTCATACTGCACTCAATGACTAAAAAGCTTGGCTTAAAGTCTGTCTTTCTCAGATTTTTTTTTTTTTTTTTTAATATGCAAGCTGGTTTACATGAGTAATATTTATTTTAATATTAATATGTTTTAAATGTACCCATCACATTTTAAACACAGGCAAAAAGACTTACAAAAGCTCCTGACATTATCTTAAAAAAAAAAAAATCCCAATGTCATTAATCATAACTAAAGTTTTTCAGTCACTCAGTATTAGTAATGCTGAAGTGAATTAACTAAAAGGCTTTCATGCTTCTTGATCTTATATCCCATGCCTGAAACCCTCATTCATTCAAATCTTTCTTACTCACGTGAGTTTTCCTATTGAAGTCAATGTATCTCAGCATGTAAGTGGGGTTTGAAGAGAGGCCTTTGGTACATAAAAGTGAGAAACAGAGTTGGTTCTCATGATTCTTGCATAGAAACTGGTAGGTTTACATTCTTTGCAGCATCTCTAATGCATAATCATCTAAAATGACTTTAGATCCTAGAAATTGCTACAAGATGGTTATAAATTCTTTGTGTGGACAACTTTTCCATTTGGTGGTAAAACTGGAAGGCCTTATCACTCTTTTATAACTTTCTATATAATTTTTATGAAGGCAAACATAAGGCATCAAAGACTGCAGGCTAAAAACTCCTCTGTGATCCAAACCAAGTGGCAAAATTAAGTCCTGAAAAAGTTAAGAAACACATCTGGTTTATGGTCTGCTTAGGCAACTTGGCCTGAGAACATAGCACAGGAGTAGATTGATGCAGAATAAGGCTCAAATTTAATAATCAAGCTTGGTTACTGAATACAGCTATAAAGATGGATAAAATGAAAAGTTTGTATTACATGTCTCCACTCATCACGTAACAAAAAAACACTAAATAAGAGGACATTTTGAGACTAAAAGAATGGTCTGTGCTGAAAAGGCATCAGATGTAAACAATATGGGATAAGATTTTAATACAACAATAACCAAGGAAGAATGTGGTGTCCATTGCCTGGTAATAGGAAAGGGACCTTAGGTCCAAGCAGCTGTCAGTCTGTACATGTGCTTCTTTTTATGCAAGTGACAGAAGATCACAAAATCCTTTGTTACTTGGCTTGCAAGAAAGGGCTCCGCCAGCATATTGCCATTGTAGAATCTCTGTTCTCCACCCTTCTTCCTCAATCCACCCCTCTTCCCTCTGGGTAGTCATCTTCTTGGCTGGACAGCAGAAATGGTTTGGTAATTCTCTATTCTTCTTTTCCTTCTCTGATCAGAAGTCCTGCCATAAAGTTAATCTTAAATGACATACAGTAGAAGGCAAAATTTAATTGAAAAATTACAAATTGTGCTACTTCAGTAATTATTATCATATACATTTTTTGGCTATTGTATCTTCTGTGAGTCACAGGACTGAAAATCTAAGAAGCATCAATAACCCTGGGATCCTCAAAGGTTGTTCCTCTGAAGAAAGCTTGAATTACAGGAGCTGGGATATGGAGATTCCCTGACAGAGGGGAAAATCCGGAAAGTGATCCAACCTCAGAGAAATGTTCTCACAATAACTGATGACAACCCCAGCAGAAAAGATTTAATGTGGTTTAATTCCATGGTTGGGCTCTCTGAATTGTCCTGTGCAAAAGTGTGGCCACAATGAAGATTTATCTTTCTCGATATCCATATTAGGTGTGTGTATGACTACCCACCTTAGTGCCTGAGCATCCTGCTTCAACATGCTAACCTGCCAGCAGCCCTAAAGAGCTGCCTGCCCCAGCTGGCCAGACTAGTGCAAGCTCTCTGGGCATCCTGACCTTCCAAGCATCTTTCCCTATGAACTACTAGATAATATAGCCAAGGAATATCCCCTTACTAGTGTGCTCCTTTCACTCACCAGGTGCTGTTGTACCTGGTGAAACATAAGCACTCTACTTTCCAGGCTGCTCAGAAATAAGTCCTCTTAATTACATGTAATGGCTTTGGGAAACATTTTAGATATTACTGCACAGTATTCCTGCTAAATAAGTGCCACAGTATTTTTCTGTGATTTTTTGGTTTTGGTTTGGTTTTTTTGTTTGTTTGCTTGCTTTTTTCTTATGAGCACATCACAGTATTTTCTTTCAGTAACTTTCTTTCTTAATATATTTCAAGAGTACGTGGACTCAGTTTCTCTGTTTCTCTTTTGTTGGTTTTTTTTTATGACTTCAAACAGATAACTGTACCAGTATAACAAAATTCTGATGAGGTCAGTCTATAGAATAACAAATATAATCTGCATCCTGATTAAAAAAAAATTAATTATCAGATAAAGGACAGTTCAGAACACATCCACAAGGAGGGAAGAGCAGAATATATATGTTAATCAGTTAAAAATGTTTCCTTACTTCTGAAAAACAGAAGTATTCTCCATGTTCAGGGGCCTCTACATTTAACACAAGGAAAGTTCTATGAAAACAAATGGTACATGTTCATTTACCATGTACTAGAGCATAAACTATGGTTAATTGTTGAATGTGCCAGACAAAAAAAATAAATAAAACTGTTATAAAAAGAGAATCAGATTTTGTCTCAAGTTAAATTTAGAATTCTTAAATATAGGATCTTAAGGAAATAACTAAATATTGCTGTTTATCTAAGACTGAGGCTTCAGATTTTAGAACATGCACATTAGAATAGAATGTATACACATAACTTATTTCAGCTAAAACTGTAACAGAAGCTCTTTTAGCACTTCAGAGAGAAAAAATGAATGAGGGTTTACAGCACTGTCAAAGATTTTCAGAAAAGAAACAGAGTGCATGCTCTGCCTTAGTCTTTCTTTGTAACTTATGACGAGTCATTGAATGTTCAAGTTTCCCAGCTGTAACACCATTGCCATTTTCACATGGGTGGTTAGAGGATGGACAGGTTGAGATAATGACCTGCTCCTGAAAGGGGCCTGCAGAACCAGTCATACCTTCAGCAGTGTGTCCTCCTACTCAGCAGAAAAGGAGAGGCGATGATCCTGGAGATGAGTGGTTGCACAAGAGACATAAAAGCAAGGTAATTAAAAATCATTGGGTAGAACAGTGATGAGTAATTGCATTCTCCTGAAAAAAAAAAAAAAAAAAAAAAAA
>VWZN01016139.1:100264-112843 GCA_013396955.1 Regulus satrapa
AAAACCTCCCTGAAGCTTCAATTGGATCTAGGATTTTTATTCCTTTCATTAGAGGACAGCAGGTGTTGTGCTACATCGCTGTGCATTGTTAATGAGTTGCCATGTTACTCCTTAAACAATGGATTGGTGAAATGATTCCCTTTAGTACTTAAAACATTTTGTGGCTCTCCTAGGTGAAAGAATATATAGAAGGAAAATCAGCCATACCTGAAAAGGCCTGATTTCGTAGGAAGGTTTCTATGGAAGGGAGCAGCAGGACCTGATTTCTTGTGGGAAGTCTCAAGCCCAGCAGTGCCACCACACTCATCACCTGCCAGTGACTACCCTGGTTATTTCCTTGGTGGGAATCACATGGATTTTTCAGCACCAAAATCTGTGAGTTTGGCTCAGGAGGAACAGTTGCTTTTGCCTTCAGATCAGTAAGGTCTTTTCCACACTTTGTTTTACGAACACTGTCCTATAAGAGGTAAGCTCTTGAGAGGGCCAATAGTAAATCATCTGGAGAGAAATCAGTAAGAAATGCTTGAATCTATTTCAGCCATTTGTAAAGGAACCACATAGTGAAAGAGTGTGCATTTTCAGGACCCTCACAAGCTCTGTGTCTTTCTTAGAAATCTCCAGACACATGGAGAATCCTTTAATTCTACTATAAGCAGTGAGTGGTTTTATTCTGAACTTATTCCACAGGTTATGCTGTATCTCAACACACAGATCTATGAATGAAATACTCTGCTTATCTTTAGGGCATAAACTGACATGAAGCAAATTCTCAGCTTCTTATTGAATAGGAGGAACTGAGCAAAAAGAGTAGGACTGCCAAACGAACAAGGAGCTTTTCAACAGACTGCTGCCATCAAATAGGTAGATGGGAAGACAACAATGTGGAAAATATTTTTTAAATTGCTTCTTCTTAGAAAGAAATGAGAGAAAGTTATGATTTCCCTCCAGAGAATGAATAATTTTTTTTTTTTCATAACTGGGAGTTGCTCTTCTGGGTTTGTTTTTTCAGCAGAGAATCTGCTTTGGAGAAGCCTTGCTGTGTGTCATCATTTAATTTTTTAAAAAATTCTTTTCCCGTTTAAAAAATCAACACATAAACATGTAAAGTCACCTTACTTCTCTGTTGAGGTTATGGTGATTTACATAGAAGTTATTAGAAGGTTGTTAAAAGAGGATGGACCTAAAATAGGTTCTTCATTTTAACATTAAGCATGAATCATAAATTAGGAAAATCAGAGTATAAAGGAAAAAAAGAAAAAAACTCCTAGAACACCTGTAGTCTTCAAAAATTAGATTTTTATCAGTCTATTTTAGTGTCTATTTTCTAAACTCACTTGCCAGCATAACATCTGAATGTCACATGAGAACTAATATGTCTTCTATTGCTTTCTCAAACTTTGGCCATTCTGGGAGAAAGGGAGCTGAAATATATCTGTATGTAAGGAAATAAGTCCCATAAAACTTGTGCAGGGAAAAGAGGAAGTATCGGAATTTGTGATGATCCCTCATTCCCAAGAGTTTGTACTGCAGGCTTGAAGTGAAACCCTCACAACACCTGAGAAGACATTAACTTCCACATAATCTTATACACTCACATGACTTGAGCTGGTCATACACCAGCAGAGAGTTCTAGAGGTTAATAAGCACTAAATAAGGCAGGGTGGAACCTCCACTTAAATTTTCCGTATGATTTACTCTTTTAGGGAGGTCAAGAGAATGATAATTGGACTCAAAAGAGAATTAATAACAGAAAACACAAGGGTGTTTTGAGTTTTAAGTTTTAAACACCAGTATGCCAGATTGTCAGCTTAGTTATAGCAGAGTTTATCTGAAGTAAATCCATTGACACAAAATCAAAACTGGAGTCACTAAAGTCAGTTGCTCTGGATTTAGAATGCCACAACTGAGATTAGAATTTGGCCCATGCTGTTTAAATAAAGTCAATATATATGAATGAAAACAGAAATCAAGGCAGCAGAATGCAGAGAAACTGAGGTGATAAATAGAATGGAAGAGTTTACAGATGAGAGAATTACTTAGTCTTAGAAGAATAATAATGATGATTAAGCAGTGACAGGACTGAGGTATTTAAACTAGCTGAAGATTATTATAAAATTAAGCTTGATGATCTATTTGAGTTTGTTGAAGATACCAGAACTTGAGGATTTAGGTTTAAGTAAAGTGGGAATATATATCAGAAGAATTTAAGGAAGTACTATTTTACAGACACTGATTAAAAGATGGAAGGTACTTCATATTCAAATGTTAGAGACATGCTGCATTAATATTTAAGCAGATGCAGTAAGACTATCTGCAACCTAATGCAGTTAAGTGGTATCAGTCAGTTTTCTACTTGCAAATAACCAATCATTTTTACAGAGAGCTAATTTCCACTGATCATTTCTTCACCCAAGTAGCTAGATCAAATCAAAGATACAGAGCTTACAGCTGCTCAGGTTTTTGGAGCAATGTCAGTTTTCACAGGGTGCAGACTTGGTCCTGTGTTTTTCTTTCACTAGCAAGACTGGCAGACTCTCTCCAGTCCCAGGAGCTCTGTTGCATGCACTGTCAGGGTGGCATGAGGAAGCTTACACTTCTGCTGTCCACACATAACCTGTTTGGTGGGTAATTAAAGGATTTTAAACTCCAACACAGTCAATCTGGCACCTTTCAACAATTCAAAGTGACAGAAGCAGAGGGCAAAAAAGAAAGACCGCATTTAATTCTTGTTGAAGAAAAAAAAAAAAAGTGGAAAAGATAAATAAGACCTATGAACATCATATAATTGGTTTTTTGTATCTCTGAATCACTACTGAAGAAGACAAAGCTCAGCCTAATGTCCTAGCTCCAAACATCTCCATATATAATCTTCTGCCTTACCCAATTCGTGCAGCTCTGCTATAACTCTGCTTAAGTACGTTTTTCATGAGGGTAAATGACAACTGAGTCTAATCAGTGCTGTGCAATTCAAAAAATAAATCTGGAAAAGATAAAATGTGGAAATAACCCAACAGTTTACTTCCATAGCCCCCCTTTACCTTTGGTCCTGCTCCCTTACTTTCCCAACTCTACAAGGCTTACAAATGGGATTAATCAAGAGAAAGTTTCAAGTCACTTTAAAGAATGGCAATAGGAGAGAGTGTTAATATTTTATCATTTTCTCTCATATCAGATTATAACATAAGACTCACAGAAAGTATTATGTCAGGCACATATGAAATCTCAACCCAGTTCAGTTCCTTAAGGATCACCTTTTAACTCAGATTGCAGGGCTCGAAAATTGTTATGTGAATATGCTTTACACAAAATGTTGGAAAAGTCTTGTCAAGAGGGCTTCATAAAGGGTTGCTTTTGATAAGGAAACATATAATTCAGACAGAAGGTTTGAGGTTGAATTTCCCCAGGACACAAATGCTCTAGACTCTGTTGCTCACCAGCAATTACTGTAACTCCTTTAAGCTATCACCACTCCCAGATCAGCTTGAAAAATTGCAGTAAACCTGTCATTCACAGAGAAGGGAAGGGCAGGAAAAGTTCCATGAATCGAAACTTCATGGGAGGGGACTTGCAAGGTGGCTGGAAAAACTGAAGAGAAATATGGTATTTCAATTATCTACCATTATTTTCTCCTTTGTGAATCTCTGCTACTATTTTTTTTTTTTGCTCCATTTGGTATTGGCTCCATCCTATCTCATTTAAGCAATTAACTGATTGTCAGAAGCAGTGTCAGTGTAGATTTCTCACATAACTGATGAAAAAAGCTGATTGTCTTCATAGGGAAATTTGACTTTTGTTCAGCTGGGAGGTAAACTGCCTTTTACACTTGCACTTGTCTTTCCCATGAGTGCATAGGAAGACTACATTGGCTGTGCTTCTAAATCAAATACCTGTTACATTTCTACTTAGACCCTTAGTATGTAATTGCCGAGTCCACTCCTGAGGCACATGAGTCTTTTCAAAAGCTGTACAGTGCAGGTTTGTGAACTTGACACCAAGGGTTATGTGAAAAATACCTTGCTAAATACTTTTGTGAATTTTTCCCAGGGTCATAGAACTTATTAGTTGAATTCATTCCACTCATAACTTAGGTGATTATGATAGCCACTTTAACATCTTTCTCTTTTTTACATATTTCTTTCCTTGAAGAAAGAAGACTGATGGGGTTATGTGGGAAGTCTAGCTTGCTGTCCCCACCCTTGAATATTTTTTTTCCCTGACTAAATTCATTGACAAATTTTAATAACATGCAAATTCATAAAACAGTAAAGTTCAATGTGCTTATGAAAATCAGTAGGTAAATTAAAATGACACCTCCAGTGAAAAGAAAAAGAAAAAGAAAAAGAAAAAGAAAAAGAAAAAGAAAAAGAAAAAGAAAAAGAAAAAGAAAAAGAAAAAGAAAAAGAAAAAGAAAAAGAAAAAGAAAAAGAAAAAGAAAAAGAAAAAGAAAAAGAAAAAGAAAAAGATTCCTTGTCAACTCTGTTTGACAATGGCCAACAGGCTAATCAATGACAGAGTGTGATAATTTTGCTCCATAGGTATAAAAAAAAAGCAAGGGTTGTGGGACAACCTTCCAATACTTTTCAAGGAAGGAGAAGTTTTCAGCACAAAATATTTTTATTCTCCTATGTATTGAAATATAGACTGAATTTGTTCCATTGCTTATGGAAGAACTGTTTTGTTTTTTTTTCACTGTGAGTGTGGTAGGTATGGCTGTTTCTCACATAATTTCTTTTTTCACTACAATCTAGTAGGTAAATATAGGAGAAAACGGTAATTGCCCGAATAAAAATAATAATATATTTTTTTTAAATTTGCTTACTTGAGATTTATTTTTGATTTGCACTTAATTATAAGGCAGAAAATACATATTTCTTTTTGCACAGCTCCAATATACACAAGTTAAAAATGGAAAAACCTATTTCTTTGTAAACCACATTTGAGAAGACAGCAAAAACAGTTTTACAGGCATACTTAATAGATCAAAAATGTTATTACCTCTTGAGGCAAAATGCAGAACTAGTACAAACCCATTTGGCCAATTCACACTTGTTTGATATATTTCAAAAGCATGATTTTATGCTGGATCAGCTATCATCTCTCTTCCTGTAGCCGTCATCAGGCCAGGATAAACACTGCAGTGTATACTCGATTAATTTGACATAAATACTGTCAAATTCTCACACCTGAGCCAGATCATGTTTTGTATAGAGGATGATCCAGGTGTGCACATATCTGGTATTGAGCGCAGAAAAAAGGTTTAAACTAGATCTTTTCTGTCGGTGTAAGTAAGAAATGATAGCCAAATATAAATTACTGGTTGTAGTTCTCCTCTGATGATGGCCAGCTTTCCATATTCAGTCCAAGTACATGAGCATTTTAGCAATATATCCATATGATTCTTGCTTTCCTTTGCACTATCCCAAATATTGCACTGAGTCTGCTTTACTCCCAGATGATTATACATAATGGGCAATGTCTGGATGGAAGTGTGCTGCAGAGATTGTGAGCAAATGAGCTGTCTCAAACTTACAATGTGGGACTGCTCTACCGTTAACAGAACCTTCTGACATTATTTCAAGCAGTGAGATTATTAAGTGTCATGTGGCTAAATAGGATGGGTCATTCAATGGAAATATCAGCAAACTCAGTCATACAAAAACATAGTGGCAAATGCTCTGTGTGACATTAGCCTATATCCCACATAAATCTCTAGAAGATCACATTATATATAGATATATATATAGATATAGCTGATATAGATATAGATAGATGATATAGATATAGATAGATGATATAGATATAGATAGATGATATAGATATAGATAGATGATATAGATATAGATAGATGATATAGATATAGATAGATGATATAGATATAGATAGATGATATAGATATAGATAGATGATATAGATATAGATAGATGATATAGATATAGATAGATGATATAGATATAGATAGATGATATAGATATAGATAGATGATATAGATATAGATAGATGATATAGATATAGATAGATGATATAGATATAGATAGATGATATAGATATAGATAGATGATATAGATATAGATAGATGATATAGATATAGATAGATGATATAGATATAGATAGATGATATAGATATAGATAGATGATATAGATATAGATAGATGATATAGATATAGATAGATGATATAGATATAGATAGATGATATAGATATAGATAGATGATATAGATATAGATAGATGATATAGATATAGATAGATGATATAGATATAGATAGATGATATAGATATAGATAGATGATATAGATATAGATATAGGTATAGATATAGATATAAAATTTTATGCGTGGTGTGGTAAAACAATGCCAACTCTGTGCAGAACTGTCTTTTCCTGCAGTTATGAAAGGGAAAATCTCCATGCTTGGGCACTTGTCTCAATTCAAGAGACAAGAAGGCCTTTTAATAAGGCAAATAAAAAGAGACTGGATAGTTTAAAGGATAAATGGTTCTTAGACAACTGGCAAGGCAAGACATAGACCTTAAGAATATTCATATCATGCAGCTGATCATGAAGATTAGCCCACCTATTTATGCCTGATCAAATAACCTCAAAAAAAAAAAAAAGGGGTGTGTGTGTGTGTGTGTGTGTGTGTGTGTGTGTGTGTGTGTGTGTGTGTGTAAATATTTACATAAATTNGTGTGTGTGTGTGTGTGTGTGTAAATAATTATCTGCAAGGCAGAAGAGACCATAATCCTAAAATATCAAAAATGATAACTAATGGCTTCTCCCTGGGTTGCAAAGAGCCAGCTCCTGATCTTGGTAAAGTCTGATCTATTTACAACATAAGCATTGTGCTTGAGGGGATGGGAACAAAATATACTCTGAGTTAATACCCCCTGCATCCAGGTATGGGGTCTCCAGCCTAGAAAAACACATGGGCCTATTGGAGAGAGTACAGAGGAGGCTACTAACATGATTAGAGTGCTGGAGCACCTCTTCTCTGAGAAAAGGTTGAGAGAATTGGCACTCTTGAGCCTTGGAAAAGAGAAGGCTTTGAGGTAGCCTAATGTTGGGCTTCTATTGCCTGAGCAGAACCTAAAAGAAAGATGAAAAGAAAATTTTTACAAGGGAATGTGTGATGGAACTAGAGGGAGTGGCTTCAGATTGAAAGAGAAGAGTTTTACTTAAGATATTAAGGAGAAATTCTTTACTTGGTGAATAAAGATGGTGAGGTACTGGAACAGGTTGTCCAGAGGTTGCCCATCCGTGGAAGTGTTCAAGGACAGGCTGGACGGTGCTCTGAGAAATCTGGTCTAGTGAAAGGTGCCCTAGTCCATGGCACAGGGATTGGAATTAAATTATATTTAAGACCCTTTCAAACCTAAACCATTCTATAATGCTAATATTCTATAATTAAAGTAACCAGAGAAAACCAAGACAAAGAGAAAAAGTATCTTGTGGACAAAATACTGGGCTATAACTCAGAGATACTCCAATTACCCTGGATGCTATTACCAGCCTGCTGTGTGAATCTTTTTTACCAAATTTGTCTTCCTGTGCCATACCCACCTTTTCCCATTTGTTTGCAGTTTCCAGTAAAATGTAGCCTGCACATGTAGCTAAAATGAATAACAGTGGCATAGGATAGTGTAAAATCAAAATTGTGTGCAGGAGGAAAGAAAATGTGCTGTGATAGTCTGCTCTACAATGCAACAGTGTTCCATGAAATTAAACTCATTAGGTATTTAGAAGGCTGGAAAGAAGATAATGCTAATATCAAAAAGTGTTGATACAAAGAGTTTGATAAAATTATTTTTATCTGGAGCAAAATGGTTAATTCATGTTTGCCCTGCCCAATCTGTAAACAACTGTTGATGTGAGGTGTGCTGGGAAATTGAAGCAGTCTTTAAGCCCATTTAGGAAGTTCTGCCATTAAAAGGATGTAACAGAGCTAGATCTTATTTGCCAGTATGGCTTTGGAAACTGAAATGAAAGAAAGAATGCCTTTGTGATGAAGGGAAAGAATTATTCCTACAATTCAGGCAGTTCAGTTCCAGCCTAGATCACCAATTCCCATCTGACCTTGTGCACATTTAAGCTCAGCCTCTCAGTGTGGGAGCCAAAGTTCCCCTGTGGAAGGTGCTGAGGACAGAGGTGTATTACAGGTCCAGAGAGGGCTTGACTCATGCAGGGAGACTTTACTTTAAACATCACGGTCTGAATGACCTGAGAGTTTTCAAACAACATCAAATCTCAGTACAGAAACTGAAAGGATGTACCAAGGAAAGATCTCTTCAATAGTTGCTTTTTCCCTACGCTTTCCTATGCTTTCATTACTGCCCCTGCCAGAGACAGGATACTTGAAAGGTTGTTCTTCTGCTGAGGAATGGTTGCTCTTCTGTTACAGTTATGTTTTGATATAGATGATTCAGTGCAGGTCTCAGATTCAGATCTCTGCAGGTCTCGGTTTTTCCTATCCACCTTTTTTGTCTGTCTTCTCTAATTTGGCTATAAGTTTGAATCCCAGCCCCACTGATTTATGGGAGTTTTGCCATTAGTTTCACTGAGCAAAGATTTGCTCTTACATGCTTTGAGCCCAGGACTGTCTTTTATTATGTGTGTGCCATATCTAGCTCGCTGGGGTGCTGAAGTCAGTTGGGACTGCCAGATGCTACTGTAACACGAATAAATGTTAGTATACATGGAGGAAGGAAAGAGATTGTATAGGTTTTCTTTCAACTGTTATATAAAAATCCTCTCAAACTTAAAGGACTTCAAGATATTCCATTAAAAACAGCTTTTTTATTATTTTTTGCAGGATCTCCAGCATTTTTCATGTGCAGACTGATGGCTAACAGCTCTTCATGGTATTTACAGGAAAAATGCATAGTGCTAAATAATCGTCACATGCTGTGGGAGTAACTTCTGTTTTTAATAAAACCAATCTGGTCTGGATCAATGATAAGGGGGCATAATTTCTTCAAATGGGAAGCCAGCTCTTTGAAAGGAATCTTACAGTCTACATTAATCTCAGATCAGGGTCTGCAGGGTAAGCAGAAATCAGGGCCTGACTGTTTTTAGGAAAAAAGAGTATTGTCCCTCTCTGACGAGAAATTCTGGCAAAGGGATTTTACTGGGAGAGAGAAGTTTTGGTGCGCAAGATAAAGTGGTCTGGAGCCTGTGGAGCTAATTGCTGCTCTCTTTTTCTTTAGGTGTACAGGCACTCATTCAAGAATGCATTTACTGGACAGTAAGCTCTTGCATTTGTGCTCCCTTTATTCAGGGAATTAATCCTCCTTGTTGCAAGGCAGGGAGCAGTAACTGAACGGAATTGCTGCCCACACCATGATTGCCTTTAGCACTGTCAACCCATATATCATACATTATCACCTCTATTCCCTGCTGGCAGCCCCTCTCTCCACTTTGCATGTGTGTGGGTGGCCCAATGCAGCTGACTCAAGCATCACTGATATCCAGGGCGGTTTGCTTGCACAGAGTGGGCCATCATACTTCAAGGACCAAGTAGCAGGACTGATGCCTTTTTGTCTCCTCCCCTCTGCTATGTCTCTATCTTGCTGCTGGATCAGTTCTTACAGTCTCTACTGTTGCTGCAGACACAGCACTGGTATTCTTGATCCTGCATTTCTCGCCACAATACAATCAATCTAATCTTACTGTCCATTGTTTCTGTAATTAATGCATGACAAATTGCTAAACAGAGGAAAAACTGTGACTTGTCTATGCATGGTATGGATCCCAAACAGAAACTGCAGGGAGGAGAAGAAAAGACAGCAGGTGTCCAAGCAAACCAATTGTCACTGGACTCAAGGACGACATTCCAAGAACAGATCAGTTTTAGCAGCTGTCCAGTCAGGCAGATACATTTGCTGAAAAAAAAAGTGGTTTCCTGCTCACTTTTTCAAATATAATAGGTGAACCAAATCCCATGGATTTTCCTCAGTCTTATTATATACAATAAGAATAAAGGTATGGTGCCTTCATCCCTCCAATTGTATGTGTTCTATAAGCTTTAAGAATTCTTCTCTTAAAACTGGTGAAGAGTAATCAAGTGATTTGCACAAGGTCATAATGTAAATCATAAATTAACTGAAGGTTTCTAGATTTCAGCTTTGCATTTATATCAATAGATCTCAGTTGCATCTCTGGTAGGAGACAAGACAGGCACCTACTTACTAGCTGATTTCATTTTGTATAAAATGCAAGTGTACAGAAAGTTAGAATACAAACCCACCCAATTTTGCTTTAATCATATGACTGCTTTTGGCCAAAGTTTGGGGTTTATTCATCTCTAAATACATGTACTGTGAATGCTTCCTTAGTTGTGCATTATTATATGTTTCAAGCAGTAAACTCTCTAAAATGATACCAGAATTTTTCATTTTCTGCTCTGGATGTGACTACCAGGAAGACAAAAATTTCCACAGTGTTGGAAAAGCAGGCAAACAAGTCATACAGCCAACCAAAATAATTACTTTTTGGCAAAGTGCTTAGTGGAAAATTTCCCATTGTCATTGTACAAACAATGCACGTTCTCCCATGAAACAGTGTCAGTGTGTTTCTCATAAACATATGCGCCATTTCCTCTTCAGAAAGGTCAAGTAAAATAGCATCTATCAAGAGGAGCATTTAGAAGCAACCCACCTGTTATTGCCAGCCAACAGCTACTCAGAGAAATGATGCTAGTGTATCTTGGGGAAAGACAACTGGGTCTCTGTCTGCAGTGGATTTTTATGGTGTAAAAGAAGAACACACTGGTTGAAATTCACAATCCATTGCTTTAAACTAGCTTTGTGAGGCACAATAAAGTCACTAAAGATAAATCATTGAGGTTTGTATTAGATGCTTCAATGGAAGTATTGAAAAGAGACGTGCTAGTGTATCAATGGAAGCCTTTTGAGCCTTTCTATGAGATCCTTCCATTTAGGGGGATTCACTTTTGAAACAGAAATTATTGCAATCAGCAGATATCTTCTAAAAAGCGGTGGTTCAGCTCAGCCAAAGGTTATGTGTTAGAAGCATAAATGGCTGGATGAAATTCCTCAGTCCATTTTATATAGGATAATAGACACTATTGTCATCATGATCCCTCAGACTTTATTAACCACAAATCTATACCACACCTTACAGCATGTGATCTGTACATCTCTGATCATCCATAAATTATATCTATAGATATGGGAAAGATAATGGTAAAAATTTAGCTCATTTTCACTCTACAGTATGTTATGGTTGGGCAATTTCTAAAGGAGGGAGGCACATCATCACCAGGAGAATGTATTTATGGGTCTACCAGTAACAGAAGGTTAGCTACTGGGAGCTTGCAAATAGTCATTCCCAGATAAACAACACTTTAGCCTTTCAATTGGTTGCGACCATTAAAATTATTTTCAAATGAAACAAAACAAAGCAAAACAAAACAAAAAAAAAAACCAAAACAAGCAAACAAACAAAAAAAAAATAATAAAAGTATCTTTCAGAAAAATGAGTCCCAGGGATTTTATTCCAATTTTCAGTCTCCCCTCAATATTCTGAATCACCAATGTGAGAATCCTAAGTATGTATATGTATATGTATATGTATATGTATATGTATATGTATATGTATATGTATATGTATTTTTATACATCTGTATATGGATCCTTTGAAGAAGGTACTGTTTAGAAATCTGCAGTCAAAGACACCAAATGGTTCAGAGGAGAACTCTGTCAGGGTAGGTACTGAAGAAACAGCACTGAAAGGTTTCTGAGTGACAATAATGCATATGACAAATAGAAAGGGCCACTGAAATCTGAAGTCTTACAGAAGAGAAGTTTAATATGCAGGTCATCCAGGAGAGGAGGAAGAATTGGACAACTTGAAGGGCAAATCATGCTAGAATTCTGTGCAAGCCACTGAGCACAAATGACAAATACACCCAGAGACAACACTCATGCGCACAAATATGCCATATAATCCCAGACACTGTAAGAAACATGTAAACATTCGAGCTTGCATTTGCATACATTCTGAAAATGCTAGAGGACGTTTTTGCAAGCTATTATTTAATTTATTCACAAGGTCGATTTGGAAACAGTGTTCAAATGTTTTGGAAATACGTCAAGAACATCGTTTTATTTCATGGTATTGTGGTAGCATCTCATTATAGTAGTCTAATATGAATGCAGCACAATGAAAAAGCTATTGTGATTGTATTGTACTAGGCTAAATAGATAGAATGTTATTACAGTACTGTAAAAGGGAAGATTTATAGGTTAGCATTTGCATTTATGAGTAAGAACAGCACATGCCGCCACATACTTGGCTATTTGGACTCCCAAGGAAACGAAACCTTTTGTTATATTCAGAGTTATCAGACATTTGAGCAGTGAATGACCCTGCTATTGCTGGAAAAAAAACAGCAGCAAGGGAGAATAGGTGTGTTGACTCTGCTTCTGGAACAGTTTCTGCTGCCATGCTCCCCAGAGGTTTTATTCCCTTTCAACAAGAACATCAGGGTCCCAGACAGGATAGGATCCAATTGCACATCAAAGCAGCATTTTTGGTTTTTTTTTCTTTTGCTTTTTTTTTTTTTT
>VWZN01016139.1:120334-138306 GCA_013396955.1 Regulus satrapa
GGGGGTGTTGAAATCCTTGTGGAAATGTAGAAGTGAGCACTTGCAATCAGCTTTATTCATAGCTTTACAGAAAAATTGCTGCGAACACCATGTACTTTTAGGCTTTGTTTTGCTTAAGAATTCTGAGAAGTCCATAAGTGAGATTGTTGCCACAATTGGGAATCCTTAGTTTAGCTGAAAAAGACCTAGCTAAAGTGTTCTAAGGATGTAGAATTAAATGAGGACTTTGTCCTTCCTTTCCAGTCAGATCCCTGAAGATGCTAGATTATCTTCTATAATGTGTTTTGCTACAATCTCTAGAGAGGACCACCTCCTTAAAAGGACAGCATAGTAATTTAATAAAAATCCAATCTATGAAGCTCCATTACTGTGCAACTGAGAAAAGCAAGCCAAACAAGATACTAATACAAAAACCTCAGAATTCCTTGGTGCATTTTATGTACTACAGCATTTACAAATGACCACATGGATCGTGTAATATTATCCACTGTGCAGAGTTTCTTTTATAGGTCTCCATGGACTGAAATATTTAGACACAACAGAGTTGAGCAGAGGGGCCAGTTGTAGATTTAACTGGGAATTCTTATGGTTTTATGGGCTTGTATGTCAGCCATATCATTGCTTTAAAAATTGCTTTTGTATTTAATAGTAGGAGAGCTTGACCTGAACATAGTAACAACACATGTATCCCTTTAACTGCGCCCTGCAGAGGATTGCAGGCTGAAATGCAGAGCGATACTAGCCCCGTGAGTTAAGATGTCATTAGCTGCCCAGGAAGAGTAACTTTGTCAGTTGTCATTAAAACATTTATTATGCTGGTACTTTAAAGATCAGAAGTGTTAACCTGGAAATGGCATTCTGATTTAAATCTCTTTAATGTTTGGATGGATTGGTCATTTCTTTATAACTTGCTGCTCTTTGAGGAGAGTCCTTCCTCCCTTTGTTCAGCATCTGTAAATTGCCTGTATGTGAATCTCACTTAAGAAAGAAGGAAAAGATCCTGAGTTACTCAGATCTGTCATAAAACTGTCACTTTGGATTATTGCTTAAATGTTGGCTGCAGGCTGAAAACTGTAGGTCCGTGCAGCGCTCTCCAGTTCAGGTGGGGTTTATAAAAGAGAAATTGTTGCTCTGCAGGGAGATACTTGTTAACCTTATTCATTTGTGAAACTGGTTACATATTTTGGCACTCGCCTGTGCAGTCCTACACTGACAAAGCTTTTGACAAGATGAAGTAGATATATGGTATTTATGTAAGGTTCTCAGAAAGTGCAGGTTCAGAGCAAACTTTATTAGCCGCACCTAAGCTCCTTCTGTGTCAACCAGCAACTCTTTGCAGAAAAGCCTTCAGATCTTCTGCCCTTTGACCTTTAAAAAGATACGAAGCTGGGTTGGCGGTGATACAGGACTCTCAATTAGTGGTTCCAGCTTTACATGCTTTCTTCTGTTTTGTGATTCAGATGTCATTTACCAGGCTACAGGTTATGTGGAACAGAAGTTGGAAAACAAGGGGCTTGTCTTGACAGATGTTTAACAGCTTCAGTTCCTATGAACACCAATGTCCAGAATAACAAAGGAATCAACTTACTGGACTGGGCTTTGTATGACTGTCTGCATTTTGCTATATGGTCAAGGATTAACTTCTAAATATGGCAATATTGTACACATGTTTGCATACATAGCTCAGCTTATTTTAATTAGTATTACTTACAGTCACATTGAATTGTATTTAATCTGACAGGTATTTTTCTACAGTTGGCATAGAAATTTCATCATAACAGGAAATTCAGTGATAAAAACTGCAAAAGATAAGAATTAAATGGACTGAAATATATGCATTTTGTGTTCATTGTGTAGCCTTTATCATTATGGAGGATCTTGCTTAGAAGAGAAAAAATACTGATTGTAACCAAAGTCTTTGCACAGATTCCCCATACCCTAAGATTCTGGCACATATTTGAAGAAAAGAATGAAAATCATATAGAATTTTAATATTTTTATTAAAAAAAAATTTAATATTACCACAATTTTTCAGCTAGAGAAACAGTTGTTTTACATGAGCTGTGTAGATTCCTGGGTAAGATACAAGAAAAGGACCCTTAGAGGGAGAAGAGTGGAAATATAATATCAGGTGATGCAGGCAGGCATTCATTCACTTGAAGCTGAATTGAGTTTTGTTTTTTATCTCCAGAAGCATATTTGAGGAAACTCCATCTGAGCTTTCTGGAGATCTAGACTCTCAGCAGTTTCTAACATCAGTCAGCCCAATCTCATGGAATTCAGGACCAAATACCCTATGGTATGTCTGGCTCACCTTTGCAGTGCTTGGGCAATTCTGGAGTAACATCCAGGACACATTACACCTGCTGCACAAGCAGCTCACTGCCCGGCTGTGGACGTGCTATGAATCTAATGAGCCATCCCTGCTGCTGACTAATGCTAATATGGGGGGTGTCAAAAAGAGGAATAAACCTGGCGATAAAATGGTACTAAGGATTTCTGGGATTTTGTTGTGAAAGTAGATATTGACAGTGTCTTTAAAAATGTTATACGAACTGTTGCAGCAGTAAATTCCTCACTGTTTTTTGTTGGGGTTTTTTGGATTTTTTTTNCCACTGCAACACAAAACTGTCTCTTGATGTGTATATTTGATATTCTACAACTGTTCCATCATGCTCATCCTCCTCCCCATTTCACCATGGGTTTCCTTTGCAGGTGTGGTATATCGCTGCCTCACATCATGCCTTTCCTTGGACACTCCCTTTCTTGGAAGATATTGCACAGGTCCGAGCTGTTGGCTTGTCTAGGGATTTCTGCTGGGACAGACACAGAAAAAGACACTTCCCCAGCTTAGCATAACCTCTGAGCTTCCCTCTGTGCCTCCAGACAACCCATATTTTCTGTTCTACCTTCCAACCCTACTGTGACACAGCAAGGCACTTGAATTTTTCCCCTGATTACATACAAGCTTTGCAATATAACTGCTGTATTTCAGGCTGGGATTTCATGTATTGTAATCAAGTATGATCAATTCACTGCAGGTGCTATGGCAGGCAGAGGACATGGAGTCCCTGGTTTCTAAGTGCTCCAAACCTAACCTTTAAATGTTGCTACCAAGAGGGGTGATTGGCAGTGCCTTCTGTACTGCAAGGAGATAATTGTGGTGCAATGGTATAATCAAGTGAGACTCATTCTGTATTTTTGCTATTGTGGAAAAAAATCTTGATAAGAGCCATATGGGGTAAAAGACTAGGGTTACAGCAATACAATTACAGGGTTGTTTTATCTGAGCATAGGTGTGACTGAGACAAGAAGTGAACTTTTCCACAATATATACGTGCAGGCAAAGAATCTGAAAAACCATGGACTCTATTTCTAACTCAACTTCCTGTGACCACTGAAGAACAGAAGAATTTTCAATGAGGAATTAATGTTATGAAGAGGTTTAATATCATATAGCTCATGGCACATGAAAGATACTTAGCTCTTAGCTCATGATAATCCAGATAGAATTTAACCTTCAAAACTTAAAGGTGAGTCCACATTACTTTTAAGATGAGAAAAAAGATCTAATGCTATCACCAAGTCCAATTCAAAGTTCCTAAAGTTAACAGGTCTCTTTCCTTTGCCTTCAGTAGGCATTGGATCAGATCATGACAGTCACAACTCCAAATGATGTGATATGTTAAAGTGCCTTTTTTAAGTGCTCCTTGCAATCAGATAATTCTTTCCTAAACAGCATCATTCCATATACAGACTGTAGCAGGTAATTGTAATTGTAAATTACTGTTGCAAGCTTAGAATCAACTATTTAAGTACTAACCTGGCAAAACTGCAAAAGCTAACATTTTTCCTTCTTACTTTTCAGTATATATTTCATTTTTCATGGCTCCCTAACTCAGATATTGCAGTGGCAATTAGGATTGAATCTTGGCATAGGCATAGTCAGCCTTCAAGCAAATATTTGTCATTTAAAAATCATGGTTCAGTTGAGTAACACTTGGCAAACTGTTCTAAAACTGCATCTACGGCAGCTCTATTTTCAAGTATTAATGCACCAGGTATGCACACTTTCTAGCAAAACACACTCCCGTATGTGTGTGCACTAACATACGAAATGCACAAATACTATTTCCCACTACATCAGAAATCTTCAGAATATATAACAATGGATGCAGGCCTGGATGGGATAGTAAGCAAGTTTACAGATAATACAAAACTGGGAGGAAGTGTTGTCTTCCTCCAAGGCTGGGAAGGCCCTGCAGAGAGACAAATGATAGGACTGGGCAACCATCAAACATATGAATTTCAACAAGGGAAAATGATGGGTTCTGCACATGGGATGGGACAACCCAGGATGGATGGACAGAGTGGGGAATGAGGTGCTGGAAATCAGTGCCATGGAGGAGGACCTGGAGGTCCTGGTCAATGGCAACGTGAACATGAGCCAGCAGTGCCTTGGCAGCATGGTGAGCCAAGCGTGTGCTGGGGGCATCAGGCCCAGCATCACCACCAGGGCTAGGGAGGGGATTTTCCTGCTCTGCTCTGCTCTGGGGTGGCCTCTCCTCAAGTGCTGGGGCAGTTTTGGGTGCTGCAATATAAGAAAGACGTAAAGCTGATACAGAGCTTCCAAAAGACAGCAAGGAAGATGAAGAGCCTTGAGGGGAAGTCATGTGAGGAGGGGCTGAGGGCACTTGCTCTGTTCAGCCTGGAGGAGACTGAGGGGAGATCTCATTGAGTTTTACAAATTCCTGTGAGGGAAAGAGGAGGGGCAGACACTGATCTCTTTTCTGTGGTGACCAGTGACAGAACCTGAAGGAGTGGCCTGAAGTTGTGTCAGGGGACATTTAGGTTGGATGTTAGAAAAATATTCTTCACCCAGAAGGTGGTTGGAACAGGCTCCCCAGGGCAGTGATCACACCAAGCCTGAGAGAGTTCAAGAAGCATTTGGGCAAGGCTCTCAGACACAGGGTGTGACTCTCAGGGATGGTGTTGTGCAGGGCTGGGAGTTGGACTCCATGGTCCTTGTGCCTCTCTTCCAACTCAGCTCATTCTGTGATTCTGAATGTGCCTTCCATATAAAAGACTGCTTGGTATTTTATATTCACTGGCATAATAGAATCTAATCCCTCCAAAAGGAGTCTTAATAACTAATATTCACATAGGCACACATTTTGAAAGCACATACTTCAGAAATATGGAAATAGGAGCATGAAAGGTAAATTTACAATTTCACTCAAAATAGAAATTGTAGAATATTAGGCTTTTTGGAAATGTATCAACAACAAGTGGGGAAAGGGAGAGAAAACTAAAGGTGTTTCAAGATACTTCATAATACCTAATGCTTAATTATCTAATTATAATCACCAGCTTATAATTTCATCTTGCCAACTGCAGAAGCACTGAGAAGCCTTCGCTGTTGTTAAATTTAATGGGAGTTGAGGCTGACCAGCAGCTATCAGGACTTCTCAAAACTGGTAGGACTGCCCTCTTTGAACACACACTCTTGGTGCTTCATGATCAGCAAAATAGACACTGCAATGGATAGGAGAACTCACAGCCAAGAACTTGCTAAAGCTGAGGAAAGAATTAGGGATGAGAATAATTATGAAAGGAGACATTCATGCCAAACCAAACACAAGGGGTTTAAAGCCAGCACAGTATCAGAAAGAATGACCTAAAAATATCACAGGTCTACTCTCTGTCAGTGCAAAGATATTTTATCAGCTTTCTTCTTCAGCAGCTCTAACTGACTCAATATATTAACTCAAATGGCAGACACCACAGTACAATAAAATATAACCAGCTGAATTTGTGGCAGATTGGAAACTTTCATTTAAAAATGTCCATGCTTGTCAATTCAATTAGATGAGAATTTACTGGCAAGACAAGCTAAGTAAGTCTTGCCAAAATACAACAAAAAAATAGCAGACTCATCAGATAACCATCTGAAGCAGGTACAGCTCTCCACGCTTGGCATTTCCCTCTGTTTTAAATGTTTCCTCCACTGCATCTTTACATTAGTTCTGTCCCATCCCTGAGCTAACAACAGGTTCTGCTATTGCAGGTTGCCTGTTTTGCCATCTTGCTCCTCTTTGACAGTCTAAAACCTTTCTCTTTTATTCTGATATGACAGTGGGACGCAGTGAGGTGTTCATTTTTGTCCTTTTTTGTCTATCATATAGCTGCCACCCAACTCCCTTGTGACCAAATCACAGTATGCTCCAATATCCAAACCTCACCGATATTCCACAGGTGTAGGAAGACAGACCACAATTTTCAAGGGTCGCTCCTGAAGTTCTTACAGTGAATGGCATTGGGTTGGGATTTTGGTTTGAGTTTCTTTTGGAAAATTTATATACTAATAAAACTTCTGCTATGATTATGTGATCTACACCTAATTAAAATATACTATATTTGTTTAAGTAATTTACTGAAGTGATTTTATTTTTCAAGCAACAAGTTTACCAGATGACAAACATTGTGGTTTCTGTGCTGTTGCAAGGAGCTCAGAGCTAAGTACAGAGAGTGGGGTCAGCCCTGGACATCAACCCCCATCCCAAAAATCATAGTGTTTTCCACTAAGCTCTCATGCTCAAGGCTTAAGTCAGGATTTTTGCCAAACACTCAAGTCCAAGACTAATAGCCTATGTGGGTGTTATTTGCACAAAGATTGCTGAAGTTCATTTTAGCTAGATGGATAAATCTTTTGAAATCTGGCTTGTTAGAATTAACTATAATATAGATCAGAGTTAGCTGTTTATTGAAAAGCACTGGGAGAGGAATGTAAATTACCCATGAATCAAAATGACCTCATGGTGAAGTACCAGCAGTTCTTGGTGAATGTGTTGTCACCAAATCTCACCAAATAAAAGCAATCATTTATGTATATGTTTGATTTTTGATGATTTTTTTTTATGACCATGTTTCTCTTCTTTCTTTTCAAGTTTTCCATTTTTCCACCTAGAAATGAGGTACAACTCTATGGAATTTGCAAGGAAAAATTCAAAATTCCTAAGCATTTCAATTTTTAATTTTTAACTATAGCTATTCCATAAGGCCTATTTTGTGGCAAGGAAATTTCTCTGTGGGCAAAATACCTAAATGACTCTAAGTCCCACTTTGACTCCAGATTTATGCACCAGAGGGGGTTTTTTGATTGATTTTATTTTAATGTCAGAGGTGAAACTCTGGTTTAGTAACTGCTCCCATTCTTCCACAGATTGACAGCAAAACACAGAGTATTTTTGACTCATCTTCAGGTATTCTATAACTTTGTTCTTTGTTTTCACTTTTTTTCCATTCCAGCAGGTTAAAAAAAAAAAAAAAAAGTATAACTTTATAATCATAACTGCCAAAAAATTTGAAACCCAGAAAGTGCAGTCTAGGATGTCACCTTGTATAATAAAGCAGGGGAAGGGAAGTCATCTACAAAATACAGCATCTCTTGCATCAAAGGCATTTCCCTAAGGTATAGGACTATGCTTAAAAGTTTTACCTTTCCCGCATGCAGTCAGTATTCTCCCTTTCTTTCTCTTGTTTAGGAGAATGGCTGTTTTCACTCTGAAAGTTATCTCCTACTTCAGTTAGCAACAAAACCAAATGAACTTGTATTGTTAAAAGGTACCACAGTCTACCACAGTCTGCAACCATGATGAAAGCACAACCTGGATAACAGCTCTTCCATGTATTTCCATTGCACCATGTCACTGCTCAGTCCTGCCCTCCTTCCTGGGATTGCCAGTCCTCTTATTAGTTGATATACCAGGCAATTTAGCCAGTTGTTAGTTATTTACCACCAGGCAATATCATGAGGGGACACTCAAGAGAGTCAGGATCATAGACAGGGCAATCAGGTTAGCACACAACTCCAGATAAGCTGATGTGTCCTGTTATTCAGCGTTTAATTTGATCAGACGTCACCCTGGCTGTGATAACATGGGTATCCTTTGGCTACCAGGCAGTACCTCTGCTTTGCACCCAGGGGACACATACTTCTAGAACCAGAGCAATAGGAATCTGGGGTGTAAGCCTGTGTAGCTTAATACTTGGGCTGAAAACCACCTAACTTCATATCATAGCTCAAAGCAACCAGAAGACTGTAAAAAGTTCTCTTTAATGATGACTCAGGTTTCATTTGATCCAACAGTGATGAAAATAAAACCTTGCAAAATTTGGTCTTGATTGATTAATATGGTGTTGACAGCACCCTAATGGGTGTTGTTAGAAACTTGAAAATTCTTTGTGTTTATCGAGCACCTCTATGGGATTTGCAGAATTACTCATTCTGCACATATCCTAATTACAGAAACATTTAAGAAATACCTTAACAAAATGGAAAAAATGCACTTTCAGGTAAAACTGGCAAGTTTTTGTAAGGTAAAGGCAGCCTTAATCCATCTTATTGATCAAAGTACATTAAAATTACACAGATAAAATAATGGAAATAGAACAATATATGAAATAGCAGCTTTTTCAATAAGCACCATCCATTCTCTGTTCAGAATAAACCCTGGATCTTACAGGAAAACAAAAAGGCAATTGCATAATGAATGTTACTATAAACCATATTAATAAGTGGGTTAAAATTAAAGGGGAATGGTAAACTTTAATTGTGAAAAAAAACCCCTAAATCTGATTGGTTTACTTTTAAGTAATTAAATAGTGTAATCATCATCATCATCATCATCATCATCATATCACCAATAGTAAATAAATATTGGTTTTGTTTTATTTATTGTAACACTATCTAGAGGTTACTTTTTTCAGCAGCCATGACCATCAAAACCCTGCTCCTAGAATAGCTACAGTAACTTTAGTTCTTGTAAAGTAAATATTTCCAGATAATCAACGGTAACTATATCAAGATACACATCACATGCTGAAAAACAGACAGGAATTTGGCATGTGTTTCCCTTGCCCAGCCATGAACAACCAGTGCAGCACATGGTTGATGTCGCCCTATGTGCTGTCCCTGTCCCCCCACCATCAAGGTGGCTTTCAGCCCTGTAAGTACTGGTTGCTAATAGGTCTGTTTCACAACTTTTTCTGCAAAAGCTCCTTTCTGTTACACTCCTGGCATCTGTTTCTTCCCCCATAGAAGCTGCTTAACCTGGGTGCATAACACTGTTTTATAGAGAATCCATGGCCTGATCCAGCAGCCACTGAAGTCTTAATAAAGTTCAGTAGGGCTAAACAAGCCAAAGTAAAGGATATAAAGAAGACAGACAGGTCGTGCTGACAGGTTTTTCTAGAGACTGTCAGAGGTGCATCAAGAGGCATGGTGACAGAAGGACCAGGGCTATCAGTTGTGTAAATCCGTGTGCCTGTTTGCTGTTTGCATCGCAGCACGCAGCAGGTTGTTACAGGCTCTGTGGTTTCTCTCCTCTGTGCCATCACTAACCACATTATTCACTTCTTGCTCTCAGAGAGAAATCTTACTTTGTCCCAATATATCTCTGAAGGAAGATCTTGCAAATCTTTCCCATGGCATTACTGGACAGTGGATCAGGCTCTTATACAGATGAGAAGCAGCTGAGTCAGGTGATTTTTACATGCAAACTTTGACACCTTTCTTGAGGTTTTGTCCCCAGATATCCATATTGAATTGCTTTTGGGTCATGCTGCAGCTCTCCTAGCCACTAGCCCTTATGGCTACACGATGGGAAATCAACCTTTATTTTTGGATTTGACATCTGATCCAGTCATTTTGCTGTACAACCTCTCTTTGTTTATGGTTGTAAAGCTGGAATTGCTACCTCATTTTAATGCTCATCACCTGAAGCAGTAAAAGATTTAGGGTATGAGCAAGTCAACCACAAGCAGCTTGGGCACAGCCCTCAGCTCAGACTTGATAACTGTGTGTATGTTCTTCTAGACTTTTGCAAAGAAAGGAAACTGATTGCCTGAAACCAAATTCACAGTGGATTAAAGCCATTTCCTGGGTAACTTGAGCATATTTGGTTTTCACATGCATCAGACCTACACAGACATGTCTCAGCAGAGAGATGGTGAGTTTAAAGGACTGCCTCTGTCAATCAATGCAAATGTGAGATATTTGAGACAGGTTTGTTCTTAAAAAACTTGTGTGATGAGCCTCAGTCCATTACTGATGTTACCAGTCACCAAACTGATAAACATTATAAGGTCTATAATATACTAATATTCTGGTGTTGTGGAAATAATTGTAACAAGATCTTTATACTGGGGAGGGTTATTCATTAAGGTCTGAAAAACATTTAGAAGTCCTTGTAAGAAAGGAGTTAAAGAAATGCAAAAGTGTTATTTTGGTACCGTGTTATTTATCATCTGTCTGGTTAGCATTTGTGCTCAGTCCGCAGGTTTCACATGTAAATCAAATGCAATGACTCTATGACAACTCACAAGATTTACACAGATGGGACTTGACCAGCCCTCTCTGAAGTCACTGGAGGTGGTCTGGGTTCCCTAATGATTGCAAATAGGAGACAGAAACATAAATATAATTTACTTTTATAAAACTTTTAATTAGGTTAATAAAATCTCTCAGCATAAAAGCCTACAGCTCATAAAAAAATCAGACCCTGTGCATAGTAGAGCTGATGCGGGTCAGGATAATAGCCACAAAGAATTGCATTATTGTGCTAATACAATAGGGAAGTCTCCTGCCTCTCTTTTGAATAACCTCTTATGTAAATTTCAAATGTTGACCATGACACCAGACCTTCACAGGGCACCGAGCTGTGTTTGCCTGTGCTTACAATATATTTGATTTCAATGCAAAATTGCAACCTCATCAAAACCACACCTTTCTACCAGCATTCAATTATTTAAATACAGAATATATATAATGTGAGGGGTTTGCCTCTGAGTCTTGTATAAAGTACTTCAGACAAGCTTACAAATAATAGAAAAGGACAAAAATATAAGTGAGGGAAAATTTTAGCCATTCAGATCCTTTTTACCTATTGGTTTTCACCTCTCCTCACCCTTGACCAGTTGTTAAAAATACTGATTCTAAAATGCATTTAAGCATGCAACAAATAAATATATATACAAATTGTCTCTATAATAATTAATCTGTAGTTTTCTTGAATTCAAAGACAGGTTTATTTGTAATTTGGGTCATTAGCTGCCCACTTGCTAGATTTTTTGACCACATGCTAAAGATTTAAACTATGCAAGGTTTCATTATTTTTGTCCAATTATAATGTGTTTGCTTTCACACGCACATAAAGACAGAGTATTTGTAAATATACAGGTATTTCATATTATTTATTAAATATTATCCAAAAAATCAAAGAATAATACATATAAAAGGATATTCCATATACAATACACATAAATGCTGTCAACAAAGCATTTTGTTATTTCATGTGCCATATTCCAGGCTCAGTTCTTAGAAATCATAATGCCAAGGAAATGGTAAAACACATGAGATGGGTTTCAATCACTTTCCCTTCTAACAGAAAAAAGTTAATTTTTCTTGTACAATGTGACTTGTGCTAAATATATAGAACAATTTTATACTTCTTAGGAAGTAAAGAATTATTCCTATGTATGTCTAGAAAAATCCCCCAAAGTATAATATTTACAGAAGATATGCACCCAGTTTTATGTTCAAAAGTGTGATATATTGAAAATAGGAGTGAATTTAATTCTTAGACTTTGTATATGCTCTCATACTCATACACTTTTTTTTTTTTCCCCTCAAAATCTAAAAAATTACCAACTCTGTAGTTTCACCTCAGCACTGTTGGCATCTCTGTCTGTGCTGCTCCAAACAGAATGGCTCTGAAGGATTAACAGGGGCTGCCATACCAACTGTGATTGCACTGCACTCCTGATTGCCACAACCCAGCTTTCCAGGACAGGAATCCCTCTTACACGCACTGGCTGGAGGGAGTGGAGGTTTGCCTTGAGTCACCAAAGACAGGATATAACCAGATCTGCATGTCCACACAGACTGCAGCTCAGGGGAATGTTTGATGGGTTCACTGTATTCCTCCTCCTGGCTAAAACACTACCTGCTTCAGCAGGAATGAGGCACATCACCCAAGGAGTGGGGATCCACATCCTCTGGGATGGTGGGGTTTGCACCTCCACTAGTCATCCCTGGGACCTTATTACCCTCTGCTTCCAGTGCCTGAACACATCCAGGACCCCTGAATCTCTCTCCCTGTCATTCCAAGCAGGAGCACTGGGCAGAATCCAGAGCCAGCTGTGTTTTAACAAACCTCACTACCCACTTTGAGCTGCTCCCTACAGACCTCTCTAAGAGCTGGTTGAGTCAGAGGGAAAATCTACCCCAAACTCAGTGGATTTGACATTGGATTCCAGACCCCAGACAAGTTTTACTTCAGAGGAGCCTGGAGTCTATGATATAAATCTATGCCTCTGTTGCAGACCTAACTGTGATTTGATTCCAGTAGTCATGAATAGGACATAAGAAAAGTGGAAATATGTGTACATGTGCCCTGCTCAAACAGTGGGTGCTATTAGAAAGCATAATAGTGTTCAGAGCTATTGATTTTACCACAGTATTTCCTTGCTTGGTCTGTTTTCCAGTATGAGATATTTGCACCGTGCCATGGTAAATGTTTTTAAAGAGCTCACTGCAGCCTTATTTGAGAAACTATGTGAACAATGTGGAGTTCTCTCACAGCGCTGAGTTGTCAGTTGGGCTGTCAGATGTTCTATTTGAAAAAATAGGCAGAAAGAGCCAAATGGAACATAAAGCTGAATTGAGATGAAATGCATATACTGAAAACACTAAACAGGGAGGCCCCATGAAGTAGTTTAGATACTAATTATATTAAATAGGAGATTATATTAATAGGTAGAGTTCAGTTTTTTATTATGTTTATCTGGAACAGAAATAGACATCCAGACCTCATTTAACTTCCAAAACAAATACAGCTTAAGTCATAAGATGTGCTCTTTTTTTTATGCCACTTTTCAATTATTCAGTTATTTCGCTAAGAGATTCACTTATTCCTCACTCTAGGCTAGCAGGGGATGGAGAGTAAGGGCAAGAGAAAAGGAATTAATGCAAACCAACAAGCTGAATATGCTTCTAAGTTACAACCAACATAATTAAATTTAGATCAGCTGTCATAATGAGGTTGAATTTTCATTTAAATGAAATTAGTATAATTTTTGTCCTTGGCATAAGGTGGACCAAAACTAAGTTTAAAACAAATTGATTTTTGCTGATATGAATTGACCCATCTCCCTTTTTCTGTTCTTAATTAAAACTTACAACAGCTAACTTTGACCAAATACTTACAGCATGTAATGAAAAGCAGGCAAATAAAATATTACTGAAACTTACCTAAAGTAGATATATTTAGGGATTTCTTCTGATCTTGAATAGGTTCATTGAAAGTTCTGAGGGGTCTGTCATATGTTTGGCTCTCTATATTTCCTTTATGACTTGAAGATGGAATAAAGTGTACTTGCAGTAAATTAAGAGATGACATGCAGCTAAACCATGCTTCAGACATGTTGGATTAGACTTCAAGACTGGATGAAATAATGGCCTTACAAAGTAGGCTACAACAAGAACAAGGGTAAAGTCAGGGTTAGGAATACCCACCTGGAGTAAGGTATGACACGTTTGGCAAAATGCAAACAATATATACCAAAAACTATAATCTACAAGGCACACAGGTAATATATAAACAAAAATGCAGTATTGTGTCCAGCTGTCCTCTCAACTTGAAGAAAGATTTAAAGTCATTGAAGAGACTGTGGGACAGCACAGTAAAAAACAGTGGAGAGCCAGAAAAGGACATTACAAAGCAGAACAGAATCACTTGTTTGCCACCTGTTTGCTATAAAGCAAAAAATATTGAGGAAAATATTAACTGTAAATTTTGCTATCTAAATAGATGTTTGCAAATTATTAAGAGCAGGTCAGGTATAGATGACAAGTCCAGTTTAGGTACAGTTCATTCTGCCCTGGGAGACAGACAGATCTGAGCTTTTCAGTTCTCATTCCAATCTATTTCATAAAAATGTACATTAAAATTCCATTACAATTATGGTAGAAGAGCTTAAATGAGAACATTCACCCATCTACAAACATTTTCACAGGAATCCCTTGATGGAATCATTTTCATGGATACACCTGACATATAAGACCCTGTGTCTTTCCTGACAAGCAATATTCCTGTTGGGTTCCCAGGAAAACAAAGGACTGGACTATTCAGAAGCCAATATAACTGGAAAAGGAAAAGCCAGACTGTTGGAGAAAATTAGCTGCAGGCATGCATTTTCACTAAGGCTGCAGAGAGTCGTCTCTGAGAGATTTATCATTCTAAATTACCATTGGATCTACATAGGAAATAAATCTTCACAGATATCCACTTGGAACAGGAAAGGAAAAAATTTAAAAGTAAAGTTATATGTCCTGTTCCAGGATGTATTCTAGCATTTTTTTTCTTGTATAGACTTCAGTAAAGATTTTGCTTGTAATGGGTAGTGGATGATGATAGATATTTTATAATTTGTTTCTGAGGGTTTTAATTTACTCTGTTTTTTTGGGGTTTGTTTNAGCCAAAACCTCAATATTCTTTCCTGAAGTTCAAGGATTTGCAAATATTAAACTATAAATGTAAAAATATTTTAAGTTTTCAGATGTTAGAGTTTTTTGTCCTATGATGAAATTATCTGCAAAAAAATCTGTCTTTATTTAAATGGGTTCATCAAAAAATCCAGCTTTCCCAGTAGGGGAAATATGCCCAAATTAAGTGAATTTAGCATGATTCCTGAGTACAGTATTTTTAATTCATTGAAGCACCATAATTTCTTGACATTTAGAAGTTATAGGTATTTATTATTCACTGGACTTAGCTATGTCAACAGTCACTAATCCTCCTCAGAGTGCATAAGAATAAGCATAAAAATATTTACAAAAAATTAATTATAAATTCACTAATAATTTTAATTGAATTTCAAAATGTACCAAAAAATTAACCAAAAACTGCTTGATTTTTGCCTTGTGTAGTCTGGGGAAAGAGCCTGTGTCAGAATAGATGCCACTGAGGAGTTCCCATCTGCTCCCCTTTGATATATACCACAAATGACTGTTTGGACCACCAGAAACTTACTGGGCTCTTTCGTTTTCTTGTAGCTGGAAAGTTATTGTTTAAATAAAAAAGGAGACTAGATCTCACTTCAGCAAGTTACCAGAGCTAAACAGAATTTCCCTATTGACAAGCACGGATAATTTGGAAGAAGGGTATAGTCTGGTTGAAGAAACCATAGAATAGGGAAATAAGAGCCATCAAAGAACCAGAAAGTATTTCTAAAAGCAGAATGGAAATCCTGGCAATGTCCACTAATACTAAAATGAGAGAGCTGCCCAACATACAAGCTTGGCATTGCTCAGGGATTTGAGGCTGGTGAAAGAACAAAAGAGGAATACTCTGCAGGGCTCAATGACTGCCCTCACAAAGCACACTTACAGGAAAGAACTGGACCTGTAAGCAAGACATAATATACCCTGCATTGAATATACATTCTTAGGAAGAAGAAAAAGTGTAGTATAAAGAAATAGAAGTGAAAGATAAGAAGGGAAAAATTGAATTGGAAAGGGAAACGGGAAGGGGAAAAATTTCAGAATCTTTTTGTGACCACAGCAATAACAGCACTGGTCTGCATTTGATATTGTGGTAAAGTCTAAATCATGACAAGAGATGTCTGCTAGTGATCAACTACTATAATGAGGTAAATTTTTGCATTTATTTAAAATCTCTTGCAAATGCCAGAATGTTCCACCTGCTTGCCACCATGGTGACATAAAATATTGCAGAATGTCTGAATTTAAAATCTCCCCTGTTCACTTCCAGCTGCAGTTCAATCTGACATTCAAGACATGCTTCAAAAGGGACCTCACTAAATGAGATGCCACTTTCTTTTCTGTATAATACTTGGTGAATGGATCCTTACTCAAAAACTCTTGATCTCAGTTCACAAGAATACTTTCTGAGGGACCTATGGCAGGTCATTCTGAAGGCCAGTTCTCAAGTTTCAGGCCTTGGTTCTTCCACAATTTAGGTCAGTTCAGATTTTTTTTTTTCCAGCTTCTTTCTTATCTTTTAAGATCACCTCCTCTTTCTGGACAAATGAATTATTAGAAGGTCTGTGAGGTCCTTAATGCTCAAGAACTTGGGAATAGTTCAGTTGAGAGAAATATCAAAATCTCCCAACTGGGTTTGAAATTCAAAGATTTAAGGCTTAGAAAGTGCTCTAATTATGGTGAAATTTTAACACTTCCTTAGTATGACTCAGAACAACTTATTTTAATCTCATAAAAAATTAAACTTCCTTATTCCATGGATAGTTTATGGTAAATAATGTTTTTCAAGTTTAGAAATAAACTTCTGTTTAACTGCTACAGCAACAGTGGCTCTATAAATCAATCCAATAAGCAATCAAAAAATTTCCATGTCTGTAGGTTTGGTGGAGAAATGTCCATTAACAGCCACAAAACACTGTTAAAATGCAAATCCACTGCTATCCAATACTAACATCCAATGGTAGAGCTGTATTTCATACAGGAAAATCTAAATCAACTTACACGAATGTTTGAAGCAAAAGTCATGCATAATCCACTATAGCAAAGTGAATATCAGTCAGTGGGTTCCAAAAAGAAGAAAGAAAAAAAGTAGCTATAAACTCCACAGAAAGTGGAAATGCAGGCATTGTTACACAGACCTCTAATCTCTTGTGCAGTGCTATATGTGGAGAGGAAAAATGCCTTCCTGACCTCTCCAAGTGATCAATTCTCTGAAGCCTGAGAGCTGATCTGTATCTATTCCAAATTAAGTGGAATAGAAAGAAGCATGAGGCTAAAACATAAAGAAATAACAGTGTAGAAAGCAGAAAGTACCTTATTCATCAGTACAAGAAGGGATGCCATTCGCTAGCAGAGATATCTTCCTTTAATAAATATGCCTGTGCTGATTTTAATATCAAAAGTACCTCAGAGGTCTCAGTGAAAATAATCTCTGCAGGTACTGGTCCAGAGCCTACAGAGATCAATAGGAATACCTCCTTCCAGTGCACTGGACTCCGGATCAGGCCCTTTCTCTATAACAAAGGTTCCCTCCATTACAAGACTGCAATGTTCCTTTCTCCTACCCCCTTACAGTACACTCAAGTTCTGCCTTGAATCTCACAGAAAAACAACACGGATTAACCTAAGTGAGAGTGCCCTTTCAGATGGGGAAAGATATGCAAAATCACACAATTGAATTAATAACATTTATTCAATGTTAAAATAAGAATTTATGTGATCTACAATTCCGATGCACTATATATGATCATCATGTGGTATAATTTTACAGCATCTTTTTCGCCAGGTCTACTGAACTTCTGTTTTTCCAAAGTGTTAAAAATACTCAGTTTGCTAATATAAATGATTACAATTGACAGTGCATTGTCAATCTATTGCAAAGCTGATTTAATTAAGAATGCCAAGGGGCATCATTTGGGGCCAGGTATCTAAGCTGCAAATTTTTTTTTGATCTCAACCTCTCCCTATAGGACCGTCCACACTGGCACCAAAGGCTGGAGGGCAAGAGAACAAAGGGAATTTTATGTGTCTGAATTCAAATTCTTTCCCTTTGAAATGAAGCGTCCAGAATGGGCAATAAAACTGTGAAAATGGATTTCTGGCCGCATTTGATGTTAAGCCTTTAGTGTCAAGAGCCAGGTCTTTTTTCCTCTCTCTTTCTTTTAGTTTTTTGTGGGGTTTTTTCAGGTTTTTTTTTTTCCTTTCCCTGAATGGTCTTGTGGGGAATTTGTCCTATAAATTATTTCTTGCAGTTTGTATGCATACAGTATGGCCTTGTCCCATAGTTAGAACTCAAAAGTAGGCTACTTTGTGTGTATGTGTTTTAATTAACTTGTGTTTCCAGTAAAATTGTGATACAAAACATTGTGCTAAAGAGGCTCATTTCATGTGGCTTTCTTTCCCCCCCCCC
>VWZN01016139.1:144238-155306 GCA_013396955.1 Regulus satrapa
TAAAAACAACCCCTTCTTGATAATTCCAGTAAGAGTTTTCTCAAAGATTTGACAGCATGATATTTAAATGAAACATATATTTATACATGCACAGAATGTATTGATTGGTGAACCTCAGAAAGTGCAGCTAAGGTTATTGCCTACTTATCCAAGGTGTGCTAGGAGAGCTCACAATTATTAAAAATTAAATTTTCCTTTTGAACTATGGCCTGTAATCAATAAGTAAAGTTTTATTAAAAAGAGGCCTTGTAAAATCATGGTTAAGAGACTCAGTTCAATTAGGGGTAGAAAAACCTGATATATAACCATTGTGTGTTCACATCATGTTGTGCGGTGGTTGGTTGAAATATGTTTGTTATGATTTTTAAGTAGGCAACTGATAACCAGCTAATGGCTTGAAAATTACGGGTTTTTGGAATAAAGCAGTTCTCCTTTGCACCTGCCTGGGGACCCTGTATCACTTCAGACCCTCACCTTATAGTTGGTGCTTGAAATGACCTAATGGCCAAATCCAAAATCCAAGTATTAGATTTTGGATTTGATGAAGTGGCCATTATGCATTTTCATGGGCACCACACTCTGTTCCAGGCAGAGAAATCCAGCAGGGCATACATGATGAAAATACAGCCATATTCCTAATGGTTTTTGTTGTTGTTGTTGTTGTTGTATCTCCTTATTTCTGATTAATATTTGCCTATTACCCTCTCTGATTAAACTGTACCAAAAAAGGAACACATGACACAGACATGGAAAGTAATGTTCAGCCTTGCAAAGTTTTGCATAGTAGACTGTCATCTGGGATTGGGCACACACCATACACGCCTCATTAAAATCAGCATGGAGCCCTTGACGAGAACTATTTTGTATTCATTGTTCCACTTTACCTGTTTGTGTGATTAAGTTTGGTGAGCACAGAAAATTTATGGGAAAACTTCAGTTTGACAGTTCAGTTGCATTTAAGAGCAAGACTTGGAGAACTTAATCATTAAACTGCACTGAAGCTTTTCCTTCCAAAAGTCAAGTCTCCTATTTAGGGAAGGGAGGAAGAAACTTGAAGTTTGGCTCTGGAGTGGTATTTTTATGGATGGTTTCATAAAGAGCCACACAAAGGATTAAAAGCTAATTGTGTCAGAGAACTGATGAGCTTTTGTAAAAATAGACAATATTTGGATTCAAATATTTCTGACAGATATTTACTGCATCACAATGCATTGTCTTTCCAGCCAGAACTTTTTCAACTGAATGAGTATGTAGACTGGAGTCAATCAATTACTTTCAACAATTTCCTTCATGAGAGACATAGAACACATGTTTCTAAATCTGTAGCTAGATCTGGAGATCCAGAGTGGACTCTCTGAACTCAGCCAGGGGTTAATCCACACAGTGGCTCTTTTCTCAGGGGGCTCAAGAATGTTAGTAACTTTTCTACTCTGCACAGCTTTCTGTTTCATAAAGTCCAAAAGAACTTTGAATGGTGATTTTTGTCTCCTACTCTTGCTTGAGTTTAGCCAGAGTGTTCTAAATGTACTGATGTACTGATACTACATGAATATGGTGCAATCACAACTATTTATTTTCCTCATCGAACCACACTGAAGCCCACAGAAGGAGAGCTTCTAAGGCTCTTCCAGACCTCCAGCATTAAGTGCAGCATTGCCACTTAAAGTATAAAACACTCATTGTTTTGTCCAGGCCAATTCTAAATGACATCATTGATTTGTGAGAAGAGTACTTAGTAATTAGTTGTTTTTTTAACGGTCATGCCATTTGACATATTAAATGTTGTACATTACTTAAACAATAGGGTAGAAATATCAATAGTCTGGTGCCACTGTGTATGGCTCCTTTCCATTAGAGTGCATATATGTGTGTGGCTGTGAGTAGTGAGTAATAGGGATTGTTTCTCCATGATATATCTGGTGAAGTCAGCATTAACGTCCTGTACAGTAGATCTCTAGGAGTAGACAAACATTAGTAGGATTTTATTTATCTTTCTGTGGCTTGGTCAGAGGACTATTTTCAGGTTTATTATGACATTTAACTGGATTTTACCCTGAGAGATTCTTTAGCTAGACCTCCTCTACCATTTGTCTCACCGGCAGCGGGTTCAGTAGCTGTTTTCTTCTCTCAGGACTCTCTGTAATGCTAATGGCAAGGGTTATTTTGGGTCTCTGTTGCTGCTATTTTCTCTTTTCTTCTTCCACCCAGTGTTGCTGTGTAGCCTGGAGAAATGATGTAAGAAGGAACTGATCCCACTGTGAAGGTTGTTGGAAGATAGAGCCAGACTCTTCACAGCAGGGCATAGCAGAATGAAAAAGAGTCAACAAAGAGACTGAAAGACAGCTCCATCCCTTGAGGTTTTCATGAACGAGAAGGACAAAATCCTAAGAAATTTGGTGTGAATCCCATGGCCCTCTTTTGAGTAGGACTAGAAACCTCCTTCCAGTCAGAATTATTCAGTCATGTTATGACTCTGATGGCCTTTTAAATTCGCTTTCTGTACAAAGGTATACCTGAAGACATTGCCTTGGCATAAGATATCAATCTAGTGAAAGATCAAAGAAGAAAATTTACCTTTAATTGATACTGCTTTAATACAATTTTGAATCTGAGACAATTCAGTCAGAGAATTCCTGTGAAGTGCAATGTCCTATATAAAAATAGGGCATAGTCCCTCACTGACTTTGGGTAACTGTTGCTAACTTGAAAAACTGCACTGGATAGAAATGGTCCCTAGGCTTCCTAAAGCTGTTGTTAGATTTTCATGATTCCTTAGGCCATCAGACCTGTAAGCTTTGAATCCTGCTATAACTTTATAAAAATGTGAAGGAAACGAACAGTGCACATTTCAACTCCCTAAGATCTCTAGATGGTCATACATTCACTTGAAGAATAGAATCATGGTCATTGGATGCATTTAGACCTCACCTGGCCTTGGATGATTTCTTTTAAAATATCACATTACTGAGAGAACTTGCCTTCAATAAAGTTTTTGTATTATGGGGAAAAGTTATTTACAACCTTGGTGGGTTCCCCTTTGAAGTCATTTGTCTTGTTGAGAGGGGAAGTGGAGCTGGCCTTTGAAGAGTCTCATTTCATCTTGGATCAGTCGCTTTGAAGTACACTTTACCCTGTAGGCATTCCCTGTGGAAAATCTCTCATTGTTCATGGGTCTCCTAAGAAAATATTCCCCAGAGGCACACTTCCCTGAAGAATAATTTACCTTGGAGATAGAAGCAGTGATGTATTTTTCATCCTTGCCAACAGCAGGCAGGGTCTAGTTACACCAACTGCGCAAATTATTACATAAAGAAAATACAGGGGTTTGCTAATTTAATATGTAAGGGGCAGTTGCCCAACAGTGTCCAAATCTTGATAAACTGAGCTTCCTTAATGCTACTGAACACAAACAAACAAACAACAAAAAAAAAAAAGAAAAACCCCCAAAGACCCCAAGACCTAACCAAACAACAACAAAAAACTACCCAGTAATAGTACTCTGCCTTCAGACAGCCCTAATTTTTTTTGTCTTTGATGCTGAAATCTGCTCCTTCTTATGCTCCATGAGGAAGAATTCTCTGAAAGCCTGAAGAAAGTTCTGTCAGCCATTTGCAGGCCCGATGCATGTTGTTTGATAGTGTTCAAATATAATCATTTGGAGAGTGATAAAATCAAAGAAGCAAAATTTTTTTTTTCCCTTTAAAGAATTTTTTTTTTTTTTTAAATAAAGCTTAAACTAATGAAAAAGAAAATCTTTCTTTATGGCTCAGTGCTCATTGAGGTCTAGTACCTCAGTGAGGTTGCAAACTACAAATTAGGAACATAAACACAAACAAACAGCCACACCTATGGTCTGTAAAAGCTTTTCAACCATTAAAGCAGTGTTACTTCTGCTATATACTACCATTGCCTAATTTCAAAGGCAAAATAAAGGGTAATTGCTAAGCAGACAGGATCAGCTCTAGGCATAACCAAAACAAGGAACTAACTTGGACAGCAAATTTCCAGAAAGGAAATCCAGCCATGGCTCTGCTACCTATTTTGTTTATACCACAGCCTCAGAAAACCAGACACACTGCTGCAGCTGCCTCAGGGTTTGTGGTACACAGGTGAGGGGGGCAGGTGGGAGCTCTCCCAGAGGCACAAATCATTGCCCCAAGACATCTGATCCCCTGGCAGCAGGAGTGGTGAATCTGACCTTGTGTGACTCCTCTTGGTGCCTCATTTCTTTCTTTTTCTTCACTGCAGAACTGACCTATTTTTGGTCCCACAACTTCCTCTGAAGGGGTGCAGTGCTGGAAGCCTAAACCCAGCTCTGCACACTACAGATAATTCTTAAACACCAGCTTACTTTAGTCTTTGCTATCCGCAAGCCTGCCATTTTATAGAGCACTTAGATCACTCGGGAACACTAAGGTAGATTTAGGATGGTTGCGAAAGTATCAGATTCTCACACTTCAATCTGAATGCAAAGAGAAAGACTCGGTGGATTGCAGTGGATAACATAGCATGCCCAGTTTGTGTTTTGTTTATATATATAAAAACATCTGTATAAAACTTAAATTACCTATGGAACTGGAGGATTCTGAGGAGAACTCAGCAAACTTGAGCAGCTCCTTTTAAAATTATGTAATTGATTTGAGTGAAGATAGTATGATATTTCCTACTGTACTATATTTAAGTTTTAATGGATCTTTCCTATCACATCTCTATCTCTCTTCAAAGGTTGTAAGGCAACCATTGGCCATGTTACTTGTTTGATAGTATAACCCTTACCACAGCAACAGATTGTGATGTCGTGCATGACCAGATTATTAGGTCAAAAAGTCCCCAAGTTGGATTTAAAGGAAGAAGCAGGAAAGGTGTTGAAACTACATAAGCACTTTTCAAATTTAATATTCAAAAGAAGTGGAATACAGAATAATTGCAATAATTTGTTTAACTTTCCTTGTCAATTTTGTTCTATGGTTGTGTCAACTACTATTTTGTTATTTAGTACTTTTTATTAATATATAAAAAAAATAGGAAGCATTAGCAGAGACCACAGAGCAGCCAAATAAAAAAGAGCTCTATATGATGTAAATTCCATTTTATCATATGTAGCCTATGTAGATTTTTTTTTTTAACTTACTTTATCAACAAAATTGAATCAATGAGAGTAATGGACGTACACATGAAAAACATGAGTGGATTTGATGTTTTTCCCCATATCAGGGTTCCAGACATTCAGACCCAAGATTTCAGTTCAGCTTTGTTTAGAGAATGAGTTTGTCCACCCATGGGTTTAAACAATCTCAGTAATAAGTTTACATTAAAGGCTTTTACTCTAGTCTGTGAACACATTAAATGCCTTTTGATGCTGTCTGTAAAAGTTCTCAACAAATTCATTTCTCCTGAAGGCCAAGATTATTCATACATGTCTATTCTCTTACCATTTGATAAAATTTACTAAGTTACAATGGATCATTGCTTTTAATGTTCCCTATAGTTGATCTGGTACCTCCAAGGATATACTTCTCTGAAATCTACTTGCTGATCCAGGGCAATTTGGCTCAAATATGGTCATTTAAACAAAACAGTCTTGTTTTTGCATGACTGGATTAAACCCACCAAATACTGTGTGAGGAGAAATAGTGCTATAGCCTTTTCCAACAACCACAGATTTATTTAAAGCCAAGTCAGGTGTCTCTATTGCAACACCAAAGCTTGAAGGTTCCAGATATCATTCCTGACATCAAATCATCAATCTATAAAAGGGGCGTAACCCCACTTTTTAATATATATTATACTTACTATATATACTTACTACGTACAGTAAGGGTGTATATATGTATATAGAGAGAGAGAGAGACAGAGAGAGAGAGAGAGAGAGAGAGTAAGTGTATTGAAACACTCATTCACTACAGTAATCTAGGGAAAATAGTCATATGGGAAGGTAGAGACTGGGAAAAAATTTGTTCTATATTTACTAGTTTCTTTACATTTTCCTCTAGACATGTACTATTGACTCCTCTTTGAGAAATAATATTGAACTAAATGAAGCTCTGGTCTGCCTAAGGATGTAAAGTCATGTGTTTACTTTGCTGTAGTAAATGCTGAAAATCTTGAAGTCAAAGGAGTAGTATTATGGCTTGATTGTACTTTCACAATAAAGTCCATCCTTGTTAAATAAAGAGATCACCAAGTTCCAACGAATTCAAATTTAAACTGTGTCTATAAACATAACATTGTTTACATCCTTCATTTATGATGATATTTCAGCTAAGTTGTTCTGAAATTGCTCTGCTTTTGTGCTATGTCATAAAGTGGAAGCATATATTACATTAAGCAGTAAGGAGCTGTATCTCATTTAAAACACATAACCACATAATTTCATAGATATATATCTATATATAGATATATATCTATGAACAATGAAATTGCCCCAAAATTAAAACCCTCTTGGCAGTGTATTTGTAAACACAATCAGCCTATAATCCAATAAAGAGATTCTGCTTTGAATTAATGTGAATTGCTTTTCTATTCTGCCTTTAAAAATATAACTTTTCATCTGAACTTGTTCACTCCCTCTATTTGTTTCACTAAAAATAATTGTAATGATTTTCTTCCTCACTTGTAAACAGCAGAGGAAACATTTGAAAAGTAGAATAAAATGGAGTAGGAAAAAAAAAAACAGGAAAAAAAAGAAAGAAAAAATACATAATTCTTTTTATACCTGCAAATAGAAAAAGCAAATCTCATTTCTCAGAACTTCTGGCATGAAACAGTTTGCATGTTAAAAAGAAACCATCACTTCAATCATTTTTTATGATTCTGATAATGAAAATGAAAGCTAGATTGTTAAATGGAAAATGCAGTAATTTTTTTATGCGCATAAAAAGGGAACCATTTCTTTAATTTTGATAATTTAAAACAAAATTCTCCAAATGATAACCTTTTAGTTATAATTCATTACCTTTCCAAGCAAGCATATTTGGGACAAAAGCAAATCTTATGACATACCAATACAAATGAAGTATTTAGAGGTTCATCCTTGACAAGACAGGAATTCAAAGGGAGATGCATGGCATTTAATATTTTCTGAACTGAGTTAAAAGGGGAAAGAAAATTATCTTCTTTTCGGTATAATTTACTCAGAATTTGGAAGGTAAATTGAAGACTGATATACCTAGAACACTCAAAACCAAGGTTTTGTTTTGACTTATTATGTGATCTTCTTTGAGTTTCCAGGTACTTAGTGATATTGAAAACAATTTGGGGAAATGACTAAGAAAACTTCACTTAATTGTGAGGATTTTTATTTTTATATCAGGAAGATGAAGAACTGTTTTCTAATGAATTCTTAATCCGCTATTAAACTTTGTTGCTAGACATGATAACTCTATAGACCAGATGGCATAAATTCCAGCTTCCTGGCTGGTCCTAGAACAATTTTTACTTGTTTTTTAAAAAAACCTTTTTTTCTGTTTTTCTAAATTGGTAGGTTCATCCCACTGATTTTGGCAGGGCTGTGGAATGAACCCAGAAAGCCCATGAAGAACTTTGAGGAATGAGGAGGGGAGGATGTGTGAGGACTGGAATTCCATGCTCTCCCGGGTCCTCTCCATTCCTTCTTCATCCTACTGCAGAACATGTTTAAATAAGACAAGAAGGTGATAATATATATAAGTATAGCATATATAGGCAAATACCAAAAGCTGTGGGAAGTTGAGACGCAATGACTGGAGGTACAAAAAGCCCCAAATTTAGGAAAGAACTGGTAAATTCAGGAGAACTTCACATCTATCTCCTCATAAGCAGCTCTGAACATGGGACTACAGCAGCTCCTCCCCAAAAATGCAACACTTACACAGGAGGGGCAAGATTTGCTGACAGGGCTACTAAATGAATTGCACATTTTCAGTGCTGTGTATAAAAATAAAAGCACCCTGTCCATCCACAGACATCTGCAAAGTATTTATGGTCATCAAGGAAAGCTCTAATTTTTTTTAATTCCTGTGTTTCCTAAGTCAAGTCTTACTTCTAATGGAAATCTGCAGATCCAAAGCAAGAAGGGACAAAAACTAGGCTGCAAGGCTGAAGGACTGAGAGGAGAGCCTGGCTGAGTTGTTTGTGCACACAGAGGAGCCCACGGAAGCAAAGGGAGCACAGGATGGGTAGGCATTGCCTGCACTGAGTCAGTGCTGCCCTTTCCAATCCTTGGTGGGCACACACAGTGCCTCCCATACAGGACATGCCACAGTCCTTGCTTGCCCTCCAGTGCTTCACACCACATTGGGTGGGAGCAGTCTCCTTTCCTGCAGACTGCCTGTGTTTCACCAGACCATGAAGAGTCCATTTTGCTTTCCATCAGCCTTGGGCAGCCTTGTGCTCATGGCAAGCTGGCCAGAGGCTCTCCCAGGCTGTCCTTTCCCAGGACCCCATAGAAGATCCTGCTTTCCCACTCTTCTGCTTCCCCTTCCAGGCCCACTGGCCCTCCCTTCTCCCCTGATGGCTTTGGATCACAAACGGACTGTTTCTTTCAATGCTCCAGCTTAGATTGATTGCAGGCCTCTGGGAGTCTGTGGCCAAAACTAAAGCCAGGGACAATTCCTGAACAAGTAAGCTCACAATGCCCCGTTTATTTATACAGCACAAATGATTGAAATCATTATGCCCCAGACAAGTGGGACCTATTTATAAACGGCATCTTGAGATGAGCAATATAGCAGGACTCTCCACTGCTTCACAATGAGTGCCAGCCCCATCGCCCCAATCCCCACTATAAAGCTCTGAAGGCCTTCTGACTTGCCACATGAAAGACATATTCCTTGCCTGTTAAATTAAAATCTAATCATTTTCTGCAGTAAACAAGACACAAAGAACGCTCTCAAAATTATGGGATGAAAACCAGCAACACTAAGGGCCAAACTCTCCCCTCAGATCTATGCTACAGCTCTTTGACAAGTGCAGTCAGTTAAACATTTGTGGGCTTGACAACAGCCTCTCCACCAGACGTCTGATCTGATTGGTGTTCCACGCTCCTCCATAAATTATGAATCTTCAGATCTGCATGTCCTCCATGTTTGTGATGGCGGGTCTCCAACAGAGAGGAGGCTTGGGAAGTAGTGGATATTTCTCTCAAAACACTTGAATTACTACTATGTTTCTGTCTATACAAAGCAGATCTGGAACTATTTAAGTGGCCATCAGTTGTGTTTGGAGCCTTGGAAGGAATAGCTTTTGCTTTCCATCCTCTTCAACAGCAATCCAACCTAAATAAAATGTGAAATCTAAACAGCAGCTTCACACTTCAGTGTCATCTGGGTGTTTGACTCACAGCAGCACCCTTTTGCTCTCAAAATGCTCACACCGTGGTGTAGCAGCCTGTACAAGGGTATGGGAGCAGAGCTGGAGCTGTCGGACACTGGCAAACCCCATGGGGAGCCACAGACTGGCTTTTCAACTTGTCACATGTCACCCTTGGGTCAATGTCAATGACAGGTCCCTTATAAATCCTATTAATCAAAAGTGGTGGATGTTTTGGCTCTATACTTTTGATGATTTTACTAGTTAATTGTATGATTGTATGATTGTGTGATTACCAGGGTAATCGTGATGAGGCTTTGATATGATTAAAATTTAAGAATTAATTAGGCTTAGTATCACCATGGTACTTTGCATTTTTCTCTTCAGATGGAGAACAAGCATTAACTAATTGGTCTTCAGAAAAAAAACACTTTTATTATTACAATTTTATGAGGTGGAAACTAGGAGGTTAAGTAACTTGCCTGAAGTTATTCACTAAGTTGCACTGGGATTAAAATTTAGGAGTTGCTGGCTGCCAGCCCTGCTGTTTGACCACTGGACCACTCTGCTTCTTATTATAAGAATTTAATTTACTTGGCAGAGAATGCAGCTTTCATGTGGTAAGTCATATATTGCCATTCTAATGAAGTTGAAGGAAGGTGAGAAGGCCAGCTGATCTCATTGTGAGCTGATGAAGAGTCACATCACAGTGATTCTGTTTAAAAATCCTGATCTCATATAATACAGCTTCTACTTCCCCCAAAGAGCAGGGCCTTGTTTCAAAACAAGGATGCTCATAAGCAACCTTCTAAATTTTTATTGAGACAACTAGAAAAAGAAACTGAAAGCCAAGAAAACTGGCATTTAGGGCTCTCTGGTATTTTGAAATCTCTTTTCTTCATATTTCTTCAAAATTCAGGGAATGTTTTGACACCTAAACATGCTGTATTCTTCACCCAGTCTTCTTCTCTTGGTTTGAGTGCATGTCTATATTTTTTCCTGTGATATTCTTATTTTGAAACTGCTCTTTTCTTCTAGTGTAGACTTCTAAAAAACTGATGATCCAATATAGACATGGATGCATGTGTGTATATGTGTAAGATGGCAGCAGCTACAGAAACAGAAATAAATTTCCACATCTTCATTTTCCTCAAGCTAACCTAGTATATTAATAAGGAAAGTTCTGCAAGTACTGAAAATCAGTGAATTAATAGTCCCCATCTGGAGGTGACAACAGCAACAAATGTCTCTGTATATGTCTCTGTGTGTACAAATTTTTGGACAACATCATCTATCCATCCCTCCTCTAGTAGAGCCTCCAATGAAAAAAGTCCCATGGAGAATTAATGTACTGCCAGATGACCTTTGATGACATTACATTCAAGCTCCAAAGTGGAACTGTGCAGGTGTATCATAAATTCACCACTACAAAATAAAGATATTTTAGTTTCTTGTGGAATAACTGTCCAAGTATAGAGCCAAAATGTATATAGATTTGAAGCAAGAACAAAATCTGTGTCTGAACACAGACTGGTTTCTGCAAAAAAAAAAATTATCACAGTGGCTGTACACAGATTGCAGAAAAGAAAGATCATTGTCATTAATGTGAGAAAAACCTTGATGATATAAGCCACGTTAAAAACAGGTAGTAAAAAGAATGAGAATGTGATAATACAAATAAAATCTGTGCCAGTGGTTTAAGTTTGCAAGACTGTGGAAAGCATTCATTACTGAAGATGTACTCTGACTAGTAAAATTATCCCACCCCCCCCCAAAAAAA
>VWZN01016139.1:155349-166141 GCA_013396955.1 Regulus satrapa
AAATAAAAAAAAAAATTTAAAGCATATAGAGCAAGCCAATTATTTTTGTGTACCAAAGATACACACATATTTTCCAAAAGCCCTGTAAAAGTGATTTATTTAAACTCCAGAAAGTGACACTCACTTCATTTAACAGGTTTGTTTTCCTTAAGTCTGAGTTGTTTGTCAAGTCTTTGTTATTGTGGTTCAGCACTGAAGGAGTTTCCTAGAGGGCCCAAAAGTCTTTGTCCATTCAGCTACACCTTTTAACTATGTGTTCTCAAGTATGAGTACAAAACCTATGTCTCAACCACTTTGTTAGCAATGGGCAGACGGGCTTCTCTCGCAAATGCCTGACATTTTTGACAGACTGGTATTCAATACAGAGGAAATAATAGAAATATGTCCATAATGCCCATTTGTCCCAGGCCTTATGCCTGAGGAACCTCTTAATCCACATAATTCTGATGACTACTGGTAACATTGACAAGTCTAGTAGTATTCATCAGACTGTCCAATGATCTGAGTGACTCTGTGTTTGAAATCATTTCAATGGCTGCTATGGGGATAGAATCTTGCTGACATCCAGGATTGGTTCCTTCCAAACTCAGAGTACTCATGACCAGAAGTGTAAAGAATCTTACTAGATTTTTGCTAAGGCTTGTGAAATGGATTAATATAAAAGAAAAATTAGTTGTCATTTTTCTGACAGATATGCCAAAGCTCCTGAAAATCAGCAGTGTTTCCCCAAACCATGTGAAGCTGAGAGCAACCCAGACACTGATGGTCACATTCCTACAGGAGAGCATTTCNAATATAAAAGAAAAATTAGTTGTCATTTTTCTGACAGACAAATATGCCAAAGCTCCTGAAAATCAGCAGTGTTTCCCCAAACCATGTGAAGCTGAGAGCAACCCAGACACTGATGGTCACATTCCTACAGGAGAGCATTTCCTATCAGGATAGTAGTCACACTGTCACTGTCAGTAAAAGACAGAATGGAAGGAGAGGAATAGGCATCTCCAGGCTGTTTGAACTAGTCTCTCCCTTCTCTTTCTGCTATCCTATAGCTAATCTTTGATTTTCCATAGTAGGTTTGCCACGTCTTTTCTCTTATTTTCTACTCCATCTTCTTCATTATTTCTATCCTCTCCACAGGATGAAGTGTGATTCTGAAAAGAGAGATTATGCAATTTTAAGGCTATTCATTCCACAATTTCTCAAATTTCCTGTAGCAGAAATGTCTCTTACTTCTGTACACCATCTCCTGGGAACCACACTACTTCTGCTTGGTCTCATGAGAGATCTGTACAGGTGGAGAATATTGTAATTGTTGTGAGCTTATAGCATCTGGTTTCATGTCTGGTCCTTTTTTCTTATGGTTTCTATGTCTCCAAAGTAATTCCTGTGGCAGAAAACCCTGATGGTAATCCAAATCACCTTCATGTATTCCCTTACATGCTTGGTGCAACTGAGAAAATGAGCTTGTACTTTCACCACAGGGATCTTGAATTCAGCTGACACAAGGTCAAATGTGGTCCGTAGACACCCTATTCCAAAAGCAAGTTCAGGTCTTCTACAGGCCATGAAGAATGAAGCCAGAAGTGGGGCAGTATTGACACAGCATTTCCTTTTTCTCTGTATTGGATGCTAAGAGAATTAGAGCCCCTCACATAACCATTTTTGCCAGAAATTCTGAAGCCAACTGTGCTTTCAGCTATACATGTAAATGATTGCGGGGTTATATGCATGAAAAAAGAGCAGAACTTAGACCACAGATTTTCCAAGAAAAAACAAGAGCTGCATTTTAGGCAATTAGGAGCAGTAAAGTAAACATTTAGTCACCATTGACTCATGAGCCGAAAAACACAGTAGTCAATTACAGCTTTCGGCGGCAATAATTAATATGGTGTTGATGAAAACTGTGGTTTCCACTCAGCATACAAAGCTCTTTCAGGTAATTAAATGTAACCTTATCTATATGTAATTTGTCTTTAATCTGCACATGATACAGTATTTCAACCTCATATGTTGTATTCAGGAGGAAAATAGTATAGGAACATTACCTAAAGCATATACCCCATCACCCGAGCAAAATTTGTTTTCATTTAAGTCTATATCACACTTTATGATTAAATATTTGACTATGAAAAGGTTTGTAATTTAAGCATTTTCTCAATCTTTCTTATATTACTCCCAATATTTGATTTACAGAGGTAAGGAGATCAATTTTAACTGTGTATATCACAGACATTTATTTCTTTGTATGTTTTGACATACTCAGGCTTTTTCAGAGACATTAAATAGAAAGAAAGTAAATACTTAGGGAAAAGATCACTCTTGCCATTTCTGATGAAGAACTTGTGGTATTATGAAGATTCTGAATACATAAAGAGGTGTAATGTGCAAAGTAGTCTTTACGATACTGTACTGACCTGATTTTACAAAGTGCAGGTTATCTACATTTCTCACTGAAACTAATGGAACTTGAAATGCTTTTCTGAAAATTAATGTGTATCACTGCCCTCTAAGTCACTGTTTATAAACCCTAGTAATTTGAAGTCCATATTTCCAGCTTGACTGCCCAACTACTTCCAGCTATAGTCATAGCAAGAAAAAAATTGAAAGAGAAATCATATTTTATCTGAAAAAGCTTTAATTTATGTATGTATAGATTTACAAGATTTTATTTGCATGCTAGACTTTGAGGGGTTTCTTCACAAACTAGTTGCCAGTTGAAGCATCAGTTTCACATGATTTTCAACCAAAATGTACTCTTGCTGGATATCTGCCGTATCATTGCTACAAGGCAGACACACCTGATATTTTTACATCTCAACTGCAGACTAGATTGTCCTATTAAGATCTTAAAATAAGCCTCCAGAAAAGATAAAATTTAGTACAATGTGGAATTAAGGAGAGTGGCTATTATCTTTAACAAATACCACATCTGAAACTATAACTTTGCCACCTTTGTTAGCACAAGGGGATCTTGTCCCATAATCCTATCAGAGCTTCACAGTTCCTAAATAAATTGGACTGCTATTTTACAACAAAACATCAGGTTACTGGGCCTTTAGTTCTGTGACCTTTTCTGACGACTAGCTTAAATCAGAAAAGGAAACTAGTTCCCAACTAAAGCATTATCCTTTCTCCCAAAACAAATAACCTGGAAACATGACTAAAATTCCCAAGCAGAACATTTTTATGCTCATGGCATACAAAAATATTCTGGATTGGTGACTATCTTTTTTCTTTTTTTTTTTTTGTGCTTAAACATTTCCTATGAGACTGAATTTTCAGAAGCACTTAAAATGTCTTTGAGCTAAATTCAGGGAAGATGTGTGGTCCATTTAGGTGGACTTTTGGTCCATGAAATGTATTTAATATAAAATTGTAAGACTCCCTCATACCAAGGAAATTCCCCAGCTTTGACATCAAACAAACTCTTTCTCTGAGCATAAGGAAGAAAAGTGCTTAACATGTCCAAAAGAAGCACAAGCTAAAATAAATGGCAGAATCAACCAATAAATTGCAAAGCACAACGCAGTGCCCTACGTGGGAATAATCAGTAAACCTTTTTGTGTTATTTATTTGAAGGAACAAAGGGGCTTTTCCAGAAACCATCTGTACATTGCTAAAGAGGAGTGAATTACCTACAGCCTTCAAAGGAAAATGATGCTGTTAAAATAAACTTGGGGGTTGGAAGGAATTAGGTTACTAAACATGGGGCTGAGTTAGAACTTAAGCATCTCTCTGGACTTGCTGGTTACACTAAACCCAGGTACACAGGGATGGAGGGTTTCAGCAGAGACATTGCCACAGCTGTCAGATCTGGAGCCAGGCTTGCCAATACCTAAATGCTTTGAAGTTGTCTTCTAAAGCACTGTAACAATAAGAGAAAGAATAAAACCCCTTAACGTCCTCTGGATAGAATGTAGAGTTACAGATAGCGGGATAGATTTAATTCTCAAAAACAATTAGCTAAGATCCTAAAATTGTGAGTTTAAAATAATACCATGTATGGTGGAGTCTCTGGAGTCGCCTTTAGTTCTGAGCTGTTGGTGTCCTTGGACACCTGTTCAAGATTCTTGCCACGACCACAGGGATAGGAAACTTCTGCCCTCTTTTAAACAAAAGATGAGATTTTCATATGGTAACTTCATTTAAAGAAGAGAGACCTTAATGAAAACACCAGTTTAGGCAAGTTTCATGATAAATACTGGCAGTGCTATAGGTCTTTTCAAAATTCATGAATCTCAAAAGAAGCCAGGCAAAATCTGCTTGGTTTCAGATTTCATAGAAGCTTGTAGCTCAGCTCCAGGTTGTCCTAAAGTTCACTGAAGTTCAGCATTTCAAGTCATTCAATTTATAGGTTTTTTTCCTAAACCATATAAAACTTGGGGTGTTACATGGATTTGACGTGAGCCAGGTGGAACTCTGTAGGTCCAACAGTATTTTGATTTGAGATTTTGAGTCTGTTTAAATACAAAACAGAAAGCAAAATTCTGTCTTCCTCTGAAGCCAGAGGAAAGATTCATATGATCCACTGTGTGCCAAATTCACTTCCTTCAGAATTCTTGAGACTCAAAAATCCATGTTTGCATAACTGTGCAATGAGGGCTCAATGGGGTCCTAGCACAGGGCCTACGGGGAAAGCCAAGAATCCTGGAATCACAGTAAAGGGAAGGGTTTAGATGAATGTGGCTGGCTGCAGAGAGAGTATTTTCCTCTCCCAAGAATGCAGAGCACCACGGTTAGTCCTCCCCATGAGATTTGCCAGAGCCTCAGGCTCAGTTCTCTAAAAGGCATGGCAGACTAGTGTAGCTTTGCGCCGAGCACACTTACAGTCTGCCCTCCAACGTGCTGAGAGACTCCCTCTTTGTTTCCACAGCCAACAGAGGCAGAGGAAATGGAATACTTTTCAAATAATCTTCTGGAATTTGAACAATTTTGCATTCCTTGTTTAGGTGAAGGTGGAACAAGTGAAAATCTTCCTGGAGTGACAATTCCAAAAAGTTCAGGTTAAGCCTCCTTGGACCTGCTACTCCAACAATATCAAAGTAAGCAGTGCACTTTTTAACCATCAGATACAGAACCATTGTCAATCAGATTGAGAAATATTTTATAGGTTTCTCTATTGATATATTAAAGACTTATTTTAAAACTGTTTTTTGAAGTGATTAATGAAAATGGTTGCCTAGAACAGTCTATGAACCTACTGAAGAAACAGTTGCTGCCATCACTTTTCTTTTCTAGAGTTTTAATACCCAAAACTCATATTCAAAATTAGCATTTCTCTCTTTTGTCTCTAATTTTTATGTTGAAATTCTTATTCCAGTTAGGAAGGCATGGTCAGTTGCCATGCATGATGGCATAATTTTAAGTAATGAGACTGGCTAAAGTGATAATTGCACTATTTTAACTCCTTTGTTTCTGCAGTGTAAAAACTCAAAAAATATAAAGTAAATCTTTGAAGGATGTATTAAATTATTACCAACATTTACTGGTTTAGCAAGACATAAGACGTATCTTTTGTGTGTCATAGTATCATTCTTATGCAGTTATTAATCCCCCTCCTAAAAAAATTGCTTTAATAATCTAGCATACAATAAATATCCTATTAAATTAACTCTTTAGTTTAGGAAAGCAATTACTCATTTGAGATGTTTAGCTTGAAGGGTATCTACATTTCCTTATCTCTGTAAGCTAGATTGCAATAGATCTTGTTAGAAATTTTATAGGACATTAATTTCAGGATGGAAGCCACGCTTGTATATTTCAAAGGCTCTTAAAGCTCAAATTTAATCCAAGTAATATTAGGTCTCTCTAGTAGGTATGTAATTGGTACAAACAGTTGCCTTGTGATGAATTGTACAACCAATTAATGGAGAGATCTCATTTTCTGTGTTGATTATATGGTCAATTTGGTCAACAGTGCTTCTAAATTTTGTCCCTGGATAAATGCCTAAGCTTAGGGGCAACAAATAGAGACCTCAAATGTCAAATATCTTTCATATAACTTTTTTTTTTTTTTTTAATTGAAAATTCCAGTCTTCATCTAGGTTTCTCCCTCCTTCAAAATGGGGAGGAAATAACAGGAGCATAAATTCATTTTTCCTATTAAGGAAATATGTGGCCTTTACCATCTAAAAAAATTTAAAGTCATAACTCTAAAGCTCAGATGTATCTGCAATCTTTATGGAGTTACTTATCAATCTGATCACTAAAGACTTTAAGGTTCATTTTGGACAAGGACAGAATAAATGTCCATATGGTCAAGCCTCCACGACTGAAAGTTTATAATAGAAAAATATCTCTTTTTCTTTCATACTTCTCAACTAAGTTGTAGTCTATGGGATGGTTGTCCAGACACTTGGCGTTATTTATGTTTTCCTGCCCATCCATCTATCCATCCATTTCCTTTCAATTTATTTCTCTGTATTCACACAAAAGGAGCCATTTTGAGCCCTCTGTGGCCAACTCTTGGTTTAGCAAATGGGAGCTTATTTCAGGTTTGCATTTGCAAATTGGTTGTTCTAATTACAAGCAAAACCACATAACTGAGTGAAGTACTGTTGATATATGTAAAGTCATAGTAACCTTACATGTATGAGTCCTGAATTTCTGGCTTCCTTCTCTTTTAGCTTAGCTCTCTCCCTTGAGCATTTATTCATTTGTTTGCCCTTGCCAAAAAAATTATTCATCTAAACACAGCCCCCTCATGATGTCAATGGAAGTCTGAGCAACCTACGGCAGAGAATGTTCAAAGCCTATATTGCCATTAAACAATGTTGTCTTCTGGTTTGTTTTATTTTTTTGGATATCCTGTTCTGTGAGAAAAGCAATTCTGTAACTAAGACTGACTTGTGATTTTTCACAGTATAACAAAGTTTAACAAAAATGCCTCTGTTTCACCTTTTAATGATTAAATCTCTCCAATGCCCTGAGCCTTGTACATGCAGGCACAGAAGTAATTTTATGCACATGAGCAATCCCACTGAACTCCCTGGGTCTACACACGTGTAGCATTGCACATATTCACGTTGGCAAGATCAAGAACTGGTTTTGTTGAGAACATCTGTAGCAAAGGAATCTTTGTGCAAATAAACAGTGTCTACATTAGCAAACCTCATAGCTTTGCTTCAGTGCTCAGTCACCCACAAAAGTCAGTTACTGCCTTGCATAGCATTTGCTTTGAACAATATTCCTTAAGAAATTTGCTTTAAATTCTTTAAACACTATGATAGTATAGTTTGCTGAAGCTTTCAGAAAATTAAAAAAAAAATTATATCCACTTATTTATCCACTTAGGTAGTTACAAGTCATTGCAAATGGTGTATTTGAAAATCAGAGTTAATAACTTGCCAATTGGTATCTCATCCCCTATTACTTAGTGGTCAGGATAATGGCTTCCTATCATATTTTTTTTTTTTTTTTTAACCTGATAATGTTGAATTTTTGAGCAACAGTGTGAGCACAAGAACAGTTTGTGTCAGTAAATGAACCATGTCAGCAACTGTATTTCACTCTGCATTGAAGACATAATCAAAATGTATTAAATTATTTGTGATAGTTTCTCTCTGCAAGAAAATCTCTTTGAAAAAGAGAGCATTGCTATTCTACATTTTAAGTGGTATTTAATTTTAAAGGACCTAAGAAAACTAATTTGTAGCTAAATGCATAGTGTTTCAAAAGGATTGCTCTACAGGTAGATTAAACAAAGAAGCCCAGGCAAAAAAACTTCATCTGTGTAACCATTCTCAAATAGACAATATATTTTATACAATATAAAACGTAAGCTACAATGTTATATGTCAGCCAAAAACTTTTGTATTGATTCCCAAAAATATTGACTTAATTTTATCAAAATGTATTTATTCATCACTGCTGCATCAATGATCTTCTGTATTTTATATGTAAATAATCTATTCTATTCCCTTGATCATGTTAATCTTACTAATGACAAATTACCATTCTCCACGTACAGTTCCTAGATTTACAAATTATCACTCCTGCTTTCAGGGGACTGAGAATCAGCCACGCTTGCTAATGCCTCCATGGATCGCCTGACACATAGCAGATTTTTATATTCCCTTTTAAAGCATTCAGCTCGCAAGAAATAATTTATAAATCTGGCTATCACTCGCACTTATCCTCTTACTGCTTGAGGGGGAAAAAGAACAAGATCAAATTGGGAGGATTATTAACAATGTAAGAACTTTATTTGCTTCAATTAACTCTTTGCAGGAAGAACTGCATGCTAAAGCCTATTGGTTTTAGGAAAGAATAAAAAGTACCTTGTCTATTCAGTTATGGTGGAAAGATTGGACAAACAAAAAATCCTACCTACAAATACTCTTTGTTTTCTCTGTTAAAAAAAAATATATAAACTTTTTAATTTTAAATTTACTTTTAAACCTGAAATCTCTTTTCACCAAATAAACATGGCTTGTGTTAGGAAATTAAAACTTTGACAAATCAAGCAAGCTAAAAATTGAGACTTTAGGACCATTTCTGTCTTGCACTGTACCTATGCGTATTGCAGATAAAACATTACCAGACTCATTGGGATTCACTCTTTGATATTTCCTTTGTAAAAATGATGATGACACAATTTCACCCTTCCGGTACATTCACCTGTCTTGGTTTAACCCCTGACTGCAACCTTCTCCTTCTCATGCAGAGACAAATACTTGGGATAGTCCCTGAGCAGGGTGCTGCTTTTCATTGCAGGAAACTCATTGGTGCTTTCAATGCAAAGGAATGAAGAGCATTGACTGTAATTACTGAGCAACTACTGGAAAAGAAAGGTTCCAAAAAGAAACTGGTTTTGGGGTTTTTTGTTTGTTTGGGGTTTTTTGTTTTGTTTTGACTTTTGTTTGTTTGTTTTTGGGTTTTTTGTTTGGGTTTTTTGGTGTTTTTTTTTGTTTTGTTGTTTTCTTGTTGTTGTTGTTGTTGTTGTTGTTGTTGTTGGTTTTTTGGGTTTGGTTTTTTGGGTTTTTTTTTCCCCAAAAGAAGCTGTTCCTTCACAGTAAAAGTACTTTGGATGTCACTTTGACAATTCCTGCCACCCCCTCAGAGCTATGGACAGCAGTAGGAGAACCTGAAATGTAAGATGGGATTCATTTGCCAAAGCCTGGTTCCTAAAAAGCAGCTAAAATGGCTCAGAGTTTCCCTGCTGACTTGCAGCTGCCACTTGAGAAGGAAAAGGTCTCATGAAGGTCCTGGTAGTCCCAAAAAAGTGTCTTAGAAATGCTAAGGCATCAAGGCACTGAAATGCTAAAATGTACCAAGATTTAAGTTACTAAATATTTCCCACGGGACCCAAAAAGTTGCCACCATATCTAGTTTAAATTTCTGTGTCACTGATAACAGATAAGACTAATTGCAATCAATATCAATAATCAGTATCTTCTGGTAGCATAAAATCTGTGTGATAAATGCCTTGAGATTAAAAAAACAAAACAAAACAAAACAACAAAAAAAAAACCACTAAGCAGAGGACTCGACATCTAGTGCACCCTGATTTAGTGTGTATAGCCAGCACCAAAATCTCCATTCCTCTGCTCAGTCCACTAAATAGGGCTGCTGTAAATAAGGTTGTAATATCCCCCTGCCCTTGTCACCCTCGACTCTTAAAATAAAAAGGGAACTCCCCTGAGAAAACTGGGAGACAAAACACAGGAGCCTCCTGGGATGCTGGTTATCTCTTACTTAGACCAGAAATTTCACATAGTACTTCTGCGTTACTGATGCCCTCTATTCTCAACATCTTTCCACAGGGGGAACAAAGACACAATAAATGTCACAGCTGATAAATCCTCATGCTGTAAGGAAGAAATGGCTGTAAAGGCTTTCTTTAGCTTCACTTCTGCCTGACCATACAGTGTATATAACCACAATACTGACCATATGTGTGACAGGACTTTACTCATTAAGTAGCCTTTTCCGCCTACAAAACAACTTTGCAAGTTACCTAATGCAATCTCTAATTAGCAGAATACAGTGTTTCTAACAGCATCAAAAATCCCACTTCTAGTTCATTAAATCAAGGTTCATTTTGAGCAGTCTATGTGTCAATAAGTATGCTCTCCTTGAATCACAACTTATTGGCCTGTACAGTACAGCTATTTCCATTTGTCACGTTGATATGTATTTAGGGACTATCTATAACACAGACTGGATCGATTCTAATGGTTCGTCATGTAAATTCTCTTTAGTTCAATGGTCATTGCCACAACAGACTCTCAGAAGCACTGCAGTCTATCATGCATCTAATCTATAAAAACCTATTTCTCATATTCATTCATCATGAGGTTATTATATCTATATTGAGGACAAGCAGAAAGGCTAGAAATGGATGGCATTTGGATATGAAATTTTTAAACCCAGATGATACAAACTTCTACACAAACTTCCTCCTTCTCCATGTGTCATGCAAGATTAAGCCCTCTTCTTTCTCTGTACAATAACATTTAAGATTTTAAGGAGAAGGAAAAAAGTAGTCTTGTTTTTGGAGCCAGTATTTTTTTTTTTTTCCCTCCTGAGCTCCAGCTATCTGTGTGAGACATCTTATTACAAATATGCTCATCTCCTTACAATCCCTTTAGGAATGTCAGGATAGAAAGGGGCCCTGCTACCTACCACTTCCTACAGAAAGGTTGAAAATGCTGCATCTTGCCTTGTATGGGGGATGCACAGCTCTTGCTATTGCTAGTAGCTATTTTAAAAATAGTTAGCTTCTGGAACTAGGAAGTTCTGGGCCAAATTTCAGTTACAAACAAATGTATCTACCAAAAAAAAAAAAAAA
>VWZN01016139.1:166176-183031 GCA_013396955.1 Regulus satrapa
AAAGCTCCATCTACTCAATGGCACAGTTTGAACTGGTTGGGATTCCACTTTACTTGCATTGTGGTAACTATTTTCCATGTAGTTGGAGCACTAACACTTTAGCAGATCCCATTCTTTTCATGCCTACCATATTTTTTTTATTTTTTTTTTTAATCAAAATATAACTTCAGGGTAATTGCAGCAGGTAAATCCAAAGTAGTTAGCATGTTAATTTCATTCATGTTAATTTTAGTTAGAATCTAAGGGTTGCTGCCTACAAACACCCATTCATACCATTAGTCACGAGCCATTCAGTGGCAGCCAATGAAAATATTCGGTGAGTAAACTTCCATATATGTTTGCGGGCTCCAGCCCTAACAGGGTGCTAATAAGCAATTCAGATATGTAGTTTACTTCCTCATATGCATTAATGTTAATTACAAGTAACCAGAATTATAAAGACAATGTAATTATGTTCTAATTATAGCATAACCACAGCCACTCCACATTATAGGAGTAATCCCATGTTTAAAAAACTTTTGCTTTTTATATACATATCATTTTAGTACAAGCTTTTATTCGTACTTTTTTGTATCCTACCTTTCAACACCACATATTTGAGCACTCAGACAAAATTTTGACCCATCTTTCATTGGACAGCAGAGGAAGCTAAATAGTACATTATCATATTTAAGTTAAAATATATTCACATTAGATTATCTTCCCTTTCACTGTATACACAGCACTGAAATCTTAACCCTTCAACTAGGAATGTCACTCTGGTAGCTGTGTGCGCTGCAAACTTGAAGAACTATCCCCTGAGATTAGCTCAGTTGTTCAGAGCTTGGTGCTAACAATACCAAGTCAGCACATTTGATGCCCATATGGGCAATTCATTTAGGGGTTGGACTTGATGATCCTTGCCAGTCCCTTTCCACTTAGACTATTCTGTGATTCTTGGAGTTGCTATAAGGCTTGGCAGTTAAGATGCTTTGAATATATAACATATAAGCAGTAAATAGATTCTAGATAATCTCCTTCTGGAGTCACATTGGTATTACAGTCACAAAAACATTTGTTTTCCTGGTCAGCCTAATGGGTCATGGCTGGCTTTCTCTGTCAGTAAAAAAAAAAGAAACAAGGAAGTAATAGCACACATTGAAACAAGATGTCCAAATCTGAGCAGAGCTGGAAATGGGAAATGGAAAAACTCCCTGTCTGAGTCCTTTCGCACGTGAAGCAGCTGAGAGGCAACCACTTCCACCTGCAGAAAGGAATGTCTAATCTTGGGACAGAGCATGAAACACCCAAAAGAGTGTCCAAGGTTTAACTGCATTAAGCTGGAAAAGAATTCCCCTGAGGAAACACCTGAAAGTCCAGGGGATTTGCTGACACATATGGAGTACTGCGTCTCTCTTGGGGATGAAAAAAAGTAAAAGAAGCAGAACAGGATAACAAAGGATAACGTTTTGAAGAAGCACTGTGTGCTCAGCTGTATGTTTCCTGGCTGGAAGGAGGATATATTGCAGAACGATGATTCTTCCCCTTTGGCTCAATTGATGAACAGAAGAAATGAAATAAATCATAAGAAAAAACCAAAGAAACACAAACAGTTTGCTTCTAGTCTTAGAAGAACACGAATTCTGTCTCCAAGGTATGTGTGTCATTCTACACACCTGTATTATAAAGTCTGGCTAGTAGCATCATGCCCTGGGAAGCAAATGACGCCGTGAGGTGGAAGTGGCTCATTTCCTTTTTGGTGGACCAGGAGCCTTCTCAGCCATCATTGCAGAAGCTGCCCATACCACCCATACTACTTGGAGATAGACAAGCTCAGTTCCAGTCTTGGAGTGGAAGTTTCTTTGAGAGACTGAGCCTTACCCATGTTGTAGTCTCCTTCATAGAGAAATGAGAACTAAAACATCTCTGAAATATTAAAGCCAGGATACAGTGTCTGGAAGAGAGAGAAAACTCACAACTTCTGATTTACTGGGTTGTAAAGGTATTCTTCTGATGAAGTCATGCTAATTTGAATTAAAAAAAAAAAAAAAAAGGGGGGGGGGGGGGGGGGGGGGAGCAATGAAAAAACCAACTCCCTTCTAAGCCCTCTAAACCNGGGGGGGGTGGGGAGGAGTGAGAATTGCAAAGACACATGGGAGGGAATGTCTCAGGCCCAGTAATCCTGCTGACTGCAAACTGAGGACAACAGCAGGAAGGTGGGAGAGGAATTCTCTGCTATGAATGGTAGATCTAAAGTACTAACCTGAAAATCTGAGACAAGACAAGCAGATTGAATTTAATTATATTCCAGGACTTTCAGAAGCTGAGGATAGAGTCTCAAAGCCTTTGCACTAATTTGGTATGTTTGTCATAGTTACAGATCCCTCAACTGTATCTTTTTATCAGATAAGGCTGTAACTCACCATACAGATAACCTACATAACATAGCACAATGAACAACATTTAACAGTTCCATCTTTTGCATTGCCTCCAGGGTCAACTTATCTAGTAAGTGTAAAGGTGAGGAGATAGGGCAGTACACTTCTGAAGGTGCTGCTTCTCTTAACTTTGTAGATATTGCATGAGTCTTCCTCAATTATCAATAAGCAAGAAGAGGTCTTTGAAAACTCAGTATTACCCATGAGCCATAGCCTAGATCAGCAAAAAAAGGGAAAAGTGCAGAGAATAACTCATGTGCTTAATGCCAGCTGCCAGAGCTGCTGTTATTTGCAAGTGGCATAGTGCGATGACAGATCCTTGAAAGGGAATATAGCCCATTTCACAACGGCACATTCACAGGATACCATGTCATCATCTGCATGTATGTTTAAGTTTCACTGCCAGGGAAGCCTTTCATGCTTAAATTCAAGAGGGGAAAAAGACTTTGGGGAAGAAACCACGCATCAGACATTATTTTTTCCCATGAAAAATAGAGCAAATTAAATGAACATGTGAAATAATAAGCAAATCATTACATTTGTCCCAGAAAAAAAAAAAAAGGAAAGGGGCAAAATAGAGTTCATACAATATAATGAAACATCACAAACCACTATATGCTTTAAGAATCAGTTCAGAATAAATGCAGGAAACAGTATTTAAAAATTAACCAAGAAGAAACATATAAAATACTACTGGTCAGCAGGGGTTGTTGTGCAAATTCATCATTTTGATCTGAGCACAAATAACTAGGATGATCATATTTTGAGAATGGGAAAACACAGAAATTAGACTATTTCTGGTGCTGTGAGACTCGACTATGTGGCTCACTCTTGCCACCCTAGACACCTCCAAGGTGTCTCTAACATTAAATATAAGAAGCAGTAACATCAGCAAAAGTTTAAAGTCAATAAAGCAGCTGAATAACCTCCTCCTGTTATCTAGTGCAATTGTGATATTCCTACCAGGTATTCTTTTAAAACAGAGGGAAAAAAGCTTATGTTCATTTTTTAGAAATCATATTAAAAATGTATCTGATACAAGAACACATAAACAGAGATATGAAGAAACTAAATTACTTATTCTGTTCATTCAGCAATAGGCAACATTTCCAGACAACTGTAGAGTGGAAAGAACATGCACATTTATTTGGGGAGAAGAGTCAGCTTTGCAAACCTGAATAATGAGCCACAGAGGAACAGTCACAACAGTCTGACGATGGTGTCTTCCTAGGGCCATGAGGATAAAGGTAGCCAGTATTCAACTTACACTCAGCTCCTGAATATTTCCCATGCATGTGGAGAAATCTTATTGCTGGTTTGACTGATCACTTGTCCATTTCTGGATAGCAAGAGTCCTCCAGCACCGGGATGCTATGCTGGGCAGCTGCACCATCCCTGGCCTAAATCCTCTTAGGTTCAGGAATCCACATTTCTCACAGCTCATATTAAAGAATAAAAAATAAAAAAAAAAAAAAAACAAAAACAAAAACAAAACCAAACAACAAAACAAAACAAAACAACAACAAAAAAAACACATGCATGCACACCCTGCTTCTATTTGTCTTTAAGAAAAATAAAATAAAATAAAATAAAATAAAATAAAATAAAATAAAATAAAATAAAATAAAATAAAAAAGGAGAAGTTTCTACAGGACACTTCTATCCACCTCTTCTCAATGAGCAGTCTCTTCTGTATTGTAGGATCTGAGAACATGATCAGGGTTACTCTTCATGCTAGAGATACAAGCTATAATGTATACCTGTATCTACATATTTCAAACCTTTTCCACATGCTTACAAGAACAATCACAAATTTGTAGCCACTTCCTTTATAAAAACCTTCATAGTAGGGGTGTGGGGTGGTAGTCAAACATAAATGCCTCAAACTGTTCATCTCTTAGCAAGGCCTAGTTCCTCAACCCTTAATCTAGCAAAGCACTGTATATTTTAAATAAAGGATGTGGTGGGACACACCTGAACCCTCTTCTAACTTCTGAAGGTAAAGTGCAAGCAGTAGAGTGGTTAGTCAAAAAAATTAGTTGAATATACAACTTAAAGATTAAAAGAAAAAGAAAGAAAAAAACAACAGCAGCAACAAAAAATAACCCCAGTTTTCATTCAAACTGGGAGCAGGCAGTTCAGGAAGAAAACAAGACAGCAGCTAGCATGTTATCAGAGCAAGGAAATCAGCAACAAAGATCAAAATGCTGTCCCAGCATACTAATGTTGACAATGTCTCTAAGTCCCAGTGCTCAAAAAGACCACAGCAGTAATCTTGGTGAAACACATCCAATCAGCAGCAGTTTACTAGCAGGGTGCAACAGGAAACCCTCACATTTATCAGCTCTGCTCCCTCATCAGTGTATGTCACTGCACTGTATAGAGGCTAGAACTGTGTTAATTTATCAGCAAATCAGAAACAGAATAAAAAATGCAACTTCTATCTTGTTTTGAGTCATTTATTTCCTTCACTTCTCTATTTTTTTAATGTCCAGGAGAAAATGAAAATAGTTGAAGCTTGAAATTCTGGAAAGCAAATAAAGAAAAAGATCAATCCAGACTGAATTCACATTTGGTACAAGTCTAAACCCTGTTTCAACAATCAATCCAGCAGGACAGACACTCTGACCTGTAAACTCATCTCATCTGTCTGAAGATCTGCTCACCACAATCAGACTGGGGGACCTTTGCAGCATCTCTCTGGAACCCAGTCTCCATATTAACTTTTATTCATGCAGTAAAAGAAAAGTTGTTTTCAGAGCTGACGAAGTGATTTCTCCCCTCAGAAGCTCTCACTTGCAGATGTGAAATGCAGTATATGTGGAAAATAGTTCCTATGGAATGTAGGTGTGTCCATGGATTCATTGCCTCTGCCCCAACTATCAGACTGTTTTACTTACTGGATTGCTGGCTCTGACCTTGGGCTGGTACATACCTCCACAGAAGCAGAAACCATACACCATCTCATCAGGTTTATTTGATGACATTGTGAAAGTTGAAAAGTAAAGACATTTAATCAGATGGACGCTGACATTGAGACAGAACAGATAAGCTACTTTAACAAAACCAAGAGAATCAGTGTGCTTTCTGCACCTGAGGAGACATGTCGCTCAGTGCAGCTCCACTGCTACGTGTCAGCGTGCAGCAGTGGTTATACACCACACAAACAGTGCTGCCTGATAGCTCTGCAAAGGAAAGCATCCAGCTGAAACCAGAGGAGATGGCACTGTGTAATGCTCACACACTGTATAAATAGCACATGGTTTGCAAGCGGGGCTGGAGAGCTCTACTTGCTCTGTAATGAGCACAAATGGTCGGGGCATTGCACCTGTGAAGGAAAGCCACTGCCCTGGAGCCATGTTACGTTATGGTTATATTATGGTGGGTCTCCGTTAACACAAAGGGAAAGGGGTCACCTGCAAAGGCAGCAGCACCTGCTTCTGCAGAAGCACATCAGGGTGTTTGCCGGAAATCTTTTCTTCAAGAGAAGAGTGACCTGACCTTGCTTATGGGTCATATCCAAACTGAAGCACAGGCTAAGATGGCAGGTTCAGAACAGAAAGTGAAAGGAGAAGGAAGAAATGCATGATTCTCTCTGTATTTATCCCAAAGGCAGAAATCGAAGTTGTTCTTTGGGCCATAATTATATAATACTTCAATTGCAAGAGGATACCACTGTTTTCCCTCTAGTTGCTCACTTATTTGCAAAAACAAGTCAAATATTTATTTATTTATTTAATTTCTACATCACTTTTAAATGTTTTTATAAAAGTTCACTTTATAAACTAACATTCTAGAACATTTTTTATTTCTACTTTGAACCCAAGGAAGAGATCTACCATGTCAGTTCCTCGTATCTTAGAGAAAGAACTATTGTGAGATCTGTGTGGTGAACAGTGAAAAGTGACACGCCAGCATTTGCTCTGTTTGAGCATACTGTACCTGAAGCCAGACCTGTGCAGGAAACAAAGATCAGAGCCTTTTACCCAGAGGTCCTGAAAAAAGAAAGAAGGAAAAAAAATCAGCTGTCAAGAACAAATCAACAAAAAGCAGATATAAATCAAACTGGTGAGCTGAACTGATGCCTAAATAGTTTGTCTGTGATGATATTATCAAAAAGATAAAGAATGAATAGTTAGCTTCCTTTAATCCCAGTTTTAGAAGTGGCTGTGGTAGGACAGTAACTACATACAAAACAAAAGGTCCTTCTGATAAAGTTATGCTCCTAAATACAGACCATTGAGTCAATTAATGGTTACTTAAGTACTTTTCATCTAAAGCAGGAGCAGAGAAAACCATCAAAATAACCAAAAGCTTGTGACACCAATTTGCATCCAGCTCCATGTGCATGTTTTATTTATTTTCAATCAGGATCAATCAGGAAAGAAAATAATCAATGAAGTTGCACTCATGAGTGGTATTTGGCCATCTGGGGGCCCCAGTTTCTCTCGGCCTGCATTGGAGGCAAGGAAAAAAAAAAATTTCAAGAGCACGGAGGAGCTCCATATGGTTGAGATCAAAGGTGTTGCTGGGTGCATGGTTCTGCTTTATTGCCAGGCACTGCTGTTAATTAGAAAACAAGATCAGAGGCAGTATTAAAATCCAATTAAATTGATATGAACAGATTGCCAAGTGATGTTCACTAATGTATAATTGAGCACCATGCAAATTTCGGTGGCTGCCTTTTGTTTTTTCTCCCCTCACTCTGGAATGAATGATGAAGCTATGAAGTTTTTCCTCATTGTAAAAGATAAACAAGTTAATGCACTGATCTAGGGGGTATTGCTTCAGTGATTGATGAAAATGAGAGTGGAATATTAACGTGTGACTTTTTGGGGGCTTCTTTTATAATCTTATTTTGTTCATCATTCTTTTATTATTGTTGATGTTGTTATTCTTGCTATGGTGGAATCCAAGTACATGCTCAGATCCTTCATCTTTCCATCATTTCATATACAGACAAACTTCCTTTGGAGCTGGAGATTTGATTCCAACAATTACACAACCATGAATATTTCAAGTGACAGGCCTGCTACTGCTGGAAATTAACTTTCCAAGAACTATATGGACTTTATACCGTATATCTTTGTTTAGAATCCACAGCTTCTATTAAATTTAATTACTTCCCTGTGCAGCTTTATATTGAGGGTGACTTCAAAACGAGGGCAGCAGCTATTAAATTTAATTACTTTCCCCTGCGGCTTGCATAGTAAAGGTGCATGGTTAAGGTGCAGCTACTAAATGAGGGTAGCTTCCAAACAAAGATATACAATATTTATACCATATATATTTCTTTTTCCCTATCTGTCTGACTTTATTACATACATTTTTTGTGTGTATGTGTGCATATAATGTAGGTATGTAGCGAAGTGAAATTATTAAATGCAAAAATAAACTTTCAAACTAAAGTGATTAATGCCCTAACTGCATTTTTGTTTCTCTCTTTGAATGCTTCACGTGGTTCCATTCACAGTTCTCATAGATTTCAACGTGACCAGTTGAAGACATACAGAACAAAATGCCAGGATGTGAAATTAATTGAAAAGCTGCACAAAAGATGAAGTCTTTTGGAAAGAATGCATTTTTATGTAGAACTTACCATAAGGAATAAATGGGGATAACTGTCAGCCTTTCAAACCTGATATATTAGTATCATTGTGTTTTATCAAATTTATCATTTGCTAACTGTGAAGATACATTGATGCAAACACAGGTTTTGAAAACAGGATCAAAGGTAACACATAAAAGAACAATAAATTGACCAAGGCAGTGTCTGACATGGTGTTCATGAGGTCTCTGTGAAGCTTTCAGAAACTGTTTAGATTCTATCAAAAGAACACATTTAATCAAATAGCGTTAGTTGTAGGTGTGAGCAGATTCACAGAAGGGCTGTTGCAGCTGTGCTTGCAGAGGGAGATGAAGTTGTGTTTGTCTCACCTGTGATCATCAGTGCAGGGAGCACAACGCCAGCGAAGTGCTGGGTGTAGGCACCCAGTGAAGTGCTGGGTGTAGTGGGAAGGGTGGGCACCAAGGGGTCTCACCTCCTCCTTCCATTTTAGATAAGCTCCATGAGGCGTTAGGCTGTCAATACAAACCCGTCACACCGTGCCCCGTACCACTTTCACTTAATGCTCCCACTGCCTACACAATGCAGAGAGCAGTGTAGGAGTTTGTGTAGCATCTCTATCTTAGAACTTTGCGAAATTCCTTGGAAGAAATTCATACAAGATATTGGAAACTCTGTTACAGCAAAGCAAATGAAGAAGCTGTGATATGTTTTATGCATTTCCAAAATTATTTTGAAGAACTTCGTGCCAAGCCATCATTAGTGGAACAGGAAATGACACTTAGAAATTCCAGAAGTTTAAACATTTTAAAAGTAACTTTATGGAAATAGGGAAGTTATACAGCTTGCTACTTATCCCCAAGTAAAAAATGTGCTTTTGAATCAAGAACTGGAATTATGATCAGAACAAAACATATCTGTTTAATATTCTGTATGCAAACACAGTGTTACAAATAGTTTGTTACAAGTTTTTANTTTTATATTTCTTTTTTCCATCTTTTTTGTTTCCAAAATTGAAGGAATTTAAAATGAAAAATGAGACATTTTACTTAGATTAGTATTACTATATTGGGGGATTGAGGATTTCTCTTTCTCCTCCCCTTCAATTTTGCTTATAATTTTTTTCCATTTCTTTTTCTTTAGGTGAAGAGTGTGGAAAGAAAAAAAGGGAAAAATGTTGCAGGGAGGAAGAAACTATATCAATAAAAAATGGTTTTTAAATATATCATGTTTTTCCAGCAAAAATACAATACCTGAGAATATTACACCAAAAATATAAAGGAGTAAATAAAGAAAGATATGTATACTTATAATGCATACTTAGCATATTCTGTGTTTCTGCTTTATTGTTGTAAAATGCTCCTGTAGAAACCATCATGGCATCTCATTGAAAAATTATTGCTTTAATATTTCCTTGCCTAACAGAGTTGTAGTTAAGGTGCTAGTCACCCATGCTAGAGGAACCATAACTTATTCCTTGCCAGATGCCCAAGTCCAGTACAAGGGCTCTATTGATAAGTGGATTTTGCTAATAACCATCAAGGGAGATGAACCCCAGTCCTGAACCAGACACACCGTGGGCTTCCTCTTTATAAGTTAGGAAACTATGGTACAATGCAAAAAAGTAAAAGTTTTGTCTGAGAGCGCTTTTCCTCTCTTCTGTCCTTTGGAAAAAGACATGTTTAAATATTTATTTTCTGTTTATAGTGCTTTTGGGTCTTTAGATCCTCATTGTGATGTCAAAGAATTACTGTAATATAGGAAAAGTGGGGGAAAAAAATGAAGAGGAGAAGGATCAATTAGTTGAAGAAAGACAATGAAACATTTTACTCAAGAAAAGCGATCATCAATTTACCCACCATTATATTAATGTGGTGTCTGAGACACCAAATTTCCTTCCAAGGCTTACAGAAGGAGATGACAGCTGTTGCAGATGTATGATGCTCTTGCAGCAAGTCTATGCTACTGGTTGTAATTTAGCCATAGTGGTGCTGTGGTCACAGAGGTTAACCCAGTTAACTCATTTCAAATTAGCTGAGTCTTTCTGCATAGCATGGCACTGAGCAATGAACACTAGCCTGGAGGAGCATTTCTGCATGTGAAAACATGTACGAATGTGGACCTTTTGAAAGGGACCAATGAATTTTATAATGATGAGGAAAAAGAGAGCTGGGAAGATCACATGCCTAGCTGAGGTAAAAGAAAAGTAACATTTGCAATGATAACAGCCCTAATTCCTTGCATCTAGAAAACAGGATTTGTTATATCATCAAATTATATGAGCCCAGGTCTATTAAGTAAATGTCTATATACCAATTTCAATGTGCTCTGATTGCTCTTCCATTTTCAAACAGTAGTAAGATATGTTCTCTGGCTGTGTGAAGGTCTTTTTTTCAGTAAGTAAAGCAGCTAGGAAAAGACTTTGTTCTGTTGTATGTCACTCCATCTGTAGGGTCAAATGTAGAGAATATGCTTAAAGGACTGCAGAATGGAAACTGAGTTAATTTCATCATAACTAGTCAACATGGCGATTGGTGTAGGTACAGTGGACAAAGGTCTTTGTCACTTTTTTTAGTGCAAGTATTTCCCTTTTTACTTCATTGTCCTCCAAGCTTTACATATTGGATGACAAAGATAAATTAATACTACTCTGTCAGTGGCTCTGCTGTGAAGTTTGCCTTTAACAGAAAGCTAACTGCTGATCTTTAGACGCAAAGCTCAGGAATCTATCAGCAGAGTACAAAATTAGCTGAGATCTTATGGCCTGAGGCCACCCTGGTAACTAATGGCAATTTTACAATCATTAGTTTTTGCTTGATGGGCCAGTAGTAAGTGGGACCATGATCATGACCCAAATCTAAGAAAAAGGCCTCGAGGCCCAGCTTTGTCAGATTATGGCTTTACTTACCTAAGCTGGCTTTATCTTATTACAGTGTGTAAGCTATGGTAAGCTTGATACAGACAGGATGGAAAAAAAGAAATCGACCCAATCTTAGCAGGGTACTAATCACAAGCAAAAGGTTGGGAGAAGGGATCTGGGGTATAAATCAGTGCCACTCCTGCTGGTCTCTACTTGACGAACTACTAACTACTGAATCCAATTTTGCTTTATCATATTCATTTAGAAATTGTCAAACATATAAATAAGGCAAAGATTTCTATTTTGAAAATATGTTTCCAAGCTGAACACTAGTTTATATACTTTACTCATAGTATGCTTTTAGGAAGTTTACAGAGAAGACAAACTCCTCTAAATAAAAAGACTTCTAGTCATTATTTCTGGGATGAATTTTATATTTTCAGATTATGACTGCATAATGCGCAAACTTCTAAGGAGAAAAAATGACACCTTGCTTTCATTTGCCAGTTGCTTTTCAGTTACATGAAACCAAGAAATAATTTCTTAGTTGAGACAGTGGAAAAATTTCAATGCTGAATAATTTCTATTAAAGAAAAATTACGTTTTTTTAAAATTATTATTTTATAAGGCACTGCAGGAGAGATACTAATTTGCCAACCCTCTCTAAATTTTAAAAATTAACATGACAGAGCACGAGTCTTTAGACAACCGTTTCTGCCCTCCATAGAAAATAAAAACATGCAGTTTTAGGGGTGTTCATAACTTGTGTCCAAATAGCATTAGTTTCCATATTGCAACTTCCCTTTTAGCTGTTTATGTTTCTGCTAAGCTCGAAAAAAATCTCAGTTTTACTAACACTTCTCTTTGGAAGTTCCAGGGTTTGGGTGGAGGGACAGATTGACTACTGGAAAAAGTGATGTTGGGGGAGAAACTGGCTACCAGATGATGCATGTAAGTAAGAGGATCACAGACGAGGAAAAGGGTGATAGGACCTCATGGGGAATGGTATCTAAACAGTACTAGTACAAGAAAGGGGGTGGTTATGTTGTATGCTTTTCTGCCAGAAAAATACAGGCCAGGGTTACTGCTAAGTAGGGAGAGAAGATGGAAAGTGTGGGCTTGTGGGAATGAGATCCAGTCCTTGTCACTGCTCTCATGCACACTTTTTTTTTTTTTTTTCTGTAATTTGGTTTCTTCAGCTGTAAATAAAATTCAACTTTATCCACCTAATATCTCAGAACTGTAAGAATTAATATTTGTGAAGTGTCGTGTCACCCAGGACTATAAGACAACACAAGTACAAATTGCTACTGACACCAAAAGGTAGATATTCAACAGGGATTTTTCTCCTTACATACCTAGGCTGAGCTATGCAGCACTTATCAAACTAAATACTACAATCTTCTTGTATTTCCCAATCTCAAAAAGCTATTTTCTTTACTCTATTCTTTGTGCTTTCTTTGTCTCATTCCCACCGTTTCAATGGCTTTAGTCTTATTACAAAATTGTAAATTTTTGTGGGCCAGGATATTCATTTTGTTCTCTGTTTCTACTGAACAATAATTATCTATAGTTTTTCTCCAGATACGACAATAACAACAACATTGGTAAAGAGAAGAAGACAAAACTATTTTATTAGCATACCCAGACAAGTAGAAAAATAATCCTGGTCATCACAAGGCAAAAGATGTGTCATTGTGTCCCTTTTGTGTGTGATTGTACTATTTTTATTTAAATATGTTTGCAATGACGGATAGTTAAAAAGATATCTGACTTGGCAAACCCCAATGGTATTGTTCATGTGAATTTTGTCCACATTTGGATGCTATATATTGTTGAAAACTCTCAAAAAAGAGACATCTTCAATAGTCCAAACCCACCCTAAAAGCTTCCACCAAGACAATTGTCACAGAGAAACAGGCAATGGGCACTGGGGCAACACATGTAAATCAAAGTCCTTTTTCTGCCACAATGACACCTAATGGCATCATGTTCCCCTGTAGGAATACAGGTAGGTCTATAAACATGCCTTCTCCAGGAGGTGTACTGGTGATCCCAGGTTGCCAGAGGGCTGTTAGCACATCAGCTGCAGGGAATCAAATGTGAACTGCTGAAGCTGGGAAAACTTTGTTCCAGTATTTGAAACTTTCCTGCTAGAAGTAGGAAAGAGGTCAACAAAGTCACTGGCTGATTTGCTGTCCTTAAAATTATCACCTCTTAGAAATCCTGATTCTGAAACATCCATTCCTAGACTTTGGTTTATTCTCCCAGAGCTTGTTTGGGTATAGAACCAGTGAACATTTATTTTTGTCACTCACAGAGGAGCTAGGACTGTGAACTCACACAAGAGTGGGTTTATTGAGAAAGAAGTTGCCATTCAAAAGTTGAACTGTGGTTCAACTATTTTGGAGAAACACAAGCAGATGACACAGTGCTTTTCTTCATAGTGAATATGTTTGATGGCTATTGCAACGAAACTGAAGATTTATCTAAATGATCATACATGTTCTGGTATCTGGGGGATGAAGTGAGGAAAGATGAAGGATGTCAGGTGAGACAGGTGAAAACATTTATAAAAGGTGATAAATTTTTTCAAAGTAATTCTGTATCATGAATGAAACTACTCACCTGTACTAGAACATTTTCAAGCAATAAATGAGCACAGTGACTGATGCTGAAATCAAAGTGAGGCATCTCTCACTTACACACCCTACCCACACATTTTGTTGGGCTCAGAAACACCAGCCTGATCTCAGTGGTCTGATTTCAGATCCACTCACCTACTCCCAGCCTTGGAAGGCAGGGCAAATTTGGTAGCTGCTGACTAAGTAAACCATGTGGGAGTATGTCACTGAGACACAGATGGTATTAGTCCTCCTAAACTAATGAGAGCTTGGCAATCACGAGGGGGACAGGAACTGGGGGAGTCATGGCTAACCCCGAACAGAGAAGCAGCACTCAGCAGTGGATTCCAGGGGAAAGAAACCCAGTTACTGAAGACAGATTGTCTGCAATTTTTGCTTGTTTGTAGGATCAAGTAATTTGAATTGTTTAAGAAAATTACTGAATCAACACTTCTTTTTTCAAATGACACAGCTCTTTTAAAGGGAAAATCACAGCAGTGTTGTCAATCTCCTCTAGTTCTGCTAAGAGGTAAAAGTCATAAAGAAGCCAGTCTGCAGTAGCATCAACTTCCAGTTTGACTGCTCCACTGAAATTGGTAGTTGCACCAATTGCAATCTTTCTAATATTTCAATAGTTCCCTTTCCTGGACACATTCTGTCCTTTTGATTTTTGGGAGGATGGGTTTGATCTTGTGAAATCCAAGAACCTGGTGAAGAAGCCACAGTGATTTCTTGGATGTCTGAGGAGGATAGGTGTCCAAATCCTCTTTGCTTTAAGCAGAGCTTAGGTTTCTTTGACTCCAGACTCATTTCCTCATAAAAGCAGACCTAGAGGGATGAGTCAACAGCCATTGAGGGCAGTGGAGAGATTCTCATCAATTTCGTTGGAGGCTTGCCCAGACTCTAATTAAACAACTAAATGGCCTTCCTAACAAGGCTACAAAAAAATCCCTAACTGCTTCAGAAATACCTAGAAAATGGAAATGAACAAATTACCCTGGGAAGAGTGATGGTAATCAGTGATAGCAAAATCTTTGGAGAAGCTTGAAAGTTTTTCTGAAACATTATTTTTAGCAGCCACCCTAGAAATTCCTGACTTTTTAAACATAATTTTCAATTCTGCTCTTGTATTGTTTATCCCTGCAGTTATCTACTTTCGAATATGGATGAATCTGCTGATTGAAAATTAAATATAAATATCTATGTGCTTTATATATTTAGTAACAAACACATATACACATATGTACAGTGTATTTGCATTGTTGCCTGGGAACAAAATGCTTATTTTTAGTTAATATCAGGTGATTTTAATTTACAAGAACTACCTCACCTCTGAGCATTTTACAGAGCATACACAGAGGCACCTGCATGCTTCTAACATTTGATGTATCATTAAATATGCCTTCTCACATTTGGCACATAAACCCTGATAAAGTTTCACCTTTTAACAAAATAAATGACTCAATTAACAAGATGAAAAACAGCAGTGTGGTGGCAGACCCTCTTGGTGGCAAAAAAAAAAAAAAAAAAANAAAAAAAAAAAAAAAGGATAAAAAAGAATTATCTCAGCAGGGTGTTAATACAAGGAGCGCCACAACACACAGCAGGCACCTGGTTTGAGTGACAGCCACCCAGCAAAGCTGACAGATTTGTCAGCTTGCTGACCGCTGGCTTGAGTCTCTCACACCACCCTAGGAATAAATTGTTGCTCAGGAATGGCTGGGCAAGCACTCACTTGTCTCTGTTAATCTAATTGAATTTTTTCAAGTTGTCTTCATTTTTATCTGCTTCTCTGTGGCAGCATTCATTCCTGGAGCAGCAAATTTTGGCACCCTTAGATGACTAACTGACTAACTTCCTCAGAGTGGTTCTGTCTTTTGAAGGAAGGTACAGATACAGAAAAGATGATACAGATACAGATACAGATACAGATACAGAGCCAGACTCATCTCAGCTCCCAGGGCTTGAATGGCTATAACTGAGGTACAGTTGGACCTACCACAATACAAAATTTCCTTTTTAAGTGGGACTGCAACTTAGGACATCTGCATTCTGTTTCAGCTGACAGGGAGCACTGTTCATGCATGACATGCTCACTATAACCAGAAAAGAAGCAGAAAAGGTAATTGGAAAATTGTTATCCTTTTTCTTAAAGTGGACATCAGTCTTCCTGCAAACAACTATATCAGATGTTCGGTGGGAAATTATTATTTCCCACTGAAATTTATGCATGGAATTATTATATATTATTGAAAAAACGTTCAACATGAATGTACAGGGAGAAAGCTGGGACTTTGACACAGGACAGTTCAGGATTGTCAGGTGTGGAAGATTCTGCCAATCAGCTTAAAGAAGCCTTACTAAGCAAAGATATGTTTATTTAAAGAAGAGATAATCAGGAGTTGCACAAAATCAATCTGCTGAATATCACAGTTTCTGAGGTTAGTATATGCAAAACCACAACTTCTATTGTATAATCAGGCATGTGCCTACATGAATGACATCTTTATAATTGTATGCTGTATCTCTCCATGTGTTGCATATCTTTAAGCACCCAGAATATGTGTAATCAGTCTAGATCTAGGAGCTACCATTTACAAAGTTTTTTTAAAGTATGACATACAAAGCTAAATATGTTCAGGGTTGACGCAATGCTGATCTCCCAAATGCTACCAAAAAAGGGCAGGTTGCTTCTAATAAATCTCTTGAGATATTATAGAGCTAGTCTTAATGTTGGATCTGTTCTGAGATACTGAATTCTGACCGAAGAAAGATGCAACTAAAATAACTTGGTGATAGTTTTTACTTGTGTAAGACAGTTTCACTTATCTGTATCTATGCATCAAAGAAGCCTTAAAACTTCAGTGCTCAAAAGCCTCATTTAATTTCAGATGACAATGCTCCTACTCACATGACAAAACCTTAAAATTAGCTCTTCAGTTCCCGTGACAAAGAATATCTATTTTCAAGCTGAGCATCTCATATTACCTTGGTACCAAAATGTATTTGTAATATTCCCCAAGAATGGACAAGTCTTGCACTCATTTAACTCAAGGCAAATAGTGTCATGCTACTCTCACAGTTACAGGACTCCACACTGCTTTTTATCTTGACTTTCTTTTGGGATTTTACCTTCCTTCTGCTTATAGTAGGGAGGTTCTGCTTTATCTAATGGAACCATTTTCATGAAATCAATATGGTTGTTTGTTGAAGCAGATGATATTAAAACAGAATAAACACATATGAGTCTGACCTTCAGCTACAAGCTTTCACCATAGTAAGAGAGATTATTATTTCTAATATAGATTAGGATTTGCACTGCAAACTCTCCAGAAATGTCAGGATAAATAAAGGTGTGCATTCTTTTCCTATCTATTCAATAAAGTCG
>VWZN01016139.1:183055-204846 GCA_013396955.1 Regulus satrapa
AGTGTTTGTTTGTCGTGGGGGGGGGGGCGGTGGGTAACCAAGAAAAGTAAAGTATCTTTTATATCCTCAAGTAAGTTTGTTTGTATTTGCTTTAAAATTCTTATTTCACTGACACCTTCTTTAGAATAAATCTATCCACAAAATATGTGACTAGAGAATCTTTGAATATTTCCTTAATTTCCATACAGTACACCTTCAAAAAGTACATAATGACATGTGCAATAAATTAAATTTTATAAGTCTTTCTCAGGACTATTTGACAGTAGAACTGAGAAGCAACCTGAGAGTGAAATATGGGCAAAAAAATGGGTACATCTAGTTCTAAAAATTACTAGTTTCCAGCACTGACCTCAAAAATCATTTAGCTCTAGATCTTTTGAATATGTCTTTTCATGTTTCAGATATTGAGAGGAATAACGATTTTGCTCTTTTTTCCCTGTTTAAAAGTTATTTTTATGGTATCCATCTTCAGAGAGAGAAAGAGGGATAATTTTTTTTTTTTTTTTAAGATACTGCATCTCTTTTCCAGGAGAAGAGAGCTGTACAAACCCAGCTCTAATTACTAAAAATCTGAATTTTATATTTAACTTCATGTGACTTATGTGATTTTGAATTTAAAAATGCAAGTTTTCCCTGATTATCTGCACAAGCTCTTTTTCTCCTTTTTAATAGCTCTGGATGAAGTTTTATGGTAAAGGCAGTTGCATATTGATAGCCCTGAGCAGGAACTGATACACTACCCTTGGAGTTTGGGGCAGAAAATATTATTACACAGAAAATACATGTATTCCAAAAGTTAATGTGGTACAGAAACCTTTTTCAGGAAGAAAATATTTTCCTAAGCAAATGCTTATCTTCACAATTTTATTTGTTCTATAATAGATTAAGTATTAGGAGAAAGCAGCAAGTCCCTTCAGGTTTGTAACACAGTGTGACCACAATCAAATGAAGCAACAGGTGAGTGTGGCTTAAGACAGCTAGGCATTTGCAAACACTGCAGAGAATTAATTCAGCATCATGTTTCCTGAGAAACACTAAATCTTAAAGCATAGACACATGGCAAAGATAGCATATTTCAAAACCTCTTCCATTAGGAGTTATAAATAAATACATTTTTATACACACTTTCACATACACACGCAAGTAAATTAAGAACAATTATGTATATTATTTTGACAGATGTAATGTTCAGTATCCCTATCTAGAGATATTTTATTCCATACTGAAAAAACACATGTAATAAAATGCCCTGAAATCTTGTCTCCATGTAAATCAAAGAAAAAATTCCTGTTGTCATCAATGGACAGCATTCCTTGTACCTATGCAACTCAGAACACTCCTAAGTAAAAGTTCATTAATGTTTAGCTCACCTATCCAAATTTAAAGAAAACATACGGCACAATTCACCACTAAATCACTACTATCATAGTTATAGGTGTATAGTTTCACATCAAGCTAATTATTCTCTTGACAGAACATAAATTATTGGAAAACAAAAGATGCTGCTATCTGTCTCTGTCTGCCTCTCTGCTTCTGTCTATAAAAAAATCAGATTACTGTAGATGACTCTATAGCAAGTATTATTTTATTCACATAAAGTGAATTTTGTCTGATTTTTCAGGGGGAAATCAAAAAGGCAACATAAATATATTTTATAATTGTTCTTCCTCATTTTGATTAAGTCCTAAAAAATCAGCTTGGTGCTTTCCTATGCTTCAAAACATTTTATTTTCAGGAACATCATTCTGATGACTTACTTGGGATACAGAGCCCAGAGCAAGGGACACATGCAGGTCACCACAAATACAGAAGGAAGATCAGCTTTGCAATGTCCAGTGAACTACCTTTATGCACAAATGGGCCAAAGAATAAAAAAATACCACAAAACTTTTCCAAAACTTGCAGAGGGTCAGCCTGTGCAGAAATTCAATGTGAAATCTGCTAGCCATTGTTGATTTGCCAGTCTATACTGGTATTAACTGAAGTGCTAAATATCTTATTATATCACTCAAAATTATTAGATTTTGTTCTGCATAAAATTGGCTGAAATTTTTGTTTATAAGAAATGCAACATTCATCCAATGTTATGAGAACCGAACCATGTTTGGGGACTATATAATATTTTCTTTTTTCAATTTTGTATGCAAGAAAATAGAAATATTAATCAAAAATCAGCACATGGATGAATAAACCCTTAATTTATTAGATCATTTTTGCTCTGATCAAGGGAATAGCTCAAAGAAAAGAGGTCAGAAGGACTAGTACTGTTAATATGCAATTGATGAAATCCTCAAACACATATTGATCCACACTTTATTACATTTTTAAACCCTTGACTGTGAATATTTCCCAATAAGACAATAACTATTGCAAATATAATTTGATGTTCTTAATCACAGTAGATGTTCTTCCCCCTCTAAAGATCATCACACTGGAGATACTTACATCCAATACACAATGTGAATTTGCCATGGATTGAATTTCATACACAGCCCTCTTTTTCACATTCGTTTCTTCAAGCATATCATCTCTGTATTTGACACTATCTGTACTAACACATTTTTGTCACACATGGAAACCCCAAACAAACTTTCCCGACAATATAAATCGCTACAACAAAAAAAGCATAATAATGCATTAGACCTCTACCCCCTGAAAAATCTTCACTGCCTTATTCATTGCTTAAATAAAAAGAAAAAGGCAAGTTAACTGTCAGGAGAGATTTATTTTTTTTTTTTTTTTTTTTTTTTTTTTTTTTTTTTTTTTTTCAGGGTAGAATTTCACAAGGAATTCAATCTACAGGGAGACTTGGGAATAGCTGGTTGCCCAGACAGGCGTGCCTGGGGAAAGTCTTTCTGCCGCTTGTGTTTGACGCAGCTTGAGGCGAAGCAGGTTGTATGGGCCTTGACCCAGCAAGGTCATCATTTTGTGAGCAATTCTGAGGCCTGACATCTGCTGCCTGGCTTTGAGTACAAACCAGACCCCTCAGCCCAAACATAGCCCCGCCTAAAATAATCCCCCAGCAAGGATCCTAGGCTTCAGAGAAAAGGCTAAATGGCCCCCTTTTTGTCTGGGTGTCCAGGCTTTTTAGTCCTTCCTCGTCACATAGCAGAGAGTGGAGAACAAAACCATTCCCAGAATGCAGATAAAGGCCATATTCTCACAACTCCACACCATAACTTCTTCACCTCGTGCGAGATTCGCATTTACACTCCAGGGGCATGGCTCTGGGAACAAAAAGGGACAGGCACGCAGTACTTAGGAGAGACATTCTCTTCTTAAAATGCACTCAAAATGGTGCCTTTTCCTTCACAGATTTTGGAAAAAAAAAAATCCGTTGTACTAAATAAAGCACGTGAGGTATATGTGCTATTTAAATATTATTAGAGTGTGTACAAGGAATGGAAGACTTTATTCTCAGACTTTCTTTTTCTCCATGGGGGAGAACTGAGAAGAACCTGGTGACCCATATAGGGTGACCCTAAGCCTTGACTGCCACTTGATTTTCGTTTGTATTGAAAGTCTTTCAGTTATTCTGGCAGCAGAAAGAAACTTTCAGAGAGTATCTGATAATAGCCTGCTTACAGGGAATCTCCACAAGGCAAAAGAGGTACAAGAACTGACACTGACGGGACATTTGGAGTTAAATGTAAGCCTTCCTAGAGGACAGGTTATGGCTGTTAGTATCTTTTTCTTTAGAATCAAGTTAAAGCACTCATGAAGTAAATATATTCTCATAATAAAGATAAGGGAAGCCCCTGGATTTTTCTACAACACAAAATAATTTTATCTTCTCTTCGCCATCACAGCTCCATTGAGCCCCAACCACAAACAAAAATTAGCTCCAGAAACAAAGTGATTCTGAAAGATGCATTTCTTTTGCAATGTAAAACATATTCTGTGTATTCTACTCTGAGTATCCGGTGATATCTCCCTATGACAGCTACAACTCTGCATGGCTGCTGTAGCACTTGCTGCACCTCCAGAAGAAATAGTTGTCTACACCCCCATCTCCTCCCACCATCTTCCCTTTACTCAAGTAAACACAACACAGAAGGTGGAATGAAGACCATGGTGAATGTGTCCTGCTGCTGCCTTGACATGTCTGTCTCAACTTGTCCTCATAGCTCAGTTCCAGAGGAAACAATCAGACAAGCCTCTGGCCAGCCTGGGTCACCCCTATGCCTCTCTTCTCAGGGAACCACTTGGAACCTCAGGTCTAGCATCAAAGATGACACCAGTCACATGCATAAAGTCACACCAACCTGCCCCAGCTGCTTTTTAAATGTGGCAGTGATTGCTAAAAGCATTGGTCGGGTAGAAACAGCAACATGGTAGGACATCATCAGCTTGTGTGAATCTATTTGGTGGCAGGGAATTATCTAAGGTGAAATATCAGCAGATCAAAATATGAAAATCAATCACAAAACATTTAAATAAAAATTGGCTAAATTTATAAATGTCCAATTTAGAATTGACCAATATATAAATTTCTAAATTCCCAGATGTCCAAATGCTTAACAGTCTGCCGACAAACCAGTCTTCCAGACAAACAGACTTCTATTTCTATTTTTTTTATTTTATGGAAATAAAATTATATTAATTCAAATTGACATTGATTACCTTATGGAAATAATTTTGTAACTAGATGAGTGAAAACCTCAAGGATGAAGAAAAAAAAAAAAAAAGCTCATTTTATGTATTCTTGGATTAGATGTTGTCATGGTGCCTCAAGGGGAGTTGCACTGCATTCACAATATATGTCTAATCCCAAATTTCAAAATTCCTGGTAGTTGCCTTGGGTCTGATGGATGCTGCATGCTTAGTATTTCAGTGATCTTCTATGTAGGATTACACACTCACGTAGCAAAATCCTGGCCATTGCTGGCACCCAGATACCAGCAATGCTCCAGGGTTTTCACTCTCCCTTCCTGTAGCAAATTATAGTTTACAGAATCACAGAATATGCTGAGTTGGAAGGGACTCACAAGGGTCATTGATTCCAAATTCTGACCCTGTACAGGACCATCCCCAAGAGTTACACCACACACTTGAAAGTATTGTCCAAACACTTCTTGAACTCTGTCAGGCTGTGACCACTTCCTTGGGTAGCCTGTTCCAGTGCCCAGCCACCCTCTGGGGGAAGAACCTTTTTCTAATATCCAAAATAACCATCATCTCACTCAACTTCAGGCCATTCCCTTGGCTCCTGTACTTAACTGAACTTCACACAGTTGGTGATTTCCCAGTCCTGCAGGGCTTCCCTGCCTCTGAGGGAGTCACCAGCTCCTCCCAGCTTTGGATCATCTGTGAAGTTGCTTAATAGCCTTTCCAGTTCTGCATCCAAATCATTAATGAAGATGTGGGATGAATCCATCATGCCCCCAAGATTTGTAGGGATCCAGCTGGGGCAGCAAATCCCAGATAAATTCAGGATAAGCTGAGAGTTGATCATTCTTACAGTCATGGTCCTCCAGCTCAGGGCTGTAAGACGCTCTTGGTCCATCATCAGTGTTGAAGACAGAGGCAAAGAATGCCTTAAACACCTCTGTCTTGTCCCTGTCCCTGTTTGTGAGGTGACTGTCCTCATCCTATAAAGGGCCAATGTTCTTTTAACACCGTCTATTGACATTAGAATATTTGAAAAATGTATTTTATTTGTCCCCCACATTTTTTTTTTTCTGGCAGCTTTAACTCCAGCTGAGCTTTGGCCACATGGATTTTCTCCCTCCAGCAAGCAGCATTTCTGTTCTTCCCTTGACACCTGACCTAGGCATATATTGACAAGTATTTGATTGGCGAAGATGTGAAGAGTTAATGACATATTCTGGGTTCAACTGCTGCAAGTTACAGTTGCAGGAGCTGAGTACACAACATTCCAGGCTATGGGATGAACTAGGGGGAAATTGGAGCTGCAATGAGTTCAATTTTAAAAAGGGAGGCTTCAATCCCTGAGCTAATAAGAGAATCCATTAAAAAAAGCTGTCAGTGAATACTGACCAACATTAACAAAGTACACTAAAAAAATTCAATGTAAAGGAAATAGAGCACTTATGAGTGTCTCTAACTTCCACTATTATGCTATCATGACTGCCATGACTATATTCCTGAAGTTTTAGGAATATTTATTGCTGAGCGCAATAGCTAGCGTCTGAAATATGCTTTCAGCTAAGAATATGCAAATTCAAAGATTTGACACATGAAAAATAAACTCCAGGGAGGTTCTTCCCTTAACTTCTGCTAATTCTGGGCTTTCAGTGGAGCTTTTTTTTTGAGGAAAGACTAAGAGACAATTTAGAAGAGGTGTGCAGTGCAGAGAGAGCATCATCATCATCCCACTGAATGGCACAAAAGGGTCTATCACAGAAACAGTGGGGTATTGGTCTAGAGACGAATGAGCATGATAAGAGTAAAAAGAGAGAGAACAAGAAAAGCAGAACATAGAGCACCTGTGAGATGATGGAAACCTTTACAAAACCAGAATTTCTTTAACTGACCTATTATTCATAACAACGAATAACTATGTTTTGATAATAATGATTAATGTTATAAATTCCTTAGTTTTACTCAGAATCTTTTTGACTAGGAAAATAAGCTAATCAGAATGCACAGGACACCAAATATTTTCTAAGAACTGCTTACGAGTTTCTAGGAATCATTTGGGACAATATTTCTAACTCAGTACTCTCTATGCACACAGCTTTTGATCCTCCAGCACATCTGTCCGTTTGTCCTCTTTTTCCCTGGCAGGAAAATCCAACATGCCCTCAGATTTTCTAGCACAGGACACACTATTTAAATCCTCCCTACTGCTAAATCAGACCCCAAAAAAGAATCTCTGTAATTTTGTTCTATAAATATACATCCTGTCTTTTTTTTTTTTTTTTTAATTTAGAATTGTAAATTCTTTAGCCAATATCTATTAGTCTTTGGTAAATTCTCTGGGGAATCAGATCAACAAGATAGAAATTGATAACCAGGATTCCTTCAGTTGAAACCATGACAACCCTAGTGGAGGTTGGTCTGTAAATACATTGACCACATTGGTGACTAGTATACTGGGCTGTAGAACCATTTTTGAACTACCTGTATGTGGATTTTATCTCCTCAAGAAAGATTTCATTTCAGGAAAATCATTCAACATTTCCTATAAACAGGCACCTGAATTTAAGTAAATATAACATCATAATGAGCCCTTGCTATTACAAAAGGATTTGTCATCAAATGTGTGCATTCACCACTCTTTAAGTATCCAGCACTCCTATCTATTACTTAAAGCCTTATGTAGTGTGAGATTCTGTACATCATGCACACATACACAGAAGTATAATCACCCTGTGTCTGTACGAAGAACTCAGAAAATTGCTTCCTCTCTTACTATCCCACAGCCCTTTCCTCTTCAAAGTTATTTTGTTTACTTTATAAAAGTAGTGATTTCATTATGAATTAAGTCATTTCTGTACTGCATTGCTACCTAAGTGGAACCCTTCCAACAAAAGTAAAAATAAAAAATTTCCAGAATTTTATTTTCAATCTATAGAGTGCCAACTATGCAAGAAGACCAATTAATTCTAGAATTTTAATAAATAAAAAATAAGATAGCAGTTCATAAAACTTGGCAGTAGGAGCTCACTTGAGAAAAGTTTAAAAAGTGCTAGTAGGATCTCTATTATGTTTTGCTGTTGGAGGCTGGTCAGGAGTTTAAGGGACTGATGTGATTGGCCTCAATCCCACTATCTGAGATAGAAAGATAAAGGAATCAGAAAAATTTAGCTGCCATCTACTGCTTGTTTTCCCTGCCAGGCCAGAAAAGTGTGATAGCAGAACAAACCAGAATTGTTCTTTTTAACATGACAAGTTCCCTAAAATCAGGATATGCAACAGTGTGCCTAAGGGGAAAGAGAAAGGAGAGGAATGCTTAGTGTGACAGAGAATATTTTCTGAGGATAATGCCCTCCATCTGTTAACACCATTAACTGCCTATTTGTCTTCCTATCTCTTTCCCTAGTCTCCCCAGCAGACCAGATAGGAAAAAGGTAACCTTTTTCTTTCCTGTTCCCTAGAAAGCCTGTAGAAGTTCCAGGGTAACTTCTTTTTATTCAACCCAGAGGTAATTCCTACATATCTGCATGACAGAAAGGGCCTTTTCACCATTTAAAGGGTAAAGGAGAATGTAGTAGGTTCATTATGCAAGTGCTGAACCCTTCTTTCTGTGTTTCACATGTCACTTGCTATAGCTGCAGTAATATTCAAATTATTTTGTGGCATTGAGTCACTTCTGACTTACTAGCGCTATATGATATTTTGCCTATCTTTTTGGCAGCTACTATAATGAACTTTACTAGTTTTTTAAAAAAGTTGAAGTTATGATGTAAGTACTTATGCTTTTCTCAGATTTGCATCAATGGAAAAGATCTTGCTAGGGTTCTTCTGGAAAAGAAGTATCCTATAAGACTTTTGATTTTTTAAAAAAACTCACTAAAGATTTATGCTGATAATAATTATGCACTGATTAATTTAATTCATTTCCTGGATGATCAAAGCATGATAGATACTTAATAATAAAGCTACAGAATGATGGCTCTCAACAGCCAAATTATGTAGTACACTTTCTTAAATCTGGCCCATCTGGCATAGAGAAGGGAATGAGGACAGCACAGAACACATAGGTTAAGTATACTGTATTGTAGAGATTCTCTGATCCAGAAGCTGGGACATGGCTTCATAAGACAGATGGGAGAAAATATCAGTGAAGAGTAACTAGATATTTTGGAGTAGCCCTTTCTACTGGGCATGCTTACCAGTCATTATTGCTCCTTCTCAAAATTCTCAGGGAAGGCACAATTTGCAAACAGAAATAGTTGTATTCAGAACTTACAGTATCATACTCCCATGAAATAATGTCCGTATCCATCACTGGCAATAAATATCCAGTCTGTATGACAGAGTACAGTACCACTGTAAGTCCTATATTGCTTATTAGTCTTTCCTACCATGATTTTGACATACTGAACATTTCTAGGAACCAAAAGATTGGTGATAGTGGGAAAGGCAGCCTGGGTGACTGGATCAATCTACAGAGCCACGATTGGCTTTGGATTGCCATCAAAACTATGACAGTATTGCCAGCTGGGAATTCTGTCAGAATTGCTATAACAAGGCAAAATATTCACACCAATATGAGAGCTCCACCTTTCTCCTTTTTGTTTTGAGAAGCCATCCTTGAACCTAGACCCTGTGCAGTCACTCTCCCAGATGTTGCTATAGTCAGTGCTCTTGTCAAGTCAAAGTATCCCAGAGAAAGAGAGATCCACAGCCTACTTGGGATACTGAGGTGCTGGTTGGTGAGAAGCCGGAGGTATCTTTGATAGACAATGTGGACTTATAAAGAAGCTAAGCCTGTCTGTGCTAGCACAGAGTCATCCCCCAATACTTTGACTGCAGGTTACTGAAAAGGTATTTCAATAAGCAGATTGGACATTTGGGGTTAGCAGCAAAGCCATGTGGGAAAGCATCACAACAGACAGCAAAGAGCTACAGTGTAGCTTCTTTGTAAAATAAATTAATTCCTGTTTCTGCAAGAGTGAAAATCCCTCAGAAATGTTGACAGCGACATCCTTACAAAGGATAGGGTCTTATAGATGCAGATCTTTTAATAGTGATGCAAGCTGGTTTGTACTGGTATGAATTGCCCATACAGACAAATCCTGATGTCACAAAATGTGTATGTAAAACACAAGTTGGGGAGTGGGGTGGGGAAACCATCATACTGCAAGATGCATCTTAATTTTAAAAGAAAACAAATGTGTTTGAACAGTTTTTCCTAGTCTGTCAAGGAGTTTCAGACCCTAAAGGTATTTCAGCCTGTTCCCTTTCTCCTTAGGTACAATCACTAATCTCTCTCACTACTTTTTCAAAGATGCAACCTACTTACCTACCACATAAAATGCAGAAACTTATATTATCATGGTTCAGCTTTAGAGATTTACATTAGAATCAGTGAACCTTATTTCAGCACAATATATATGGTGAGCAGTACAGAGAGAGAAGACTGGGTTTATTCCCCAGATAAGTCATTTATTTCTTTCCTCAAAGAAAAATCCAATATCCTGAGATCAGATGCATATTGAAGCTTTGGTAGAAGAAAAAAAAAAAAGGAAAAAAAAGGCTTAAGTTGGATTAACATGTTCAAATTGGACACTATCTGTATTCTCTGTAGAACTGGGTCTGTATATATTGCTTACTCTATACCATGTACAAGAATGGCTTAAACATTTTCTTTGAAGAGATACATGACCTGAACTTATTTACTGAGCAAATAATTTATTAATTTCTTATATTTCTTTTCATGTCAATGTTTAATTGTCATATTATTGAATGCATTTATTGACTATGAGTTTTCAGAGATTCAGGCCATGAAACAATGTTACCAGAAATTCTGTATAAGTCTAAATCCTTCAATAAACATTTTAGAAAACATCTAGATATTACAGAATTATTCTTTTTATTCTTTTTAATCAATAGTTTCTAAAGATTGTTATAATCATGTTATTGCAAGATCAGGGAGAAGATTTTCAGTGGTCAAAATGGTGTGTCTGACTAGTCTTTTTTTCCTGCCAACTACTGCCAAAACATGGAATTATTGTTTTTATCTCTTCATTCAAAATGTAGAAATGAAAAAAAATAATATCTTAGTAGGATGAAGCAGAGACAAAATTATGTTTTTAGTCAGTTCTACATTCATGTTGTTCAAGTCCCATCAATGTACACATGTCCCTGGCATCCATTCACTCTTCCTGTCCTTTTCATTTGGTTATAGATTACACTTACTCCACCAATTTCCTTCTAAAGCATTTACACAGCTGTCATACAAGGCACTCAGACCTTTTGTGGGGTCAGACCCAATGTGGTTATTACTCTGTGGCACAGACTCTCTATGCCTCATCCAAGCATGAAGCACAGACTCAAGTCTGTGTTTCACAATCATAGGGTCACCTCATACCTGGTGCATTTTTCATACTGGAGATTCATCTACTGACCCAATTTAATATAGGATATTTGAGGATTAAAAGGAGAATGTTTTTTTTTTTTTGTCTTATGTATAATATCCTTTACAAAATTAGCAACAATTCAGTGGTGCTACTCTAAAAACATTTCTAATCATAAGAGCAGCATTAGGGTGCATATTACTGGAATTGACATGGGAGTCCAGCCCTCTGTCCATGGCTAAGACCTCCACTCTGCTAAGGTTCTAAAACAAAGATGTCCCACATGTCAATTTACCTACAATGTTACTTAGAGATAGCAGACAAACCAATTGATGTGTAAAGCTGACTGGAGAAGGTGAAGATAACACACTCCTTTGTGGACAGCGCGATATGGAGCGGTCTCAGTGACTTAACCACTGCTGAGTTTTTCTAGAAGGGGGGAGGTCAGTCAGAGACAGAGATGATGGGAAGGAGGTCACCTACCCAGAGGTATAGCAGTGAGGTCTGTACCACATGAGGGGACATAAAAATGCAACTTGAAATTCTGACTTTAACCTTCAAAAAAATTGTTTCTTATACACTAACTGGCCCAGGAGTGACCCCAGGGTGCATTCAGACACAAAGGCTTTCACGGGGTGCCATGGTAGAGATGTTATGTTTAGGTGTAAACTCTGCTTCGCCAGGGACCGGGCAAATGGATCCTGTGGGCAGCAGCAGCTTGAAGGCCATGCACCTTAAGCAGAACATAATCTTAAATGACTTCTCCTCTTTCCCCTTTTCTGTTTTTCTTACAGTGTTGAAAGATGCTTCTTATCCGAGGGAACATGCGTGTAAAGAGATGCATGCTGGAACTGAAACTGCAGGTGTTTTATAGAGGGCACAGTCTCGGTCGGGTTGGCGCTAGTTACAGTTTCACCCCTTTGCTCAGTGGTTTTATTTATAAATTATCCTGGAGGGGACAGAGCAGAGAATATCAGCACATATGGTATGTCAAGTCCCCTACTGCTTGGAGACCCCTGAAATGCTTAGGTACAACAGGGCATGCTTAGGGCTCTGAAAATCGTGCCTTTTGTCATTTGAGCCAGACCCTTAACAATATTTTAATGGAGATGTTTTGAATTTAATTATGCATCTGTTGTATAATACACTTACAATAAATACCTCTAGTTATTGCTCCTTAAAATCCCTTTCTTTCCAATATTGACTGCTCTAATTTACTTTTATGCAAACAGCCTAGTCAGATTTAATAAAATGTCTTAGTAGCATGTTTAATGACATCATTCCCCCCAGGGACAGCTGGGAAAATGACCTTCCATTTTACGAAAGAAGAGGATTAATTTTTATTGTCTGCCCCAGTTAATGCGTGTTTAGACATAAAGGCCCGATCAATATGACAGAGAGTATAGTGATTTTACTCACAGTAGTTTCTAAATGGACATTTCTTACTAATCCATTTTTATAAATCACTTTAAAGGCTTTATTGATCTTTAATTGGGAGTTACACCTAATCACTCGAGAGTAACGCATGGCTAGTTTGAAAGATTTTAACCCTTTCCACACAATCCTTTAAAACTCATATCATGAGTACTTTTGCCCTCTCCTCTTTAAAACATGTTGTGTATCATCCTTAACTTGCAAACAAATCTTGACCAGACCACCATGCATCTGATGAATACTAGGTATACTACAGAAATATAAATACTAGGAAAAAGGTTATACCTGAAACCCCAAAGAGACCGTATTGCATGCGTGTATCAAAACATGTAGAACAGTGGGGAAGGGCATATTTCTTTGGACTTCTAAAATGCAAATACCCAAAGCAAATATTTACAGTGTAAAATGGCAAGTCACATATATGACAGACTTTTTTACCATATCTGTATTCACCAAGTATATAACCATAACTGTTAACTTTTACTTTATTGTATTAAAGATCAAGTCACGCTGTAAAACGGAACAAGTGTTGAGACATATGTTTGAGCAAAAATCCAGGTAGAAAATTAGAAGGGCCAAAGTCCACCTAGAACTTGATCTTGACATTGCTGTAAAAGACAACAAAAAATGTTTCTACAAATGTGCCAGCAAAGAAAGGAAGACAAGGAGGATCACCATCCTCTGTTGGATATAGTGGGAAACAAAGCAGCAACAAATGAAGAAAAAGTTCAGGTATTCAATGCCTTCTTTGCCTCAGTCTTTAATAAGAAGACCAGTTGTCATCACAGTGCCCAGCCCCCTAAATTGGAAGACAGAGACAGGGATCAGAATGAAGCCACCTTAATCCAGTGACCCACTATGCATCTTAGATCTTCACAAGTCCCTGGGGTCAGATGGGATTTACTCAAGGGTACTGAGGGAGCTGGTGGAAGAGCTTGCCAAGCTACTTCCCATCATTTATCATCGCTCCTGGTCAGCTGGAGAGATTCCAGGTGACTGAAGGTTGGCAAATTGATGGCCCCTCTATGAGGAGGGCAGAAGGAGGGTGAGAGAAACTATAAGCTTGTCAGCCTGACCTCAGGTCTGGGGAAGGTCATGGAACTTTCTTGAGTGCCATCATGCAACATTGTACAGCACAACCAAAGGACCAGGCCCAGCCAGCATGGGTTTAGAAAAGACAGGTCTTGCTTGACCAAACTGATTTCCTTCTACAACAAAGTGACCCACTTAGTGGATGAGCCAAGATGCGTGGATGTTGTCTACTTAGACTTTGGTAAAGCATTTCCCACATGACTTTTCCAGATAAACTGGTTTCCTATGGTGCAGATGAGTGCACTTTTCACCGGACAAAAACTGTCTGGGTGGCTGGGCTCAGAGAGTGGTGGTGGATGGAACTAAATCTGGCTGATGTCTGGTCATGATGTTTCTAGGGTCTCAGATCTGGGGACACTCCTGTTTAGCATCCTCATTGATGACCTAGATGAGGCGATAGAAGGCATCCTCAGTCAGTTTGCAGATGACACCAAACTGTGTGGGACAGTTTCGATCTGCTGGAGGGTAGGAAGACTTTGCAGAGAGATCTGGACAGGCTGGATTGATGGGCCAAGACCAATGGTATGAGGTTTAACAAAGCCAAGTGCTGGTTCCTGCCCTTTGGTGAAATTTAAGAACAAATAGGTGGTCTTGAAAGTTTGTATTTTTCATATAGTCCTAAGATTCAGAATGGTAACCGTTATTTTGAGTATCATTAGTCAAACATTAGTCACTGCTATAGGGTGATGCCTGCATGTCTGTGTGTGGCTGTACACAGGTAGCATATGTATAAATGTAATCTATTTCACAATATTCTAAACACACCTCAGTATATGCTTAATAAATTAAATTTATTTGACTCATTCATTGGTTTTTAAAATTGTATTTTTACATCCTTTCAAAAGTTGTAAAAGTTTATTGTCCTCTCACCAAAACATTCTTTTGAACTGAACAGTACTTCATGATTTACACAAATATACTAGTGTAATTATATGATAATATTCATACTCAGAGCAGAAAAATACCTTAATCTATTTTTATCATCTAGGATTTTGTGAATGATTTTTGAAAGAACTCTTGTAATTCTGGAGTAAACAACACTGAATTGGAACTTAATTTATGACTTATTTAGTTACACAAATGGAAAACATTATCATAAAATGCTAAACTTGCGTGGTTATTGCATTCATATAGATTTCTTGATAATGGCTGAATTAATTTTAAAAATATTTAATAAAATGTCCTCCTTGACTAAGACTCTCCAAGCCAAGAAAACCCACAAATGCAGTACTTTGCAATTACAGTATTTACATTAGGATCATATCAGTAATATGAGCTTTTCTCTCGGACACTAAAACACAGACTTGAGAGTTAGCAAGAGTAGAACTTGGAAATAAGTATTAAAGTCCACTGGATAAATTTAATCTGCATAATTGCTACAGTTTCTGAGTTTCCACTATGATCTCTATAGAATTTTCTGTTCATCAAGGATCTCTATATCAGAACAAAGACTACCACAATACCCTTGCCTAGGGCATTTGCCTGTAACTGGAACAACCTGGAACTACATTGTTCCTTTAACAAGTTCAAAGACCTTTCAACTGAAAAGCTAATGGATACATCTGTGCAAAATCCAGTAATGGTAAAGATGGCTTTTAATATTTCAAAACTGCCACCAAACAAATAACTGTCTACAATACTCTTCTACTATTTCAGATTAGGTGTAGCTGTTTCACAGTTAAAATGTATGTACTGGCAGAAACATTTAGAAGCAAGAAAAAGAAAATTCAATTTTTTTTTCTCATTTCTAGATTTATTTTTTTTTTTAAGGGGTGGGAAAAAAGAGGGAGGTGGTGCAGGTGAAACTGAAATATTAGTGGAAAGATTCTACCTTGCAGCATCACATGTGCCACTTTTAGCCCAGGAAAACAACCACATTCTAGATCACACTTGTAAAGCTGCAGCTGAGAGAGGAAAAGACACATCAGCAGTTTGAAAACAGGAGTAGTCTATATAATAGCTTTTAGCTATGATTCTGATCATCATTTAGAAATATATATTTTTGAACATACTTGCTAAGCTAATTGCAGAGGTAAACACCTCTGAGTAGTTTTGGTGTGTTAAATGAAAGTGCTTGAAATATGTTTGATCTCATACTAGAAAAAGAAATGGTTTATGTCTAACTACAAGAATAAATTCCACTCTTTTGCAGAAGACAAGTCCAAATCCGTGCTTTTAAGACTGGCAAAATGCGAGTAGAATTTAAGACGGATGTGATCTGCAAATATTCATATCACTGACTATCCCCACAGGGGTGGAAATTCCCTACCTAGAAAGTGAATAAATTCCAGCCTGCTTTAGAAACTACTTCAGAATAACCCTGCATGCCTAGTGGTCCACCTCCCTTGTGACCAGCTATTTTGTGGAAAAGAAGGGACTAATCTAATTGATCACTTGCACAAGACAAGGAGTCCTTAGGATGTTACTTTTAGCAAAGAGATTACTTCAAATCTATGGAAAGTGTGGTCAGCACTCAGCCAAAATTAATTTCTACTGCAGAGGGGGAGTCTGGGGTGAGGGAAGAGGGAGATGAAGATCTCAGTTCTGATACTTAAAATGATGGGTCACATAGTCTCTGCAAGAGGAGAGACTGGAATGGAACTGTTTGTCCAAAACTAACTAAATCTAAGCATTTGGAAAGCAGCTATAAACATGAGTACTAAATGAACTGAAGCTTCCCAGTGTATCAGAATCAGCTTTCTTTTGATTTTTGCGTTATGAGGTGACTATTAATATGACTAGCAACTAGCAGCTGGTTTTTGCTTTCCCTGGACTCTGACCTATAAATAACTGTACAGGAATATGATGCTGCAAGATTTTTTCATTGCTACAATAACACCATGGGGGTAATAACAGGTTTGCAATACAACTATTAAATAATGACATGTAAAGTGGAAATGCATGTGGCAGCACTTTTGGTCTCTGAAGAAACATAAGAGTGCACCCAGGTTGTTTTTCCCTTCTTCAGTGTAAACCTTTTAGTTTATGTAACTATGGATTTTGTCTTAAACTCTTCTAAAATCTTGCAAAAGAAAGTGATATAATAACTATTAAGAATGGGTGTCTTGTGCTTATTTATTCAGCTTCTGTTCCCTGTTACCTTTAGTTTTTCACTGCATCTTTCCTCTGGGAATCAAGCAAATTTCATTGGCTAGGGGTAATTTTTCCCCCACAGGTTACACACAGATCTGACTTACTCCTCAACAAGAATGAGTAATTCAAAAAGATTGGGCTAATATTTGTTTATAAAAAAAATGAAAATATGACAGCTGGTGTAAAAGGTGGAGCAGGAGACAACAAAAGAGAGAAAGAAAGAGAAAAAGAGAGAAAGAGAAAAAGAGAGAAAGAAAGAGAGAGAGAAAGAAAGAAAGAAAGAAAGAAAGAAAGAGATTGTGTATATGTGCACACACACAGAGTGGTGTTCATGCTGATGAGCAAATACAGGAATAAGAAGTATTTTGATCAGAAATTGTCATTCTGTGGGTTTCAGAAAGCACAGTTATGTCATTAGGTAACAATCTATAATTAACTCATTCAAGTATCTGTGAAGGACATGGCTGAGCCAAGGACAGGAACAGCTATTCCACCCACATGTTCGAATAAAAGCAAACAAAAGTTCTTGCTGTCTGTCACCCTACTCAGAAGCTTCACAGAAGCTTGTTGATGTGGGGTTATTATTCTGGATGTTATCTCTCGCTAGAAAGATTCTGTGAAAAACCTTTGTTTCCCTGCACAGAAAACATTGTATTTTTAAAGGAAATACACAAGTTGAATAACTGGACAGCAAAATTGACATTAAAATGAACAAAAATCAAATTGTCTTTAAAAAAATCTTAATAGTTATAAGTGTGTGAGAGAAGTGAAATGCTTTGGCAGTTCTACTTTTTCCCTCCTGACATGGCAGTCAAAAGAGAACAGCAGAGTTGGTTTGCAACCATCTTATTATTAACCATTTTAGCAGTGGCACAGATCTCAGTATTGCTTTATAACTTTTTGTTAGAATACATGTCTTAAAACATGGTCAGAAAATGGGAAGAAATGACAATGAGACAGCTTTGAAAAATATGCACATTATGCAGGTGTATTAAATGGATACACTGAAACATTAATCATGCTTTCCATCTCCTGCCATTTTTTAATCATCACAAATTTATGAGGCTCTTTGTAGAGTTCTGCAATTTTGACAATTTTTTTTCTTAAAATGCTTTTCTTTGAAACATTCCCAAACTTAATTTTTATTAAAATTAAAAATTATTGTTTCAAGATTAATAACTTAATTATTTAATTATATATATAAAGGTAGATCTTAATTGGCCATTAAATTCAAATAAATTGTTGCAGATTTACACTGATATGACTGAAAGAAAAATTTGGCTCATCGTTCCCAGTTATTACTCCCACAGCCTCACTGACTTACAGTAGGGGAGTAAATGAGAACATAATTTAGCCCAAGTTATGTCATTTTGGATNGGAAAAGATGCTTCCAACAAAGTTCTCTAATATTATTAGTTAAAAGAACAATTTGACTGTAAACTTTAATTCATTTACTAAATGTCAAGCACTATTGGATATACCAGCAGTTTCTCTGGCCCTCCTTGCTATTAATATATGCTTAGCTGAAGTAAAAATTAGAAGGTCTGTAATAATACCCTTCCAAAAACACTTGAGATGAAAAGTTTGGTTTGAAATTTACTGAGAACTCTATTACTGTAGTAACTGCTTGCATAAAAGGCAAGTGCTAGGAGAGAAGCTTTTCATTTAGACCAGCTTATTTCTGACATTATATGTATTCTACCTTTTTCAGAAATTTTAGAGTCATTGAATCTGACCAGTATGCTAAAGAATTGCTAAAGAACACATTACCATGGGGTTTCTTTATTTTAAAACCATTTAATTTCCTTAATACCCAGAATCTTTGTGCAACATTTGTCACACTGCTGCTTTGTCAAACATGAACCAAACAGTTCTATGGGTAAAACTTCCTCTGAGATGTATACATGCAACCCTGGACAGCTGAGTTTCTTCCTGAAAATGTAATTGAAAATCACTTAAATTATTCCACATGCATTGCACAGTCCTGTCCAAAAATGGCATTGTAGGCTTTGAGTCACAAAGGAGAAAACCTTTTGTGTACATGTGTTTCAGGAGAGAGACAAGCTGTGAAGGAGCAGCTTGAAGTTAAAGAAAGAGGAATAACAGACGACATTTTGTCTCAGTAAGGAAAGAATTTTTAACCTAGTTTCCTCATGCAGAGGACTCTTTCACTTGGGTAAGTAGACTCTCAGTTCCTCATCTAGAACCATGAAGGCATGAAAAACAAAACAAACAGAAAAAGAACAACGAATGGTATAGGTATTTCTTTTATAAACAAATACAAGAATTATGTTAATACTGAATTTTCAAAAGGGAGAGGAGAGGAGAGGAGAGGAGAGGAAAGAAGAANAGAGGAGAGGAGAGGAGAGGAGAGGAGAGGAGAGGAAGATTTATAATTCTTTCTTGTAAAGCTACACGTCTTAAAGTAGACTTTACTTACACAGGTACATCACCTAACTGCAATGAAACTTATGTGAGGGAACTCTTGTGGGATTTGACCTTGATTCCTTCCTCTTTATTTTTCTTTTTTTTCCATTCTTTTCATTTTCAAGTAGTCTTTTGAGGTTTGAAAATACAACCCCGAAGATATGTTCCAGTTTAACAATATCCCTGATACAAAACGATGGTTTTGTGTTAGTTGCATTTCACTATTTCTGTTATATGTCATTATACAACAAAACTCCTTTCAACATTAAGGGCAAAGTGATTTTCCTCAAGTAATATTTGCTAATATTGAATTAATTCTCAGAATGTCTCCGGGTTCTTTACAAACCTTACCATCTTTCTGCAACGCTATAATTTCAGAGGGCCTTGAAGTGTTGCTACCTCTTGGAGTAACTTGACAACTGTTACATAGAGAATTGCAGTCTAAGTTGTCCAAGGTTACAAAAGTCCAGCTCACCCATTATATTAATTTTTTTTTAATGTCACGTAAAGGAGGAATGCTAGTAGAAACTGGTCAATTTTGCCTCCTTATTATTGAAGTAGCTTAGCTAAGGGGTCCTTGAGATACCTGCTGAAGTCTGAAGTTGGCATGACAACAAGCTCAGAGAGTGCAGAAATAGGAGAAAATGTATACAGCTCAAATCACCAGAATGTATTTTGTTTGGTTCACTTTAATAACAGGGATGTGAGGCATTCTTCCACACAGCATTTATCTGTCAGTTGCTGAGGAAAACTCAGAGATGATAGCCTGGAAGAAAGGAGCTTTACCAATAGAGCTGTCACCACTCAAACCAGTACCTAAGGCCACATCATTCACCAAGGAGCTGCTGATTGCCCACAATATCCTCACCAGGTGGGCTGAAACCAAGTGGCATCACTATGCCCATGGGCTTTAACTAAATCTCAAGCTATATCTTCTTCCATCCAGCATTCTGCTTTTCCGCCACACTGCCTTTCTCTCTATCTCTGTCTAAAAAGAGCCTGTGTTGGTGGGGCCAGGCCAATTCACGTTTTGTATCACTTCTGAGAATTGTAAATAGAGATGCAAGTACTCACAGTTCATTAAATTGGCTGATCTTGGCAAAAGTTTGCCAAGGTTCTCTGTGCTTAAGACCCTCTGTTGTGCTTATGCAATTTGGCAGAAGCTCAACACCTAACAAAAGTATGCATTGGAAAGTGAAGCTGTATTTTTCTGCCATTTCTAATATTTATTTGTATTTCTTATTTTTGTCTTGTCTCCTCTTAAAAAAAAAAAAAAAAAGGCTACAATAACAGGAGTTGCTCCAGGAAAAAAATCAACTATTTTTAATTTTAATAGCACATTTAATTCTAGACATTATAGATGGTTGATATACTGCATTTGGTTGGACTTTCCTGGAAAAGGGAAAAAAATTTGCTTGCTTATTTCTGAATCATGGAAATATTCCTGCAGATTTTCACATAAATTATTAATAGAAATTTATCTCAAAACTGACTGGAGACAAAGGAAATCAATATTTCTCCCATAAAAAAGTTTTCTTATCAATTTTTTAGTCTTTTTAACTTTTTTCATGGTGACACATATTGTAAATAGAATATCACAAAAAAAAAAAAAAGAAAAAAAAGTTTTTTGCAAGCAAGGTAGTTTGCTTCTCTTTCAAATAAAAGTTTTTAGGGTTGGGGATTTTTTGCTTGTTTTTTGGGGGGGAAGGTTGGTGTCATTGTTTTTGGTTTGGTTTTTTGTGATAAAAATTTGCAGTTTTCCAACCAGCTTTAAATGTATCTCATCTGAGAGACTGACTAGCAGGGACTTCCTCATAAAAGACTCAATACTGCTAAAGAGAAAATAAATAAATGAAAGCTTTCCACCTCAGCTTAATTCTTTGTATCTTGAAAGATTTCTGGGCTACTTATTTTGGGTTTGTTTTTTTTTTTTTGTGCCTTCATAAAGTGTTAAGAGGTATTTCTCACAGTGATTGATACAAAGAGAAGCCAGCAATAATTTGACATGAAACCTCAGACTACACTTGTTTGATTCTGTAACAGCAAACAAGAATTTTATTAACATCTTATCCCTTCCTGGCCCCAAGATAGCCTCTTATCAACACAATACAACAAAACAATGTCACAAAAGAGATTAGGACAGAAAGGGATATAAAAAAGTACTATATCATTTGAAATGGCAAGGGAGTGAAGGTTACAGTACCTTTATGGAGAATCCAATACATATTTATTATTTTTTTATATTTTAAAAAGTCACAAATCTCTTGCCAAAATTATACCTTTTCCTTCCCTATGAAATCCTTTCACATCATTTGCAGCACAATTCCTCCCTAGGCTACCTTGGAGTATGTCATTCTAAAGCAAAATTGGAAAAATAACTGGACATAACCTTGAAATTCTTTTTCCTGAATATATAAAAAAATGGAAAAATTAGCAAAAAATATGTAGCTCAAGTTAATTCTGGACTGTGATTGCAATAACTTTTCTTGAGGGAAAAAACTCCGGTGAACTGAGTTAGGAATCAGCATTGTGCAGCTTCAACACCTCTTCTGTTTATTGGTGAAGTTTACTTTTGGTCTTTGTGCTTTCTTCCTACTGAACAATTCCCCCCTGTTCACTGCTGACATGGGCTGGGAAGAGCAGACATAACCAGCAGGACAAGTTTCAGTCTCAAGGATCCTAGGACAACAGATTTTCTCACCACACAAGCTTGATTCATTTCACAGTGTCCTGTGGGAAAAGTAGATTTTTTTTTTT
>VWZN01016139.1:219956-232841 GCA_013396955.1 Regulus satrapa
AAAAAAAAAAAAAAAAAAAAAGAGCAATTAACACTTTTCCAGGGCTTCCTTCGTCCATCTGTCACTGCACAGGTGAAAAAAAAGGGGGAAAGAAAGAAAATACAATAATAGATCCTTTTTCCAGAAAACACTGGACTCTGAGTGTACTCCCCCATCCAGTCCATCAAAAACATCCCTCCCTTCCCTTGCTGAAGATGAAAAGCCTCTAGGTTTTCAAATATGCTAAATGCACAGAACATCATCTAAGGGAGAAAAATCACGTGGAAGCTACACAGACGGGCACAACATGTCTTTAATCACCCCCATTTCCATCAGGCAAGAAAACTTCACAAAGCTCAGTTGGTTAGATGCAAGGGCTTGACATGTGAGGGCATCCACTTCCCACCCCCATGCTGCCCCCCCAGCCATCCGCAGTATCAAATGAGATCTGTTATCAGCCTTAGTTAGATCATAATGAAATAATTGAAGGACTCAGCTGAGGGTGACTGCAGTGTAGTGAGGTGAATTAATTTTCCCACCACAGCAGGGCATGTCAGATCTGGCCACGAGCAGGTCAAGCCATTATTTTTTGTGGGTGTGTGAAAGTGATTGACTGGATTTCTGCACTTCGGGAGGGTTTGTGGAAGAAAAACAAAGGTGCACCTCAGCCTTTAAATGGCAGACACAAAGGAAAGTAAAACAGTTTCTAAATTAACACAGAAAGAACCTTTTTATTCAAGATTAAAAAGCAACTTCATGCAACTTCAGAAATTTCCTCCAGCATCTGTAAAATAAGCATTTCAACCCACTCCAGGGAAGATAATATATATATATTTTTTAGGGTTATAATAAGTTTATGGCTAAAATGTTAGCAATATGCAACTTCTAATGATCAATATCACAGCTCCCACTCCTGTAAATGGGGCCGCTGCACTGAAGATAAAACATTCAGTGTGACTCAGAGAGGTATTTTGGATCCAAGTGCTTTGAAACATTGTACTGAAGGCCAGACAGTACATTATGTGCTCAGTAAAGCTAACCAAATGTCTGTAATTTTTCCCCAGCTATTTAGGCTTACGGACAATTGCGATTTTCAAAATTTCCTGTGTTGTCATAGGCTAAAGCGGAATTGCTGCTTTTGTGAATTTTGCTGAAAGCAAACAGGTTTATATTTTAAAAGAGCTACACATTTTAATCAGAATTCATGTAAAACCTAGAAAGGCAAGCTGCCTTGTGATTCTGATTTTTCTCTTAAGAAAATACCTGAAAGTAAAATAAAAATTCCATGTTTTTCTCTGTATTTCCATTTCAAATTTTTACATGATGTTAGCTCAGCATTAACATTCACCAGCAATAAAAAAGGGAAACTCTACTACAGTACTATATTATTTGGTAAAGATTTTTTGGGGAGGTTTGTTTTATTTTTTTAAAGCCAGTAGTACTGAAAGAAAAAACAGCCTGAGTTGTACATTGTGTTGTAGAATTTTTTTAAGAATGGTGTTGTGAAGAAATCATCTTACTGAAGCCATCCTTGGAATCTGCTTCAACTCACAGAAATCCCCTGTCAATTTCCATTGTGGTCGTGAAGAAGAAACACAATGTCTTGCCCCAAGAAATGGAAAATACTTATTGAAAAACTTCACCAGTTCTTGCAAACTCCTAGTGATGATTCAAAAGGCGAGTAGTTGGAGTCCAGCGGAATCTTATACAGGAATTAAATTAGGAAATTGAATGGTAAAACAGTGTTTTAATGTAAAACACTCAATGAGGAAGTGACTACTGAAAACCAGGATTCAGAAGATAAGATAACTGCACTAGAAATCATCTGTTTTTCCCCTCATTTTCTTCTTCAACCTAGAGCTAATCAGGAACAGGGTTCTAGTTACCTCCTGTGTTTGAATTGAGGGGAGAGGCACATTTTAAGAGAATACTTTGCTAATTCCTTTCTGTTTCATTTTTCTTCCATAGCATTTAGATAAGAAAATGAAGGAAAGGAGAACTACTTAGATTTCTCTTCTAAAAAATAAATGAGATGAGAAAAATAAAAATCTGCAAACATCTATGTAAACTCCAAGCTGTGCTTTCTTAATTACAGAAGAGGCTGAAACATCCCTAAAATAACCTTAGCAATTATTCACCTATTTTTCTTTTTAGCAACTTTCCAGGTCCGGTTATCTCAGGGGCTCCAGTGCAACCTCCTGACAAGCTGAGTGAGAACAAAATGATTATTTAGCATCAAGAGAATACAGAACCTGATACTACAGCACCTCAACTGAAAAAAAAAAAATAAAATCCCCAAAAAAACCCCACATTAAAAATTACATTCCTCGTGAGACATTAATAGTAGCATATACCAATATCTGGACTGCAGCAGGAGGCCCCAAAATCTCTTCTTCAAAGAAAAGGAAGGTGTTGCCACATTTTTTTACTCCTTAGGCATGAAATGTTCATCACTAGAGACAGCATATATTAAAGCTCATGAGAAATTTTATGCCAAAACACTTTTAGGAAGTATTCTTTCTCTGTAGCATCTTTATTTTCTGATTGCTTTATGTATATGTATCTACATATTCATGGGTATGTGTGCATGCATATATGTATTTCTCTCCTTTGTCTCCTTGCTGATGAGCCTATTGCTCTCTCTTATGAGGCCCTGAGCTGTTACTCCCAGTCCCTCAAACACAGGAGCCTCTCTGCTGCTGAGCACATTTTGGGGACAGAAGAAACCATCAAACTCTAGCTCCAACACTGATAGGACTCCATGGAAGATTTTGTGGGCAGCTATGGTATCCAAGGGACAGGAAGGAAAGGTAAGGATGCAGCATTTTCTTGAGTGGGGAGGAACGGAAAGAACCCCAGCAGATGCCCATACTGAAGTATTTTCTGGGCCTCATGCATCAAATTTTCCCCAGGCAGCCCAAAACTGCTCGAGGAAGCAGAAAGTGCTTTTTTTTCATTCATTGTCCTATCTTAAATATCTGTTTCAAACTGTGTTCCTCTGCTGTTTCTTGCTGCCTCCTGTCCTTGCTGCCCATGAGATGGAAACCTCCTCTACCTCTGCAATCTGCTGACAAAGCACAATACAAAAAAGCTGTTCTCCAGGGTACACACCTGTGCTTATCACACCACCCTTTCCCCCCTCCCTCCTCCCTCCCACTGCCACCTTCTGATGTCTCATACACAGAATTTTGTTGGCCTGAGACTGTAAGCCCCTCCAGGCAGAGACTTTGTCTTTTCTGCGCATTTGTAAGGTGCTGCTCCTCTCCCTGGAGTTCAGTCTTTCATTGCACTTCCATTTCTTTAGCAATGCAGAGCTTTACTCCTTCTCTGACACAAAATCCTACTTCAGAAATGCATTCAAACTGTTGTGGGTCTTGAATCTCCAGTAGCAGCAAGGCAGAGTGTTCTATAAATGGCATGAGCGCTGATTGGTAATACCATGTGTTAATTGGCAATATCTGCCTTCAGCAGGCTCCGCAATGTGTTATATCATATTGACTAGTTACATACCCATGATAGTAGGTATTAACTGTTTGCAGGATAAATGTGTGCTCCTTTGAGGGAAGCATGTGAATTTAGTAGTTTTGTTTAATTAGCCTTTATGACCTGTCAAAAGCTGGAAAGTGAAGAGAGCATCCATCGACTGTGACATGCTGTCAAAACCAGGCAAAGCAAGTATTGTCTCCCCCACTGTATAGTTCCTTCAGAAACATCCCCTTGAGATAATTGTTTTAGCAGTATCAAACTCTTGGCAACCCTGACCTGATCCAGAGCTCACAAAAGGCAAAAGGAGTCTTCCCTAGACTTCATTGGGTTTCGACTGCACCACTGTTGCTCCTTTGGACTTCGGAGTTAGACAGGAGCCAGTTCCCTCAGAACTGCCCAAGTTGAGTAATGAGTGACACAGTTCAGTAGTATTCTCTAGGCTGTGGGGGGTTTTGTTTGTTTGTTGCCAAACCAGAGGGGTCTTTCCCTGGCCATGGAGGCATTTTCTGTACCCATATTCTGTACCCCAAATCCATTATGTAGCACCACTTTTCTTTACACTCCAGACTCTTGGTACTGCTCCTGCTGCTCCTGCTGCCCCTGCCCCACTCAATGCTGCTCACTGGGCTTGGAATGGCTTTGCTCAGCAATTGCAAACCCAAAATCCCATCCCTTGTGTGCTACCAAGGAAATCCCCCTCTCTACATTCTCAGGTCTGACCTGACATGTGCTGTCTGAAATCCCTCCATTGTCTGTTCTGTTTAAAGAGGTTCAATTGGTTTTTCTTCAGAGCTGGCAAACCCACTGATTTTAATGAGATCTATTATTATCTTTGGATCAAAGGCTCACTTGATGGTAGTTATTTACACCTTTCACCATAACAGTAATTTAAAGGTGACCACAGGCATCTTCTGTTTACTCCTCAACAGTACCTCATCTTTCTTCCTCCCAGATTGGAGAGGTCTGTGGGCACATACTTGACCAAGAATGAACCTGGTGTCTGTCTTCACTATCAACAAAGGTGTAGGAGGGGGAAAATGGACTCTCAGTGTTATATAATCCACACCATTTCCTGACAAATTCAGATAGAATAAATGCTTTCATTTCCATCCTTCTGTAGGCATCACTGTAATCTTTTCACTTACACACCTGACTTCACTTAGCTGGCATCAAATGAAAATTAGACCATCCAGTTCAACACGATGGTATAGGAATATATATCTCACATAAATTTTATCTTGCCCAAGATCCTGTTACTGGGAGAAATTACTGGTTTCACTGGGCTGGTCTATTCCACTTTAAGAAAGTCAACTTCATCCTTTCTTCTCTCATTCCATATACACTCCTGATGCAGCTGTTTTAACCTGTTGATTTGTGAGAAAATAGAACTTTATTCTAAGAGCCAAAGTCTTAATTGGGGCTATTCTATTTCTGAGAGAAAAAATTTCGCAGAAACCTAGTCATTTTAATAAACAGCCAAACTTTACTCTGCACAGGACTGAGATGATAATCAGTTGATTACATCTGAGAGTGATATCCAATTTATAATAGTGGTATCACAGACTAGATTTTCCAGGCTGTCCAGTTGATGCACAGGAGGATGCCAGGTCTCTGGCATGTCATTTTTCAGAATGGGTTCCTGATAAGCAGTGGTGTATGTTAAAAGCCATTAAACATAGTAAGACCTCCTTCTATCTTCCTAATATCTACTAAGCGAGGTGCAGAGGCACATGGCTGAACCTAAAATACTTTGCAAAGTATTAACATTACATATTGCCATCATTTATTACAGGACTACAAAAGATGAAATAAGGAAAACTAAACACTTGCACGATCTCCAAGAGCAATGGTATCATTCGGTCTGTTTGCATGACCTATAAAGAAATTCCACGTAACTATTCTTGTCAATCATGTTCAAATAGCTCAGCTCTGCCCTTTCTGTGTCATTCTTCCTTCTCTCCATTGTGCTCGCAATCACTGCTGCCACCCTATTAAAGCAAAACATTCAACCACAAATTGTTAATTTCTGCAGTTATACACACACTCTCTCTTTTTTTATTTCATAAAGCTACCGTGTATCTCGTTTATTTTTTATAATCGGTTCCAATTAAATATCACTAATTCAGTCTTAACATCTCATTTTTTACTTAACTTCAAAGGCAGTGAAGCAACTTATACACAAAATTAATTATGTCTATTATCATTCAAAGAAATCCACTTAATTCTGTCAAGCCTGGCAAATGATATAAAAATGTTGGTTTGATAATATTAACATCAACAACTTAAACTGTATTTAAACAGGGAAGGAAGAAAATAGAAATAATTAATTGCTCATCACAAATCTGCCCAATATGGAATGCCATGTGCTTCTGCTTGTCTAATAAATTAGTGTGCTTTCTCTGCAATTTTTTTTTTTTTTTTGTGAGGTATGTAACTAGTTAAAGGAGCATATTGAGAAGTGAACAATCAGGTTAATGAGGAAAGTGACTAAAAGTTAATAAAACCAAAACCAAAACCAAAATACTGAAGAAGATATAGAAGGTTTGAAATGTTATCCTATGTGAGGAGCACTAGAAAGTGTTCACCTTTTCCCTTCTATTCTCTGTTTGTATCATTGTCCCTGGTGTGCGAAAACTTAAGATGAAAAATATAGCAACAAAGGCGAGGAAATGGGACAATCACATCAATTTATGTGTTAAAATCCGTGAAGGGAAGTTAGGACAAAACCCAGGTAATCTCAGGTTTCCAGTGTTACAGACACTGTGATGGGTTTCCTAGGGCTCTGCATGGGCAGCAGGTGTCTCTGAGCAGAGCAGTCCCTTTACATCACGCCAGCATGGAGGGGAGCAGCTCCAGCAGCCAGCACTCCTGCTTGCTCCAACCCACCCAGAGCCCTGGCAGCCAAAGGGTACCACAGACGCCTGCATGGGTGGGTGTCACAGCAATCTAAACAGACAGACCAGAAATGAATTTCACCACCAGAGATTAGTCAACAAATTAAACTCAATCTTCCTGTCAGAAAAGCACGGCAATGGAAAGTGTCTTCACTCTGCTCCTGAGAGCAGTTCCTGCCCACAGTGCCTATCCAACACCAGCTTCCTCAGCCCCAGTGAACCCAGAGACAGGGGATGTCAGATGCTGTGGCCCAGCAGAAGCCAGGAGGAGACAATGCACTGCCAGTTAGCCCCTAGAGAAGGGATGAAAACTCACTGAAAGGCAGGGTCTGCAAAAGCCTCCCACAAAACAGAGAGCCAGATCCACCACAAATGAAGTTCATTACTCTGTTTACCCAGAGGGAGCAATATTGACTTATACAAAGAGATCTTCCAAAGTCCCACATTTATTCCCAGAGCATAGTCTCACTTAGGTGTTTCTATTTCTCCTAAAATAAGCACTTCACAGTAAGTGTTTGCAGAATGAGGTACTACTTACCTATTTTTGACACCAGAAAATTCCCCTCTTTATTTGCCAGTCAACATTCTCACACATTTTTCTCATTTTGTTTCTTAGGCCATGTTAATTGGGTGCATACCATGCCCAGAGCTGGCTTCCAGGGCAATCTTTCTGAGTAAGACTTCACAGTTTTGAAAGAACAAAAAACAAACAAAAAAAAAACAAAAAACAAACAAACAAAAAAAAAAATGACCAAACAAAAAAAACTCAGAATGAAGAGTGGAGGCTTCAAATCTGGGTATGGAAATGAAAATACAACCACTGTAAATGATTTAAATATTTAGCTAGAAGTACTGAAGGCAAGGAAGCTCAAGCACAGAAACCTCCAGGTCTGCTGTGGCCCCACAAACAGGCCAGTGTGTCTGGGAGCCCCAAAACCTGCTGTCTCAGAGGTGTGCCTGGCACTGGTAGCTGTAGGGTGCCTTGGAGTCACATAAGGGTCCCACCACCAGCAGGCATGAAGTCCAGGATGACACCTGCACAGACAGTCCAAAGGGTGGACAGTGGAGAGGGAGCAATGAGGAGCCAGGCTGGTTTTGATGGAAATCTGCTTCCCTGTCCAGTTTTGAAATAATTTGGAAGATGTGTTAGAACAGCCCTGTTCTTTTGAAATGACTGGGTGCCAGCAAACAAGTGTGTTTTTAACAGAATAAATGTTTCAGCACAAAAGTTTTGACCAGATTCACAGAGGACCACAGTCTGGTAAATGTCTTCCTCAGCAGTCATCTATAGGATATGAGAGTCTGCTTCAGCCAGGAAAATAAAAGCCCAGTTTCTTGACTTACGGTGCCTCAGCTCACACCTTGTACTACTGTAGGTCAGTCTCCAGCATTTAGCTAAGATAACAACCTGCACAAGACCTCTGCTGATCTCAGAAATCCATCAATAAGCTTGATCCAAAGTTAAGAGAAGATGGCAGGAGATTTTCCATAAGCCTCAGTGTACAGAAAGACCTTAATGAAGAGCGTGGATGTTCCCAGACAGTTTTCACACATTCATGACTGCTTTTCCACCCACTGAAAGGACTGATTTTATCTTGTAATTCTTGAGTCCAACCATGACATGCAATGATTGGAAAATCTCAATGCAGGAAAGAGGAACATCTGCTAAACAGGGATACAGGATTCTGTCTTGACACAATCCTTTAACTACATTTCAGCATTGAAAAGGGGATATCATGCCTCCATTTATTGCCAGTACTGGATTCTCAAAGCAAAGAAATATTTTCTACTGACATAAAACTCCCAGAGGCATTTCCTAATACCAAACACTTCCTTCCCTGCAAGGCAGAGAAGGAAGGAGACGTCTTGGAGGGTGTTTGAGGATATCATCTCCATTTTGTCCCCAAACCTCAGTAGCAAAGATTCCCTTAGCAGCTGTTTCAAATCACAGCAACAAAGCAACATTTAGCTCAAACGGGGAAAGGACAGCCAGTAAATTCAGGAGCTAGTTTCCTACCAAGTGGATCCTGGAGTGGAAAGGAGAAATCAGTCTCCTGCATCTAGTTTCCCTCTACAAGCCTCTACCTCTAGCAGGGAGAGCAACACTTAGCCAAAATCACCTAGAGCAATAGACATGGATAATTTAATAAATTTTTTGGAGAATGAAAGATTTAAGCTCTTGAACCAGCAGTGAAAGCAAGCTTGAAGTCAAAGCCTTTTCCCTTGGCAAATGCCCAACAAGTAGCTATTCCTGATTTGCACACACAAAGTGTGTTTATATCTTTCATGCAAATTCCTATGCAAAAGAGGGGCTTCAGAGCAAAAATTACCCCTCGCCCCTGTTCCCCATCATCCCTGCTGGAGAGCATGCAGTATGCTTGAGAGATCTTGTCCAGACCCACTGGGAGGCTTTGACAAAAACCCTTTGCTAGCACATGATCCTAAGTGGTATCAAAAATAGTAATTCAGCCATCTCTAAGCAAACAAAACAGAGACTGTAAGAGACAAGAGCCTGCCAAATCTGAAGTGATGCATGTAACATTTTTCTTTCAGGAAGAAGGGATGTTTTCCCTTTCATCTGTTTTCTATTTGTTCATTTGGTTTCATTCATTTACAAGAGTCTCCTTTTAACCAAAGGGGAAAAAGTTGATGTTTATTTACACCCTCTCTACATAATAAGGCCCTGGCCCTCACACACATATGTATAGTCCCACTTAAATCAATGGGATTACTTGCCTGAGAAAAGTTAAATAATTAGGAAAGTCCTTGAAGGAGCAGGGCATAAAATACCTACCTATTGAGATAAAATAATTACTTATTATAGCAACCCAAATAATCAGATTCAGCAGTTCTCACCCTTTTTCCTCATTTAATCTATAAAGTTGTATTCTGTTTTGTTGCTAAATCAACACAAAGTTATCAGTAGAGTTAAGGAGGCAGCACCCAGTCTGATTTCCACACTGCCCGACATGCAGCCCTTTGTTATAATCATCATAACAATATTAAATAAAAGATAAGGACCGCTGTCAAAAAGTTAATCATCAAAAGCTGGAAATCACATAGTGAATCTGTCAGTCGACTGAACTGGACAGGGTCATGAAAATGAAAGGGAAAGAATGTGCAGTCCACAGATGATGCTTACATGCTAATAAAAACCAGCCAGGCAAAAACATATATGCACAAGGCTGAGCAATTTGTCACCCTGGGCTATCATGGCTGTTCCCCTGCCTATTGTAACAATGCCAGCATTCAAAATAGTCAAAAAGGAGCTTACAGGAGCTGAATGCCAGCACATGTGTTTTTCCAGCTGGAGCTGAGTCCTGGACCAGCTTCTGAATTCTAGTTTAAGTTTCTTACGCTCTCCCTCAAACAGGAAAAACACATAATGCAAAGACTGAAAGCCCTAAAATAAAAATGTTGAACAGAAACTAATGCTGGAAAGAGTCCTAAAAACATAGCTGGGAACTTGGAAGCGTTAACCACAGAGCCACCCCGAGGTTTGCCTGTCCCTAACCCCAGGGACCAGGGGCTGCCGACCCCTGCACTCTCCCTGCCATGCACCCACAGCCCGGCACAAGTCTGGCCCTGCTGGGCTCTTGGGCTGGGAAGGGCTTTCCAAATATGCCTCAGCCTGGAGCAGAGACACTTTACCACTGAAAATTCCAAATGCTCTGATGCTTTCACTGTATTGGTCTTGCAAATGATCAGAGCTGCCCTCTCAGCCCTTCGCCTTCTTCAGCAGGAACGGTTCAATGCGGCACAAGTGCGTGTTTAGAAAAAAAAAATTAAAATATAGTTTTCATCCCTCTCCAAAGTTTACAGTCATCTACTCCAGGCATAATCATTTCAAACTCTGCAGCACTTCACATTTGGTTAAAACCACTTCAGTTTAGAAGTGATTAGAGGTTGAAGATTTGCAGTTTAAAATTTAAATTAAACTGTTTAAAATTATTGGAACACTTCACACATTTAAAGCAAATAATTTTTTTTAATATTTATTTATCTTTCCTTCGCAGTAGTTCTGGATTTTCAGCAGCAAACTGCAGAGCAGAAGAAGCTATTAAAGAATCAGGGAGGACCAGAAGTCAGATTTAGGTTTTCAAATCCTAGTCATTTATAAAGGACAAAATTGTGAAAAGGACTATGTTTCCACAACAGCAAAGACAGTAAAAATATTTTTAGAGACATAGAGATAAAATCATGGGAATGGATAATAATAGTGTGTGGTTTAAGTCTTGTGCTAAAATATTACTTCAAATCATTTGCAGCCAAGATCCTGTATTTATAAAAAGGCCTGTAGCAGAGGCAAACAAGCCCACTATACTGTTTTATCATTCCCTTTTAGTTTTCTAGGATTTCATACTTCAGTGAAAAATTAACCCTTTTCTCCAAAACAATCTGTCCTTTTATTCCTCCCCTCCCTCCCTGAAGACACACAGACAAATTCCCTAAATTTATCACTTCCACAATATTATGTGGCAAAACATGTGTATTTGATCTGAAACTAAACTGCATTTCCATAGGAATTAAGCATAACTTTCTCCCGAGAAGCAGCAGCGTTTGTACCAAATTGCAGCTCCCAATTCATGATAAGAAAGGTGCAGTGCACACCTGTGTGTGAACCCGAACGAAATCGAGCCTGTACACGGACACAGCCTGATGCTGTCAGATTGCAAGCTCTGACACAGAAAGAGGCATTTTCTTGTATGCATCACTACTAAAACCAGTGCTAAAAGGGTGGCACCAGCCTTTGGACACATATTAACTGGAAGTGTAGGCTTGTGCTGTTTCTCCCTTTGTAGAAGGAGGTGGAAAAGAGGACAGGCCTTTTATGCAATTTTTTTAGTGCCCTTAAAGGTACATTTATATATACTGATCACTGGTTTTCATCAGTGTTCCTCTGGCTTCCCAGATCAGTGCAGACCTATAAATAATTTTTATAGTTAACAACGGGTCACTTACAGTTAGATTTTTATGGTGCTTGAACTGCTTAATATTGTGAGTGACAGAAAAAGAAACATAAAACAAAGTGAAAATCAAGCCAAATGAATACAGCATCATGTTTAACAAAACCATCAAAACATTTTCATCCCTCTCTTATGCATTCTACCTATTATCAATAGCTAATAAACCCCATTTCCTCATTAGGCTCATTGACAGTTATATATGCATGAGAAAAAGTAGATATACAGGTTGGATTAGAACTCTGCATATATTCTTCATGGATGGAAACCTTTGGGAAAAAAAAAAAAAATTAAAGGTGTGGTGGGGCAAAAATAAAAGAAATAAAAGAAATAAAAGTTGGGTTTTTTTCCAAGTACCCACAAGTAATACTCAACACTTGTACATTTGGTATTCAAATCTTTTATGATCTTTATATTAAAACTGCCTACTTGCCACATGCCTTTTTAAGCAGTACTAGTCTTTGACACACACACTGAAATCTACCCAGTGTGTTAAAGTTATTGAACTGTTGCGAGCTTCCTGACAACAGTGCTCTGCTAATGCCAGTTTTGATTCCACTGACATTAATCTTGGTAGGGCTGAGATGCTGTTAATACTCACTTCCTAAGCGAGGTAACCCCTTCAAAGGCTGACACACACCACCTCGCCTTGTTCATCAAATATATAATCTTACTAAATGCTGTAATCTTAAATCCCAACCTAGAGTAACTAGCAGTGCTTACATTATCATTTTTCTTTAAAGTTCATCTAAAGGGAAAAAAATATCTATTAAAGAATTGCAGATTTCAAAATCAGAACTTAGGACCACCACCTTATCCATATACTGCACCAAACTTCTTATTAAGCTTTAATTTTAACACAATCTAAAATTATTTTTGCCTTTCTGCCAGTCCTCCCACGCTTCCATGCACACAACACACATGAATCTTCCAGAAGGTCCCATTGAATTTTTAAAAGGTTCTTTTTTTTTCCCTATTTGACAACTTTACATCCTCAAATTAAGAGGGGTAATGTGGTTATAGCATGTGATGTAGAAGGAATTATAAAAATGGTTCTTCATTGCCAATGCTACTCAATGACAGCTCATTTTCTTGTGCCAATAGGAAGAACAAGATTAGAAGTGACTCTAATTCTTACCCAGACTTCAGGCCGGTGAAAGTCAAGTTAAAGAAATAAGGCTCTCAGTCTCTGGAGGGCAAGGGTACCAGTCACTTATTTCTTATGAACACTTGCTGACATGTGCACTAAGCATAATAATAATAATTTTATTTATAAAGTGCTCCCCCACTGAAGTGCTTGGGGCATTGTACAGTATCATAAAAGCAATTTAAAATACATTTTAAAACATAGGAAATAATGGACCATCCTCTAATAATAATCTTTTTTATCTGGAAAATTATGACACTGGCCTAATGTTACTCCCATCAGCTACAGCAGAGAAGAGAAAAAAGAGAAGGAAAAAAGATAAAAGGAGAAAATAGGAGGGAGAGAAGGAGAGGAGAGAGGAAAAAACAAAGATAGGAAGGAAAGAATAAAAATTTTAAAAAAAAAAAAGGAGAGA
>VWZN01016139.1:232896-260712 GCA_013396955.1 Regulus satrapa
GAAGGAAGGAAGGAAGGAAGGAAGGAAGGAAGGAAGGAAGGAAGGAAGGAAGGAAGGAAGGAATCTCTTCTTGCTCTGATTTTCAAGTATTTATGCTCTTATAGCATCTGTGTTTTTAAAAAATCACATATATCAAGTAGCTCTGTTTCCTGTGTATAATGAAAATCATAAGGGAATAATATGACTAACAAATTACAGTCAGGTAGTTAATTCTCAGCTCCTGTTAGCTGGCATTGATGCTTCAATTTTCCAGACTAGTTGAATTACTTAATTTCCTGGCTTTCATTGTTGTAAGTGGTATTCCTTATAAAAATGCAGGAGCTGTTGGGTATTTTTTCTCCTCTCATGTATTTTATGTATGTAGAATTTTTAATTAATGTTTATTTAGGGATAAAAAGAAGAGTTTTTGCATCATGGGAATGGCCAAATTTATCACACGTGCTAATCTACTCATGTCAGCAAAATTACCCTGGGGATACGTTTGGCTCTATGTATCACACTATCATATATAATTCCAATAATGGGCATCTCCAGGGGAATAAGAGCTAGAAACCAAAAGGAGAAACAGGAAGTCCAGGGTGGGATGCTGGAGCATGATTTGACAGTGCCTGGCACTGGACATCTCCTCCCTGTGCTGGTGTGGACAGGCACAGTGTGTATCCTGGTGCACCTTGGCCCCAGCCAAGGGCCCCAGCCAGACCCGAGGCTGTGACACTGCTCCTGATCCAGGGCTCTGGGTACAGCCGGGCAGAGCTGGGGATTTGTTTTCTTCAGACGACCAACTGTGAAGATTCCCACTGTGATTATTAGACACGTACACTGATTCTGCAAAGCACGTTCAGAACCGCCAGAAATTTTGGCTAAGTGGGACTGGGAAGGTCAGAGAGGTCGTGCCTTGCAAGGCACAATCAGAAAGCATAGATCAGATTCCTAATTAGGACTCTATTCATTATTTTGAAAGGATGGATATGCTTGACAGGAAACTTAGCTGAGTGTCTTTGTACACTTTACATTATCTATGCTGTCAGTGGTTTTGCACCCACACTTAGAGGTAAAGAACAGAGGGAATTAGAATTTAATCTGACTGCTGCAGTGAAATACAATTAAAAATATTTCCATAGATATATATATATGCAATAAAAGGGGGCTAAGGGAAATCTCGATCATTTGCTATATATGAGGGGAACATAGTGATAAATTATGAGGGAAAGGATGAATTTCTTAAAGCCTTCTTTGCCTCAGTCTTTAATAGTAAGATAAGTTGTTCTCTGAGTAATCAGTTCCCTGAGCTGACAGGAATGGGGAGCAGAAAAAAAAGCATAATCCAGGAGGAATTGGTCAGCGACCTGCTACACCACTTAGACACAAATAATTATATGGGGTTGGATGAGAACCTCCAAAGGCTCCTGTAAGAGCTGAGTTTACCACAGCACTATCTTGGGGAAACTGGCTTTCCTGTTGTGCACAGGTCTACTCTTCCCTGAGTAAAAAAGTGGCTGGATAGCGAGGCCCAGAGGGTGGTGGAGACTGGATTTACATCCAACTGGAGACAGGTCACCAATGATGTTCCTCAGGAGTCATTGTTGAGGCCAGTTCTGTTTATTATCTTTGTCAATGATCTGGATGAGGAGATCAAGGGCAACCTCAGTCAGTTTTCAGATGACACCAGGATGGGTGGGAGTGTTGGTCTCCTGGAGGGCAGGAAGGCTCTGCAGAGGGATCTGGACAGGCTGAATCAGTGGTGGGAGGTTAAACAAGGCCAAGTGCTGGAGGAGGCTGAGGGGGGACCTTATCATTCTCTACTCCCACCTGAAAGGAGCTTGCAGCAAGGTGGGGGTGAGTCTTCCCTCCCAGGTGAAAAGCAATAGAGCCAGAGGAAATGGCTTCAAGTTATTCCAGCATACACTGGGGACAAGGTTTAGTGATGGACTTGGCAGTACTGGTTTAACAGTTGGGCTCAGTGACCTTCAGGGTATTTTCCAACTTAAAAAATTACTTTCAAGAAAAACTCTGGATAGATTCGTTTTCATAGAAGCAGCTGAATAACTCCCCAGATTTGCTCCCAAAATTTCAACAATAGCGTCAAGAAACCCATTTAGTCTGCCTGTACACACCCAAGAGAAAGGATTATGACTTTACTTATATTTTGTGTGACCCCAAGCAACTCTTTGTACTTAGAAAATAAAAACACCTTAAAATAGCATTGACTGGCCTCTCACTCTCAAATGTGTACATAGGCCAAATAGGCAGTCAGTGCTGCCTCAGGAAAAAAAAAAATTTCAATTATTATAACCAACTCACCACTTGTTTTTTTAAAGCTTTTTTCTGTGTCATTTGCACCTTTTCACCGAGTAGAATTACTTTGGTCTTTAAATTATATTTTCCTCATTGAATTTCCATGTTGGATGTTCCTCTGCATGTTTCATTGCTCAGCATTATCATTCATTAATGTTTCAGCTGCCTTCTTTTGTCTGCTGCCCTTCCCCTGTTAACATCAAGTTTCTTTGCCAGTCAAATAAGTTATCGCACTCTTTTTATAAAGCCTTGGTTTTGGCTTTAAAAAAAATAAAAGCAAGAGGATACAAAATCTTCAAATGGCTTATTAGAATTCAGTATGACTGGCAAGTGTCATTTAAAAAAGAGATAGTGCACCTTTAATAAATTTAATCCATGTCTGATTACAGAGGAAGAAAGCTCTTTTTTAATCTTACAGGGCTGGAATATTGCAATAACTGTTCCATCTGATTTTAAAAATAAGATTTGCTAAAGGTCAACGTATCTCCTGGCCACATATGCAGCAACATTGAAATTTCCTTGGCCAGGGAATAAAAAGATTCTATCATTAAAAATAAAAGCACAAGGACATCTTGCAAGCCCATAGGGTTTTTAGAAAGAGAAGGAGACATTTCGTTATCAACTAGCAATCATAAGATTTTTAAGCAATATCTCTAATCTGCTTCTCTTCCCCCCACCCCCGCTCCCCACAACCCCCCTTTCCTTTTCACATCAAGGTCTTTTTATCTTCCAATTTTGCATCTAAAGATGAGGTGAATGCCATTAGCTCAATTCAACCTCAAGTGTAGTCAGATGTGCCTGTGATTTCTGAAAAGCACTGTCTAAGGTCACATTAAAATGTATAAGAGCTTTTCTATTCCTGAGAAGGGGGCTTATTACCCATCCATGGTGTAAGGGAGTAATGTCAGTGGCCATAGACTGGGGTGAAAACAAAAGAGATACCAGGGTTTCAGGCTTTTGTCAGAGAACCTCTCTGCCTCCCTTTTATTGCTGTCTGAAGCCCTACAGATAGCGCCACAGACTGTAAACTTGGGCAGCGTTGGGGAAGAGAAAAACAAGTTAAACAGGCTCAGATTCTCCTCCCCTGAACCCTCATCTTTAAAAGTTTAACTCTTTCTGCAAAAGCAAAATAGGAAAGCAGCACTCCCCACCCACTGAGGGTTTTGCTCCACTCGCCTCCCAGATAGGATTGCCACCACCTTGGGGGCCACCAGGACCCCAAGCCTGACAGAGACAGTGGCATCCACTTTGCTCTGAGCATACCAGTGTTCAGAAAAGAAACCTGGTAAATGCTCCTTGGGATTAGAGTCAGGACAAGATCAGAGCTGCCAAATTTGGCAGCAACTTGGAGTGCCTTTTTTTTTCCCCTTTAATTTAAAAAGGGCTGCCAAGAAAAGTTAATGAGTGTTTACCTGGGCATGATGTCCGTATTTTCCTGCAATTGAATTAAGGAGCTGTCACTCAGGGATAATGCGAGTCATCAGTGAAAAATATTAAAGTACCAACAGTTTCTGTTTTCCTCCTTTCTTTAGGGAAAAAAAAAAAAAAATTAAAAATTCAATCGCCAAGGCTTTTCAAAAACAGATATTCATGGCCTGTTTTAAAACACTTTTCAAATGTAATTGTATTTTTTAGACTCAATTCCCCTCTCAGACCTTTCTTTGTGATGTTATAACTTTAAGTACCTGGTAGATATCCCTTCAGGGCCATGTGCATGGCTGACTTGCAGCAGTCTGATGTCTTTAAGAGACTGCAGGCATGCTCTTTCTACTGTACAACTCTGCACTGAACTCCCATGACCTGGTACAGAAGATACACTCTCTTGGTGATCTGCTGCTGAAGCTGCAGGTAGGCCTTTTCTGGAAAAACAAGGGATTATTTCCACAACTTCAACTGCCTTTTGCCCTAAGGAATGGGCAAGCTAAAAGCATGAGACAGGTTTTTTCTTCCTTTTTTTTTTTTTTTTTCCCCAACAGCAGGTCTGATTCATCTCCTCTCCAAAGCACATTAAACACAATCTAATTTATAAAGGGTGGGCCAAATGTATTCAGGGCATAATACTTCTGAATGCTACACTAGGAGTTAATCTGACCCATAATTTTCCACCTTGGTAAATTTTCCCATCTTGCAACAGTGATGCCAGTTAAGTGACTCACTGTGATGAGATAATGTAGTGACTTAATTACCATTGTGAACAATGAAGTTACCGTGCCATTTGTGCACCTTAAAATGGCTCACAAGCTAGTAAAGGTAATTCCTGGCTTTACTGTGTACGATGGAGCTTATTAGAGGGAGTAATAGATTGATATATCTCTTTCTTTGTGAGAAGGGTTGAGACCTTCTGCAATATTTTTTCATGGGACTATATATTTTCAAACCTTGCCTCTGAACTCATTACCTTTTTCCTATGCAAGCAACTCCCTGTTAAAAGGGAGCTAAGGCATGTTTGCAAACTCCAGGACACAGATCTGTAATGCAGCCTGCACAATCATTGTGGCATGCAAAGAAAATCACTCGTGCAAAGGAGGCTTTGATGTCTTCGAGATGTGTTTTGTCTCATAGACAGCATTAGCTTGACTGAAAATCACTCCGTTTCTATGTGCTGACAGTGCAGTTGACATGCACAGGTGATCCCAGTATAGGTTTCCTCTATTTCAAGTACAAATAGCAACAAATATTCAGCATCCCAGGCTTCTAGCCCAGGTAAGGGAGAACCTTTTCTCAAGTTGCCCTGCTCAAGATGGTATCCAAAGGCAGGCTACCTCCACACACTGCAGACACAAAGCAAGCTCTTCTATGGAAAGATTTTTCTTGTGGAAAGATACAGTGTGCTGTCTTTGTCCTTTCCTGAGAAAAACTGCCATCCGTTGGACAACAACCGTTCCTGACCACATGGGACAACAGATTTTAAAAATTGAGCTCTTAGGTACATCTCTCTATTTGCCCTGTTTGTTCTTTGGTTGTGTCAGTGTTGCCACTTTCCACGAAGCCCATGCAGCACAGGCAGCCTTTACCCTGGCCTCATCGTGTCAAGCCAACACTTGACCTCAGTAGAAAGCACACCTGGTGCCTCTCACAGGACTGAAAACACTTCCTCTGCAGATTCCAGCTAGTCTGGGATCAGAAGGATGAGTTAAATACATAACTTCAAATATAGTCAAAGTTTCAGTAGGTTACTTGGTTGGTTTCCACACCCCACATGCCAAATACATCCTCTAAATTACTTCCTTATTTGTCATTTATGTACTTTTGAATTTTAATGAATAGTTCTCTCGTTCTTTGCCAAACTCCTATATTCATAGAAAGCTGGCATTTCACAAATATCAAAGAGTGCTGCTAAGTGAACCAACCTCAGAGAAACTCAGGAATCATAATTCAAATTCCTTGTTAAAACAGGAAAACAACTAAATGACATTTATCAGTTAAAATACAAATAATATTTTGGTTTATCCCTTTACTGCTCCTGCAAACCCTAACAATGTCTCCCAAAGTGTTTGGGCTGCAATCTTGTTATGATGATTTGAGATCAGGTTTCAAAATCTGCAGCAGTATGAATCAGATTGGGTTTTCAGTTTTCTGATGTTCTTTTTTAATAAGAAGGCTCTTAAAGATATTGACCCCTCTTTCTTTTTTGGCAGCCATTTGACAGTAGATCATCTTTCTTTTAGTAACCCACATCACTGTTTCCACAGCAATATCACAGTATTTCCATAGGAATACTGAAGAGCATGGACATATTGATAACTACAGCAGTGTGAAATATTTGTTTCGTATTCATCTTGTTTTGTTCTATTTATTTATTTCTTTAGAAGGAAGGGGTTTTTTTCTGATAAGCAATCTCTGACTTAAGGAACAGCTATAATTTTTGTTTAGGGAAGATGAAAGACCTCCTCAGAGATCAAGGAAAAGAAACAGGGAAAGAAACAAAGGTAAAAGCAGCCCATCTCTTTTTTCACAGAGCCTTCCAATACAAAGCATTGGCAAAGAAAAGCAAAGACAAGTATGAGACGCTGATTACTGTATCCTCTTGCAGCACAGAGAAAAAGATTTTAGAATCAAAAAGCGTTTTGGCTATCTTCTGTGATGAGAGACGGTTGCTTTGTTTAGATGGTCTCCACCAAAACATAGAGGAACAACTTCTCAGGTATGAAATTGGCTTGTTATGTGGGCTTTAAAATACTCTGAACGGAGAAGTCTTTACTTAATGCAAAGAATTGAGTGTGTGCTTTTAACACACAAAGGCAGAAGCTGAGGATCTAAAATCGGAGATGAATAATAAGAGTACTAAAGTCATAAAGTAGCTCTATGTGAATGGAAATTCTATATGGGAAACAAGCAAGAAGAACTAGAAGTATCACTAAATAATGGAATATATGAGAGCAAGTGGAACCTTGTAAAATGATTCTCATAACCAGAATATCAGCACAGACAGGTTCAATTTATAGAGAAGAGATGCAACGGGAAGAGACAGAGGAGGGTTGGTTTTGTATGTGAAAAACATCTCCAATGCCAGCAGATGACAATATGAAAATGGAGAATAGGGTAGTGAAGTTTTTGGACAAAGACAAAAGGAATTAAAATCAAAGGGAAATCTACAGGAGGTAAACGCTATAGATCACCAAGACTGGAGGAAAGGAAGAATAATAATTCTTGGACCAAGTCTCAAGATACTTGTAACCACAGGATACCCTCCCCACTAGAGAATATAATTTCCCAGATATTTACTGTGCAGCTAGAGTGAGATACAGGTTACATCAAAGAAATTTTTGAATAGTTTGGGAGAGAGCTTCATAGTCCTGACAGGAGAGATTCCAACTGGTAGAAAAGTCAACCTGGAAGTAATTCTTCCTCAGAGGCTTGAATTAATCATGTAGAAGCAACCAGTAAAGAAACTCAGAATGAGTTAACTACCATTTTCTTACCCTGAGAGGAAGGGATTCATTGCAAAGTATACATTTTAAGAAGCCATATTCTGAGTAGAAATGTGATTTAAATCCAATTCTCCTGCCTTCAAATCAGTGGTAAAGCAACCATTGATTTTGTTCTTTAATGCTGGCTTCATCTTTGTCTAGAAGTCAATTCACATTAAGATGAGAATTTGCAGCACACCAGTAATTCTGCATGAAGGGCAAGGATTCACCTGTGAGAGGTAACAGAGACACTGTCTGAGACACCAAACCCAGATGCCAAATCTTACCACCCAGTCAAGAGAGAGACATCTCCCCAGGGTGTTCCAACCCACCTAAGATCTGATTGCCCTCTGGATACAAGTAGGGTTCTGTGTGAAACACCTTAGGGCACCTAAAGTTAGGAAGAATTAATCCCCTGCTGGATCCTCACGCGGATGCTGTTATGCTCCCACTAAGAATATTTTTATGTGAAGCAGTTAACTCTGACGGTATCCATATGGAGACCGGATAGGAAATAGTTTCAGTGTTGCATACTGTAGCCTACTTTTCCTATCTAAAGAAGACTGACGGATATATTAAAATTCATCTGTGAGAAAGCAAGCTGTGAAATCTCAAAGTACATAGGAAGTGATTGTTTTTAGGGTCTACATGAAATTCTCAGCCATTGTTTAACCATCAAATGGTGGTCTGGGGTATTTTTTTCCCAGTTTTGCTTTTGAAGCTAGAAATAAAGCTTTCAGGCAGGAGGGCAGAGGCAGTACACTGGTTTCTCTTATTGACATCTCTTTTTCTGAGACAGATTACTTCTCTGTCTTCTTCCCAATAGATTCATGCATATATTTTCTCCCCACTTAAGTTAATCTTTAGTCAATAATAATGAACAATTGTAGTTTACACCCTATTCCAGAGATTTTAATTTCTTTTTTTAATGCCATGTGTAGTATATATAATTATTTGCTATTTCTACTTGGTATGTTTTACCTGGGATTTCATTTGCCTTTTTTACAGCCACACCATTGCCCATGGCTTAGGCACATCTGTGTATTAGTTTGCAATGGTTGAGATGCAGGAATCTGTCTTCTGTTTAAATGAGTCTCCTTTTTTCTTGTAGAAATTCTTGTTACTGTTTCTTAAGGGAAGTACTTTGCACTTTTTACTACTAAATTTAAACAAATTTCTAGTACTAATATTCTCCAGATCATTTGTATTTCTCCTTCTCCCAGCTTTTGGAAGCACAGAGCCAGTTATACAGTGATGATGGAAACTCTCATGGTTTCCTGTAGCATGAAATCTAGGGCTAGCAGCAAAGCCTAGAACACAGTGAAAAATCTTCAGACTGTGTAAATCAGTAAAGCTCCTTTGATTCAGTTTTCAGAAGGATGTGGCTCTAAATCTCTAGCATGTGTTTAAAAAATGTAGTCCAGTTAATGTGGAAGAAAATCCAAGTGCTATTGTTCTTTTGAAGGCTGAAGATTATTATTCATGAAATGCACTGGGACAACAGAAATCTCATAAAGAAAAAACAAACAAAAAAACCCCCACAAAATATGTAACATTTAAAATTAACTTGAAGATTTTTATCTTAGTATGGAAAATAATTTTTCTACCATAGATTAGAGATGTTAATAAGTTTTCCCTTATGCAGACTAACTTGAAAAGAATACAAATGTCATAATCTGGATTAAAATCATTCCTACTCTATTTGAGATATACATCTCGTAATCAAGAATATCCAGGTCCCCCTTTCACAGGCACTGCTGTATTCCCCAGGGGTTTTCCATGCTGAAGTTAACTTATGCAGAAAAAAAATTTAGAGTGAGAGTTAGAGCACTAACATGCAGGGCTGGAATTTATATACACATTAAAAAAATGGATGAACTAATTTTAAAACTGTCTTTGCTAGATGCACGCTGTCTCTTAAGGGCTGTCTGCTGCCTCTCCTGGGTTCTCAGAGCTCTCTGTGAGCTGAGAGTTGCAGCCCCTTACTGGATAATCACCAAGGCAGCTTGTGATAAGTATCACACACAGTGAAGGAAGCAGTTCAGAGTTTCTGAAGTCAAGGTAAATAGGCTTCCATTAATTGGAAAGAGCACTCTTTAATTACTTTTCTAGCCTGGACTAGCCTATTCTAATATATATCATAATTCAGAACACAGTAACTAATGTCTACAGAATTTTCATTACAAAGGGTGAAGAGCTAACTTTTTGGGAGCCAAGGATAGTTATGCCATCGGTTTTAACAAGGTCAAGAATTCATCACAGATAAAGTTGTTCCTCACTAGCTCTCCATGCTTGTGTGAGCAAGAGCAAGTTACTGCTCCAGACTCTCCCGCAGTCCCTCCCACAGCTTCTTTTTATATTCAAGGCTGTTAGCTCAGGGACTGTCTCCCCAGTTTGTTTGACTGGACAGAGAGGGTGGGAAGAGCACCATGCAAAAGGTCTGAAAGTAGTTTAAAAAGGCTATTAAAAATAATAAAATTAGTGTAAACAAGTTTTTTTGAGCACTGGACACATAAGAACATAAAACCTACCCTGGGTCAGACATCAATCTGCCCAGGATGTGCCCAGTGATGGATGTTTGGGGAAGCAGCAGAGATGCAACTCCAGGCTGGGCCTTATCTCCAGTTCACCTGCCAAGCCTCGCTCAATCAGTTCTAAAGATCCCATGAAGCAGAGTTTATTTCTGAAATACATGGTTTAGCAACCACCACCAGAATGTCATTAATATGTCTAATTCTTTTTTTTAACTCATTTTTGCTTTTCATTTTCACCATAGACTATTTTCCATTTTGATTATATACTGCACAAGAAAAAGGAAAGTTTTGTTCTTTTAAATGTAGAAATTTCACTGAATTGTGAAAATCAGAGTTTAATCCTCCCCTAATTACATTCTCTGCAATATTAATTATATACCCTCAGAAGTTCCTTTCCAAGCTAAAAAGTCCAATTCCTTACAGTCCACAGTGTATGGAAGGTATTCCTGCACCTGGTAAAAGACACCACATTTCTCCAAAATTGCATTCAGTATTTAAGATACAGATACGCCATGAACATGCATATGAACATAACAATGCTTATTTTTCCCACTGTTCTTTACATACATGTTCCTAATCTTCCCTTTGCCTTTCTTGAGCTGACCCTTCTGAACAGCTCTCTGAAATTATTTAAACATCTCTGGGCACCATCTCTGGCCATATATATATTTAGACATGAACAGACAAGGATTTTAGGGAGAATTTCTCCTTCTCTGTAACTATTTTGCAATTACCACAATTGAATTTCATTTGCCATCTAAAATCAGTCTCTCTGGGTCATGGAATACTTATATCAAAGCCACTAAATGAATGCTATCAGAAGTCAATTTTGGTAGATAACACTCTTCATAATTTTTTTTTTTTTTTTTTTTTTTTTTTTACAAATTTTTATCTTTTTTTTTTCTNTTAACAATTGATCCTATTTTATCCTACTTGACTCCAAATTATTCAAGAGTCTGACTATGTTGCACGGTCTCACTGGAGCTCCCACTGAAAATGGGAAGCAATATTGATGGCACAATAGATCATACTGATGCAATCTTATAGGAGCAGACAGCATACAAGAAGACACAGTTGATGCTCCATGTGGCAATTACAGAATTTAGCTGTAGCACTTCGGTTGAATACTTGTACCATCTCCTAATTAAATGATTCCACTTCACAGGACTGCCATATAGTCCTTTGATTGAGTAAATAAAAGACTGTACAAACTTCCATCATCTTAGATAAGTTGGGGTTTTTTTTCCTTTTCTTCTTTTCCTTTAGGTCCTTGATGATCCCTCTGCTCCTGCATCTATCATAAGGTAGGAAATATAAGAATGAAAAACAATTCTGAGGAATAAATAAAATAAAATGTTATGGAACTCAACATTCCTGAGGCATATATGTTGTTAAAAAAAAAAACAACTCCATATATCCTTACTTAATTATATGCTAAATTTCTCCTGATTCTGATTAAAGAATGTCTGCATTATTTTCCAAAAATTAAATTATTTTATATAAATAATATCTAGGATAACAGAATATTCTTCAATCACTAAGCCAAGGAGGGAATCATTTAGTAAGCAATGGCAGGAGCCTGATGCCATCCCTCTACTGCACAGGCTATCAGCCAAAGAGCACCACACAGCTGCAGTTTTGTAGAAGGATTTTTAGAGTTCTGTGATGTTAATAAAAGAAAAAACCCTGTTTTCTACTTTCCACTTTCAAGACAATAAAAGCTTTTCAGACCCTTTATTATATTTATAAATAAATAATCTAAAATAACATATAAAGATGTTCTCTTTTTTACAAGTACAAATATAGTAACAAGCACATAAAATATAAGGTTATGCTTTTGTAGATATGAATAAGGATATAGATATTCTATTAGGCCTATATAAAAGTACAGGGAAATTATCTACTGTAATGTCAGGGACTAAAGGAGTTGTGCCCGTGATGCCCTATTGTTAATAATTTCATATGAAACACATCAAATACACAGCTAGTGGAAAAGCATGAAGAGATCATAGTTAAAATCTTTAGAAAACTATTAAGATATATGGCATTCCATCACTCTCCTGAAAAAATGGGTGAGACAAATTAATCTTTCCTAGAACATCCCTGAATTGTATGATAGGCGAATTGCCATAGCTTTTCCTATGCCCACACATCACACAAAGCTCTTAGCTTACTGGCAATTTTATTTTAAAACGAGCCTCATGTTCTACTTAGGATGCATCAATAATTGCAACTTTTAGTACATAGCCTGGGCCTGGCTTTTACAAAAATGTTTAAATTTACCTTGTGAATCTGGAGAACCCCCAAATCAGGTTCTCTTCCTCTGTCTAGAGAAACGACACGTATTTTGCAAAATGTTTCCCCAGAAGGAGAGCACTAACCACCTGAGTACTGCGTGAGTGTTGCCAGCTAAGGGACATGAAAGTTGTTTTCCAGGAGCAGCAATGGTTAACACGACCCTTCAGAGCTGTAGGTGTCAGCTGGGCTCTCTGTGCCAGCCACAGGCCACGAGGGTGTTTGTGCACCCGTGTGCACCCGCACACACGGCCCACTTGTTGTTGCAACATGTTATTAAGACATTCCTTCCTTTCATACAGAGAGCATTACAGAGGATTAACCATCTCTCCCTTTCTTCCCAGCACACTGTGATTCTCCAAACTCGGAATTTGTGTAATTCTGAAATTCAGACTGGAGGAGGTTTTCTTCATTCTGTGCAGATCAAAGGCAAACGGGAAAAAAACAAAATTATGCCTCATATACAATGCAAGGGCCTCTTCATTTCTAAGTTATGCAGATGACCCCTCCGCAAAAATAACAATCTCTAGGAACTTGGAAGAAGAAACTGTAGTCCCAGTTGCTTTGACCTAAATAAAGTGTCTGTGTAATTATCTTCAACAGGGCTTGCCAAAACATCATTTTATACTGTTCAAATGCATATTCTAAGAGGGGATGGAAATTTGAGGGACAGGATGGCAAGCAAAGTACATTTTATTTCTCTGAACAATTAGAAAGATTATAATAATACAGCAAATACTGTGCATCCTGCCACTATGTGCCATCTTCCATCCCAAAGGATCTCAAAGGGACTTGTCACTAATTCCATTTTTCTCGTTCCAGAAAATAACATGTCAACCTTTAACTATTTTGTTCCATGCAGCACATTACATACTTTGATTTCCTACTACCCTTTTTGTTCTTGTGAAACTGCCAATGTGCATTTGTTTGGCATTTTTTTTTCTAGTGTCTTGGGGTTCCCTACAGTCTTGATAAACAGGCACGTTTGCTTAACTACAAGCCAAATTTTTCTCATTAATCATACCTGCCTTCTTCATTGCAGGCATTTTGCAAACCTTTTGCTCAAATATTGGAAATGATTGGGCAATTTTAGTTATGCAATAAGAAAATTGATAAAATCTTATTTTGAAAGGCATTGCATGGAACTAAAGTCTCCGTTCAGTCAGTGAAAACAGAAATTTAAAAAGGAAATTAAAAGAGAATTTTCTTTCTCTGATCAATACTTTAAAAAAAATTAAACTTCTTAATAAAATCTCTATTAAACAAATCAACAAAACTGTTTTAAATTGATAATCCATTACACAGGAAAACTTGATTTACAGAATGATGTAAGAGTTCAATAGCATAACATCTTTTTCATGATAGAATTACAGATTGATTTTTGAGATACACACCCCAACAGCTGCCTGAAACAGAAGATATGTCAAAAATAAGAGAAATTTATTCACCATTTGAAAATGTTCTGCAGTTAATAAAAGCGGAAGTTCAATTTCCTCAAAATTTAGAAAAATGAAAAAAAGAGAATAAACATCTCAGACTTTCTCCTCATTATCTTAAGCTGACATTTCCTTAACCTGCCAAGTTAAATTCAAGAGTCTTTAGGACATGCCTGTAACTTAGAGAGGGATTTTTATAGAGAGAAAATTATTCCCTGACTTGGAGTCTGGCCAGGGCACTGCAGAGAGAAGCATCTTGAGAAAAAGTGATCCGGTCAAAACAAGGGATATGCTCATGCTAAACTGTTTATATAAAACCCTCCTCCTGGCACCAAGACAAGCTGTCAGACACTACCACAGTGACCATCACAAACAAAGCAATAAAGCATTTCATCACGAATGTTATCCCACACTGTGCAATTTCAGACAATAGACACTAGTTTGTTGGCAACGAGTTTGAGCAATTTACCAGGAAATGTGAAAGCTGGTCAAGTAGAGAAAGGAAAATATTTCCAGCCTATTGCAGAAAAGTTAAACAAGGAACAAAACAGAGGATCTCTGACAAACATGATCTAACTAGGTTGTTATACAGATGCATGCCAATAGTCCTGTGTTGTTAGAGCTTTATTAGGGACAGCAGTGAAAGGATAGGTAAGACAAAAATTGAGACTTCCTGATTCCAAAGCATACAATAGGTGATGAACCAGAAACATCTCAAAACTACCATCAGGAGCCCTGTTGGGATCAAATGCAACCTCATGAGAAATAATATATTTGTGAGGAAGATCGTGTGTTGAACAGATAAAGCTTCAATCATGTCACACAGCAGTGGCTGGGTATATTATTCACAGGAATCACAGAGACACACTTATTACAAACTCAGGACATTAACATGAAGGTGGTACTGAGACTCAATCTGCAGGATGTGGAGAGAAGCATAGCAGAAAAACATCCAGTAAACATCAGAACAGACTTTCAAAACACCCTGCTAACAGAAGAACCAAGTACAAGCCAGCCTCTTATCATCACAAGAATAAATTGCATTGGCACCAACATCAAGATGCCTGCAAGGTAAACACAAGGCTTTGTACAATACTGGCATGAGAAAGTAACTCTCTTAAACCCAGAAGAAAACACGTTAATTCTCCAAGCAAACTGGAAGCTCACAAAGGCTTTCAAAGAAAGAACTTGGTGTGAAACAGTGTTAAGTTATATAATTGAGGAGAATTTTAAGTGTATAAGAAAGTTCTGCTAACCACATTTAATGTTGCTCATATAAATACAGTGAGAATCACTCTAAGAAAGGTGGCTATCCAAGAAGGGATATTGTGTTTTGATAGGCTGCTTATGCGATAGGTTTATGTATCTATATATATATATATAAAATCTCTTCTTTCAAGAAGTGCCTATAATAGAGGGCACTAACTACCTGTGTAGGAAGGACTAAAACTGAACTATGCACCACTTTGTCTCTCTCTCCTTTTGTGCTTGAACATCAAACACCAAGGACATCAGTTCACTTTTAGTTCACATTTTTAAGCTTACCAGTTAACACTTAACACATCCTTTCAGGGAAGTATAACTTCTAGGTGCTGTCTCTTTCCTTCCCAAGAGTGCAGCAAAGATGAAGCTGCTAATGTCCCTCAAATGAAATGACAACAGCTGTAAAAGAGAAGACATTGTCTAAGGTTCTGAAGAGACATGTTACTTGTCACCTTCTGTGTTACCTGTTAGTGCTGCACAGACTTATTGCTTCTTTTCTTTTAAAAAGGACTTCACATTTGCCTCTAGCAGATCTTTGGCTTCTGTGGGCCTTTGTTTTGTTGTTTATTGGGTTTTTATCTGCAGGAACAATGCATGCTGTTTTCCCCATAGTGTTTTTGGTACACTGTGACCCAAAATTTAGCACTTCATATCTTATTTTCTATTACAGAAAATGCCAATATTTTGAAATATTTTTTTTTCCATTGAGACCAACTTCCACTGAGCATAGGAACAATCACGTAGCCTGTCTCTATGCTGTACTGTGGGCAGAAAGTAATGATGTGCCAGCGTCCTCAGCCAACCACACTTCACTCAACCACAGTTAACAAAGTATTAAATCTGACATAAGCCCAGCTGATAATGAACCCAAATATGTTGATGTCAAGAAGGCAGACAACTGTCCCACTGTTTATGATGTTCCATTTTTTGCAGCTCAGCAGGGTTATGTGTCCTCCTACGTGTCAAATGAGTGTGCAGTGCACACGCCATATCAATACACCCACCTACAAGAGGAAGCCAAGCCATTGGATTCATTCCGTGTATCTACAGCCACTAAATATTTGCAGTGAGTGAAAACACATATTCAGATTACAGATTTCCTCTGCTAAGACTCATGTTTAAATAATTTTCAACTTCCTTTTTAATTATGTGCCTTGGAGCCTGCTTTCCAGATTGAATCCATAGACTAGGCAGGCTGGATCTGTGCTAGAACAACATGTTTCATTTCAGCAGATATCTGGTAAGATATGGCACCCAGAAAGCTGCCTTCTGCAGGCAAGGATGAATTGCAAGAGAAAAATCTGAGGGCCTGAGGACCCCAGTACAAGCAAACAAGGTGAGCAGATTTAGATATGTATATTGTGCCTGCAGATCAACAAATTGCCACGGGTGAGGCAATTTGCCTCTGATTCTCAGCTCTAGTCAGTAGGGAGAGCTTGAAATGGGAGGGTAACTAGATCCAGCTCAGCCTTTTGAGCTCAGAATTTGCCCTGTCCCCTCAAATTGAGAAAGATAGGTATGGAAGCTGCTGCAAATGTCCTGAAATTTTGGGCTGTCCTTTTAGAACTATATAAATCACGTGAGAAGGACCAGCTGAGGAAGTGAAGAAGACAGAAGGACTCTGACAGACAATAACACCATCAGGGCTTCCCATTACACAAATCCTCACCAAATGAGACAACACTCAGAGGGATAAAGAAATCCATTATTTGCTTTCCTCTGAATAACTCACAGGTATCTCCTGTCCAATCAACCGCTCTCCTGTACACCTTGAAAAATCATCTTTTATGATTCCACAATCAGGTCTTGTAAAAAGCACCACATTCAACTGTCTCTGCAATATAACTATGGTTGAAGATTGAGTCTAATATGTTGGATGGTTATGGGCAGCAAATTCCTAAATCTGTTTATCGTTTCAATTCTCCGTGTGCAATTTACATGAGACTATTATTAAAGGATGTCTGTTGCTTGTCTGAAGTTTAATTTCTAGAACTATTGTCTTCAAAGCTCCACTTCCAAAAAGCAACTAAGAAATGTTTTTCCCCACTGAAAACTGCTCCTGATTTTATGAAATATTGGAATTGTCTATTATTAAACCTTCTGGATGAAAATTATCTTCCACAGCATGTACCAACAATATGCACCTGTAGACTTCCAGTTACTCAGTGTAGGAGCAGAACTGAAAAATTTCTTCCTTTGGTCACAATTATTTCCCCCCCCCCTCTGCTTCTCTATAGCTTCATCTGTAAGAAAAGTGATATTTGCTGTCATAGTTTCAGCCTCACTATGTAAGTTAAAAACATGCCCTGTCTCCATTACATGATTACAGGCAGACTTTCAACTCTGATAGTCTATGAGCTAAAGTCAAGGAACTTGTGCCAGCTGTTACAAAACAGTTTTCCTGGAAAATAGCCACCGGACCAGCAGTCAAACTAGGACATTCTACATACAAGGAAGAATTTTTTTTATTTTTTTTTTAATTTAAAAAAAAGAAAAAAGAAACAGAGCAGTACAGCACATGATTTTAATAAAGTCAGGAATGCCATGCAATGTCCAGAAGAAAACATGTCTATACTAACCACTGAATTTCATTAAATCCATGAACATTCACTGCAAGAGCACCATGGCACTGAAACACTCACCCCGACATCTTCACTTTCTATTAAAATCTGCAGCAGAAATTCAGGTGTCTTTCTCTCCTGTTGCAACTTAGATACTTGCTCATCTGAGTATCTGAGGACATCACAATATGGGATGTGTCTCACATCCATCACATGTTCTTTGTCCTCTCATCATCTCCCCATGGAGGAGGAGTATGTGGCGCCAGGCCTCTTGTTTTCCTAGATTTTCCTAGGATTGTTGGGGTTTTTTCTGGCTTTGTCTGCACATGTTTCTGCACACTGGATAAAGCAAGGTCACAAAGCATGTCTCACATTTGAAGTGGAAGACTGTGAGGCTTGTGATAGTCCTTAGCTTCTTAGGCTTTTGTTTTAACTGATGGAGAGCTTCCCTAAGGCTTTGTTTTCCTCCCAGACAACTTTTATCCAAATGGAAGAATACTTTCTTGAGCCAGTGGAGCAAATTAAATGATCAGTGTCCACCACCAGAATGCCATTTATATAGCTTTCTAGAAACTTCATAGGAGAATAAACCCCTGGTGCTCCCTAAAGAATTCAAGGGAGGAATCATGGTTTGGTCCCATTTCTGATTAGAAATTATTAACTCTAATGATCCTCACACTATGAACCACGACAACAAAAGGTACTGTCACTTTTATTTACCACCCAAACCAACTTCTGCAACAAATGTTCACACTGTTTAACTTCAGAAGAGAGCTCTGCTGACCAAGACCAAAATCCCATGTGTTTATAGGCTGGGGATTCAGAGCTAGGAATCTACTCATCCTCCCAGATGTCCAGGCTCTTATGCCAATGTTCTCACACCAGCATGAAGACAAATCACACCAACACTAACCACAGACTTGCATACAAATAAGAATTAATTTATGGGCTTATGGACCATATTATGTAAAATTCAGGAGAAGCAGTCACAAGATGTGGGAACACTGCATGGCCATGATTGCTGGCATAGATCATGAGAGGAAGGAGGATGTTTAGTCAGCTTGGCCAGGATGTAGTGAGAGCTGTTGGCAGCTGGGAAGGACAGTTTTGGACAGTCAGGGAAATTGCAGGTGGATTAGATATTTTGGAAGGTCCGGGTACCTTAGTTGCAGGAGATTGAGCAGCTGAGAGGACAAGGAGTCTGTGAATAATCTCATCATGGCTGAGAGGGGATTCTCTTATACTGTCTCTGGATGACCCTGTGAATTTTGATGGCAAAGCAAAGCCATTCTGACATGCAGAACTGAGAGTGCAGAAGCCAAGGCGCATGGGAGGGCATTGCTACTTGTTTAGGTTTGGCATTTCAGTGATTCTGTTGCAAATTGCCCAAAGGAACTGCTGTACCTTGTAGCTGAGGTTCACAGTGTGCAACTGAAAAGTAAGTCAAAGAAAACGAAGAGTATATGTGTGTATGTGTGTGTGTGTGTGTGTATGTGTGAGAGAGAGAGAGAGAAAGAGAGAGTACAAATATTAGTTATTCTGAAGATTCAAAACAAAGTTAATTATTCTTGAAGAAAGAAAGCTTAGATTTTAGGACAACAAATACAATGTCAGACCATCAAGAATAGTGGGGAGAATCACATGGTTAGCACATGCATATCAAGGTTTTTAATGTTATCAGAGAGGAAGTTCTTTGAAGAAATGTAAAGTATCCTGATTTGGCTTGAGCATAAGTATTGCCTCAGAAACACCCACCAGTTCAGTAAAAATCTACAGAAGATCATTTTACACAGGGCTTTTGTCCTAGATATGAGTGAAACAGGAATAACTTAATGATGAGATGTACTCTAGCCTATGTTCCCTAAACAGGCTTCAGTCCTAGCCTGACCTTCATCCATGAAAGCACCCACCATAATTTTTTTTTTTGTACAGGCATGAGCATTTTACTGTACCTTGCAAGAACCAGTTCAAGCTTTGATATTCCTGTTGTGCTTCTGAACATGTTAAGGTGTGTTTGGACATGGCAATATGGGTTAATTGTAACTTTACCAGTTATATATTGCAAACAAAACACTGACAATAAAACATGAGACAGAAAATCAATATGGTTACAGACAAATTAATTATCAATGGTATATGGAGTTAAAAATAATGGAATGAGAACATCCACTTAGTTATTTTCAATGGTCTGTGCATCTGTGGTCCTCTTTTGAGTTTAGAAAATTCTGCATAGGTCTGCAAAAGCAGAATAAATGCCTGTTCAGTCAAGCTCCTTTCTCCTGCTTCTGCATTGTAAATTCAAACACACTTCACCAGACCCAGTCATAGCCTTGTGCCTGAGTCCACATCTGAGTTCCTGGCTCACTGGGTTCTCCCAGTGCTCTCATACCTTAATATCTCAAATTAAATTAGTGCTTCCAATTTCCAAATCTTTCCTCCTTTTCTCACTTCCTGCTCAGGTGCCCAGCAGTGACCCTCACCTTCTACAAAGCCCTGCTCTTTCTTGTTGGCTTCCCATCATTTCCCTGGCCGGGATTTCATTCCCATGCATTCCTTGTTCTCTCCTTGCTTCTTTTGGCCTATCCCCTATTTTGCATCCTCCACATCACCTGGGCTTTCTGAATTTCTTCTTCAAACTCATTTGAAGGGCTTCCATATCTCCATCCCACCTGCAGCTCCCACAGTCTGCTCTGCTACATGCCTTTAGGTCAGGTTTCCAACTGGAATGGTACAGTTACAGACCATCCCTTTCCCAAGACAAAAGCAGACGTCTTTGGGCCAAATCCGAATCTGATATGCATCAGCTTGGCTTCTGATTTCAGGGGAAGGCTGCAGGCTCCAAGCAGCTGAGCAGCTAGCTCACAGGCACCTTTGCCCAAGGGGATGACTGCACCACATCACACTGAGTTCTCATTACCACACTAATGGCTATGGCTAGTTCTACCTAAAGACCCAAGACAGGAGCTGGTATATTATGTTTTTATAGTTGCGGGTCATTCACAGTTCTGTCAGATACATAATAATCACAACAGACTTTGTTTGGCTGTTTTCAAAAACTTGGAATTGCTTGCGGGGAAAGGGTAAAAAGCAACAAAAGGACTTAATTAAAGTGTATTCACTGAGGCCACAGAGTTATGACACATACATTTGGTTAAAAAATACATTTTTGTTCATTGTCACAGAAATTGGCAATTCCGATTTACAAGGCCAATTTCTGTCTGCTGACTCTGCTGTTCAGTTTGGAGTCTCCCTCAGTGCCAGCATGTAACAGCAGTGGCCTCCTGCAACCAACATTTACGTAGGACAAAGTGTGATTTTCCAGGTTCTCCTCCCTCCTGGATTACCAAACTTTAATTAACAGGACTCAGAGGTCAGTAACTCAGACTTTCCACATTAAGACATCCTTTCATCAACAAATTACGGCTCTGATCGTGCCGCAGGCGCAGCCCTGGGACAGCGGTGGGTGATGCCGGCGAGTCAGCCCAGGAGCAGCCAGCCCTTGGGAGCTGAGCTGCTCAGAGCCAGCCCCGGCAGCACAGAGGCCCCGCTCCTACCCCTTCCTCGGGGCAGAAGGCTCTGTGTGCCGCCAGCCCTGCCCGTGCCAGCCCCGCCGTCCCTCGGAGCCGCTGCCCGTGGGAGCGGGAGCAGCTGAGAGCTCCACCCGCGCACCTGGGCACGGGCGGGCTCGCAACATCCTCACTCCTCTGCACGGACACACGGATCTGCCCCAACAGGTTCCTCTCCCCAGCTGCAAAATCACTGAAATGTTCTCAGATGATAGGTCTCTGAGCAAAATGGATGAGTTAAGAGCCAGGGCCAAACCCTCAGCTGCGGAGACTTTGAGCCACGCTGATTTCATGCAATATGGAGATTTGCTTTTTTTGTTTGGATTTGAGTGGTTTTTTTCCCCTATATTTCCCTGTAAAACAAAGTTGTTGTACTCTAGCAGCAAACTTTGATTGGTGATTATTCTATTGTTTTGGCCGCCCTTTTTTTTTTTTTTCCTTTTTTCCACACTCCCTTCTTTTTTACACATTTTAACCTGATATATTTTAAATTTAAAGAATTAATTGCTTATATAACTTCCAGTGTGCCGTCCTGACTAACGAAAGCCAGCAAATTTCAAAGTAGAAACCGAGTGAACAATGGTGCTGCAAATGAAGGAAGAAGACACTTAGCAGAAAGTTGCCCAGAGAGGATGTGAGATGCCAGATAAAAGCCAGGGATGTATGTGAGGAAACAACGCAACTTCAATAGATAAGAAGGCAGATACAGAGATTTAAACTCAAGAAATAAAGCAGGTTTTTGTAAATCAGGACAAATAAAGACAAAGATGAGAGAGAAAATCAGAAAGACCAATATGGAATTTATCAAGACAACACTGAACAAACAAATCAAAACTTGAAAGTATGGTAGTAGAAAGAAAGCACAAGAGAGGGGAAATAACATTTTATTGCAGTGCTGGGAAAAAGACAGAACTCTGTAAGTGACAGGGCACAAATCATTAAAAGAACTGAAGTATTCTACAGAGACTTGGAGTCCTGCGTTTATAGCAACTAGCCAAGAAAAGAGTTTTTGCCTTCAAAAAGCACCTCTGAATTCACAAATGAATGAAATGCGTGGCCTGACCAAAGCATACAGTAGGTCAAGGCACTGGCAGGCAGTTGCCTTTGATAATCCATGCAACAGCCTGTCAGACAGCAGTGTGCTCTTTCTGATGTCTGTTTAGTGTCCTGTTTAAAAAAGAGCTGTTGGTTCCCCTTGCAGGAGATACTTGTCTCTCTTACAAAGGATACCAGGCTAGCTGGCACAACTGATTCTCTGAGCAAAGATACTGAGAGATGACTGGGCACAGAAGTGTGGGGTTTTTTTTGGGGTTTTTTGTTTTGGTTTGGTTTGGTTTTGGTGGTTTTTTGTTGTTGTTGTTTATTTGTTTGTTTTGGGGTTTTGTTTTTGGTTTTTTTTTTAATAAAATATGGGCCACAGACATAGAGATATTCCAAATGAACAAATACCGCATCACAGTTACAAACATATAGCATGACCCCTGCTAGGAAGGCCACTGGAGGTGATTTCAGAAATATTTTGGAAGCTGCCATGAAGTGCATTTACCAGCCTTCCACATTTGATCATCAGGCTCCCAGGTATGACCATAGCAGCAATGCGTGGGATCAGAGCAAAGGTCTGCACCTTTTCTTCCATCAGTGCTGAAATACAGAAGCATGCAAAGCATCCAAGATCAAGGCAGCATGTACAACATTTCTGTAGTCTTCCGGTCCCCAGCCCTTTGTGCCTCAGGAACCTCCTAGGCCAAAGATGGCTTCTGTGTACTCAGGAATCCTCAGGTTTCTTTTCTGCAAGCTTGCAAAGCCTTCCCTTTAAGGCATACAAAACCTTTATAAAGAGATGAATCAAGGAGTGCTTTGGCTTACCTGCATGTAGGGTAAAAAAATCACTTCTGACCTTCTCCAGCCATCACCATTTCACCCATCATTTTGTTCTATCAACAAACACATTTTTACAAAACTCAGGTATCCTTTCCATGTTCTATAAAGATCTTTTCTTAATTATTCTCTCTAAATATGTATCTATATGTATTTAATCTTCCCTGTAAATTTATCTGAATAAAAACCATGATGAACCTCTTGAAAAAGCAAATACCACCTATAGTCCTTGTATCTGATCTGAGAACTAGTGGAAGGCAGCTTTGTATCTGTGTTAATGGAGTAGGGTGAGGTTACTGACAGGGTGAAGCAAAATGGAAAACACTTATTTCAGAAAAAGAAGGCAGGAGAGATTTGAGAGTACATTGAAAGTGACTTATTTGGGCCTGACATACGCGTAGAAGTGCAATGCAAGTGTAACAGAATTTCTGTAATAGAAATGTTCTGCACGAAGAGAAGAGCAGAAGAGGTCCCCTCAACTCTTATGGAGCCCCATCATGCTGAAGCAGCCCAGCAGAACAGGCAGAAGGTGCTAGATCTCCTACCAACCCATCTTCCCTACTGTCTTATCTCACCGGTCCAGGTTGCCACTGCGCCAAATGTCAAAGCCCCTTAGGGGATCGCAGCAAGATCTGCCTTCCTCTGAGCAACTTGGGAGCTTCATTCACTTCTTGCTCTATCTTGGAAGAGGTGATTTTGCACTGCCCTTATCTTAACCTCCATTAAACCATCTTTAACTCCACACTGCCCCTTAATTTTAGTAAGATCAACCACAGATTAAGACACTATTCAGTGCAGGAGTGACCCTCCACTTTTGCCTGTAGGAATCAAAACGTGTGAAGTATTTCACTGGTATTTAACAGCTGGTACCTGTTACCACCCCTTCACATATACTAAAGAGACCAATCCAGTTGTTTATAGTATTCATTTATCCTAGGCTAAGAAGTCAAGTGCTACCCTGCCTCGGGAGAACACCAACAGTGGCAGAGCACTACAAAGCCCTTACAAAGAAAACCAAGAGAAACCGTTTGCAAATCCTTAAATATTCTTCGACATCACCTACAACCCTTTGATGCCAGCGTAGTTTCTAACATGGTAGGTACGGGCTCCAGTTGGCAATCTGCAAGAGGTAAACCCTTGGTCTGGATCTCAGAGCTTCTGTCTTACTGCCTACAGGTCTGGCCTGAGATCTGGTGTTTTCCTGCGACAAACGCAAGAAAGAATATGTCTTATGCATCCTGTTCGCATTCGAGCTAACATCGTGTTTAATATTAGAAGCTGGTATGCATGTGGTTGCTTAGGAATGAGAAACATCCTTTTGCTATGCCCTCCGATATGCACAGGGTTGCTGTGGGATGTTTTTGTGCATTCTACTTGAGCAGTTACCAGGGTCTAGAGTCCACGGGAACATGACATTGTAATCTTGGTCATGTTTTATTTATGGGAAGTAGCACAGCAGATAGGGTGTGTTAACAAACAAAGATGATTGCTTCAGGGGCACTCTCTCGTCCTGAGGTAATTAAGACAAAGTAGTTTCACTGGTTGGGGGATTCATACTGCAGACAACCTTTCCCTTGCTAAAATGATCTGCAGCAACCAGGCCAAAAAGGCTAAATCAGAAGCAACGTGGGTAGTGTTTTATCTTGGTTAAAGGTGCATCATTAAATGGCACTGACATAAATTATACTTCTTAAAAATCCATATAACATTAAAAGCTACTGAGAAGAAAATGTCATTCTCAGAGATGTGCAAATTTTGAGCTGGAGAAATATCCAAAGAATTGCTGCTATAACCCAGCATCTCTTTCACATCTTGAACTGAAAACTGTAACTGTCACCAAGGCCACCCTAGCCACAAACCCTGAGAGATGCTGGCCTGACAAAACATGTAAACTCAGAGTCAGGCTCAGCTGTCAGAGAATCTCAGCATCACAAGGGAAATCTATTCCACCATCAAAGGTCACAACTCAGAGACCTATGGCTGCTCACATTTGTTGGTTATTTGCAAACTGTGTGGCTGTGATCGCAGACCTGCAGTACTTGTTCCAGAGGAACGGACAGGAACACACACAAGGCACAGCACAGATTTCACTGGGAAGTACACAAAAACTCTCTGCTTTGTCCATTGCCTCCTCTCCCTTCTTTTATACCCTTCCACTTCAGCATGTCCAGTTAGAAAGTTCTGCCCCATCTTCTGCTCCCTCTCCACAGCAGGTCAGCTTTTCCTGGTTATGGACAGGTGCCTTGGCTGGCCAAGGGCAGGCTGATCCCTTGTGGTGTAATGCAGTCACTCTGTGCTCACACCGAAAGTGGACAATGGCCTTCCTCCCTGAAGGTTTTTACTGGCCCCCTGAAACCAACAGGATATTTTTCAGTGATTTAGCCAAGCTCTGGGTGAAACTTCTTTGGTGAAAAAAACTAATTTCTTACACCTTGAGACATAAAGACCATGCCATAAAAACATGTCTCCCAAAGGATATCCCTTAGAACTAAGGAGTAAGATCAAAACCCACCAGAGCTGAACTCAGAAGAGCTGCACAAAAATTCTGACTACTTCACAGAATTTTTTGTATGAAATTCAACAAATAAGTTAATATTTCTGTGCTTCAGATCCCCATTTACAAAACTATTATAATAGGTTTTTCTCTTACTGTTTATATGTGCTGCTCAAAGATATTAGGTCTCTCACAAAAGAAGAGGTACAAACTCAAACACTGCTTTTTTGGGACAGTTATAAGCATATGGGGCATTTCAGAGGCATCAGCTGTAAGGTAATTCATTTTTCAGGTTTCCCGTCTTTCACTAATAGGCTGCATTTACTGTATAGAATGCTTACAGCAGTGCTGCTGTCTTCTGTCACCACGAAGCCAGAAGAGTAGTCTGCTCAAAGCAAAGACAATTTAAAAGGAAAGAATAAATACACTTAATGAAACCTGACAGGTACCTTTCACACCTTTCCAGGGAAAGACATTAATTTCCCCCTTTGCTTTTAGCTGTCCTATTTTGATATTTTAAAATAGATCAATATATTAAAGCCAGTATCTTGATTGCTTGAACTGTATGTTTAATTAGGCTAATTTGCATTTTTGTCTGAGTTAATTTAAGGGGTAAAATCAGGTCTAAAATCAGGTGAAAGAAGCAAGAATTCCTTCAAAGGTTGCATTAGCTTACACAAGGTCTGAATCTAGTCCACAGATCTTTTCTTATGTTTGATGAAGCTTGGGTGAGGTTGAACCTGGCAAGGTTGCCACTGAATTTCCTTAGTTAGTAATGACTAAAAAAACCCCAAACCCTTGCTCTTTTAAGATGTCATTCAAGGGAACCATGATCACTGACTTGTGAAGAAAGGAAAGATTTGTCAAGGAAAGGTTCTGAGAGGGGCATAAGGTGAAATTCCTTGTGAAGATGCAGTGGATTTATTTCTTCTTCCAGATACCATGGAATCATATGTGACCACAGAGGGGGAGAACACCTTTACATCCTTTTCCCTACTTGAGAAGAGTTATCTTCCTCCTTACTTTGGCTCCTTCTGCTCATATTTGGACAAACGACCCAAATTATTTCAATATTTCTCATCAAACATACAGTTTCCTTTGCTTGCTTTAGGTCAGCCTTCCAACTGGACTGCATTTTTCTTAATTCCTGTGAGCTGAACCCATAGCTGGATGTCCAAAGTCCTCAGCAATGCTTAGCAGAGTGCACATCACACCATTTACAGGCTACTCTTGTTGACGCATGCCATGGTGGTATCTCTTTTTTGCAAGAGCATATTGCTGTCTCCCCATCACTTATAATCCTTCATACTTTTTTTTTTTCTTCTGACCAATGGCTATATAATAAATTAGTCAAATATTAAGATCACCTTGAACACCACCATCAGTCTTCAACAGTGTTGATCCTTCACAACCAGGTTTGGTGTCCAAATATAATAAATAGTCTTCAGTCTATCACCTACAGATGTCATGAAATTAAATCTAATTGCACAGAACTGGCCCTAGTACTGACCCCTTAAAACCTGTTATATTTTGAGAGTGGCTTCTCCAAGATGACTTTATTCCCTTCAAGCTGCATGTGTCTCTCTCTTCCTGAACAGAAAAGGTGCCTTGAAAAGAAAATTGGGAGCATGTAGTAATACAAGCAAACTGAGATATGTTATTTGGCTGGTAGACACAGAGGAAAGCTGAACAACATTTTACTTGTAGGTATACAGGTTGTTCTGGTCAGTCCTTTGTCCTCCGAGGATCTGAATTCATTTTTCTTTAAGTTCCTATTTCACTTAAGCAGCTATTATGCAGGACAACTGCAGAAGCAGATCACCAGACCCCTGGGCCAGAAGTGTTTCACAGATCAAGAAACTTCACTTGAGGCACAATTACCTGTACAAATTACTTCACATTAGCAGTTTAGGGAAAAATCAATGTCCAGTCTTGCTGGGACAGAGAAAGAAGGACTGTGGGAAAGTTGCATGGCAAAGAGAAATATACTGGTTTTACATTGAGGAATCATTCATCACCAGGTTAAAGTGGTAACATGAAATCACATCGGAATAACAGCTAACAAAAGAAGCAGTCTGAGTACGGAAAATCATGTGAACACTCTGGCCAAGGGTTTTGCATATCAAGACAAGTATACACTTCTGGGAAAAATTGCTTTAGAGATTACATCAGACTGAAATGACAAAAAAGTTACTTCATTCTGCTGGCTGATCATTCACATACCTCACAGAAGTTCCTGCTGGCATGCACAGTAGACTTAATTTGCCAAGAGTTACTGCTTTCCACTACTCTTTTTGAGCATTGACTTATTGGGAACTGACACTCAGTATCACAAAGCAATCAGGCAACTTGGTTTAAAACACCTCTTGCTTTAAAAAGTCTGAAGAACATGGCACTCTTTTAAAAAATATATATCCAATATTAAAACCATTTACCAAGCTGAGATGGATAGCAGAATTTGGAAAATCAGTCTCAGTTGATAAGTAAACATGCCTCTCTGCCTTGGCACAACGTATTCCACTTTAGTTTACTCCCCCACAAAGCAAAACTAGAAAATTAATCTCTCTAATTTCCTACCAAAAAA